>BLSH010260075.1:146011-184053 GCA_018402905.1 Glandirana rugosa | reverse complement strand
TGTAACTTCTTCTTTAAGAGGCTCCTCTGTCCTCCACTCGTTACCTGTATTAATGGCACCTGTTTGAACTCATTATCAGTATAAAAGACACCTGTCCACAACCTCAAACAGTCAGACTCCAAACTCCACTATGGCCAAGACCAAAGAGCTGTCAAAGGACACCAGAAACAAAAATTGTAGACCTGCGCCAGGCTGGGAAGACTGAATCTGCAATAAGTAAGCAGCTTGGTGTGAAGAAATCAACTGTGGGAGCAATTATTAGAAAAGGGAAGACATACAAGACGACTGATAATCTCCCTCGATCTAGGGCTCCACGCAAGATCTCACTACGTGGTGTCAAAATGATCACAAGAACGGTGAGCAAAAATCCCAGAACCACACGGGGGGGCCTAGTGAATGACCTGCAGAGAGCTGGGACCAAAGTAACAAAGGCTACCATCAGTAACACACTATGCCTCCAGGGATTCAAATCCTGCAGTGCCAGACGTGTCCCCCTGCTTAAGCCAGTACATGAATGGGGCCATGTATCGTGAAATTTTGGGTAAAAACCTCCTTCCAGCAGCAAGGGCATTGACGATGAAACGTGGGTGGGTCTTTCAGAATGACAATGATCCCAAAAACACCTTCCGGGCAAGGAAGGAGTGGCTTCGTAAGAAGCATTTCAAGGTCCTGGAGTGGCCTAGCCAGTCTCCAGATCTCAACCCCATAGAAAATCTTTGGAGGGAGTTGAAAATCCGTGTTGACCAGCGACAGCCCCAAAACATCACTGCTCTAGAGGAGATCTGCATGGAGGAATGGGCCAAACTACCAGCAACAGTGTGTAAAAACCTTGTGGAGACTTACAGAAAACGTTTGACATCTGTCATTGCCAACAAAGGGTATATAACAAAGTATTGAGATGAACTTTTGTTATTACTAAATACTTATATTCCACCATAATTTGCAAATAAATTATTTAAAAATCAGACAATGTGATTTTCTGGATTTTTTTTCTCATTCTGTCTCTCATAGTTGAAGTGTCCCTATGATGAAAATTACAGGCCTCTGTCATCTTTTTAAGTGGGAGAACTTGCACAATTGGTGGCTGACTAAATACTTTTTTGCCCCACTGTATAAGAGCTCAAGATAGTAGCTCCTAAATTCACAGCAGGGTTATTTCCATTTTTATTGTTACCAGCATAGCTGTCTAATATTATAATTGGAGGTTGGAAGTGCCAAGCCCCCACTGTGTAGCTGTAATTCTAGTGCTTAAAGTGACAGCTTGGGTAACACGAAGAGTCCAGAGGACAGAGGTCAATTACTAGTAAAATCTTTAAATTATACCTTATATTTAAAGCTTTCCAATGAGTCCCCCCACCCCTACAAGTCTAATTAAATGCAAAAGCAGTAAGAAGCACATCAACTGCAGGGTATAAATTCTGAATGATCTGAGAAAAATCTCAAACGGATGTCAAAAGAATGCTGCATTAATTGAAAAACACTCGTCATAACAGTATGTGAAATAAATCTACTTTAATCACATAAGAATCACATTAAAATTTCTACACATCTCAAAGAGCAGTACCAGCTATGTCTAATCACCCCCAACATGGCTGTTTTATCTATCATAGAATTCAGCTGGAACCATCTTAACAGCTTTGTTTCCAACTCCTTAGGACTCCCATATAATAAAACCTGGTGATCCGTAAGGCCTCATACACACGGACGTTTCTAAAAAAATAAACAAAATGTCGGGCCCGACGTCAAGGAAAAAAAGTTGGCGTTTTTCGGCGTTATGCATCGGCGTTTTTGAGCGTTAGTGAGCGTCGGCGTCAATAGGCGTTTTTTTAAAAAAAATCATCCCTCTGCTATTTTTCAACCTAAAAATGTCGGCGTCAGAAAACGCTGGTATAATATTAGGTGGCGTTTGTTGGCATTTTGTGCCGTCGGCGTCAAAAAATGCCAAAACGTTACAGCCTCAGAACGCACTGGTCGTGGGTTCTAGTTTCAGCTCACTAACGCCGACGCCATCTACAGCTCAAAAACGTCAGCGTTTTTATGGGGCCATTGACTAACATGGAGAGCTGCAAAAAACGCCAGAAAACGCCGGCGTCAAAAAACGTCCATGTGTATGAGGCCTAAGAAAAAAAAAAAAAAAAAAAAAAAAAAAAAAGCACAGTTTATCCTCGGGCACCATCACTGGTTCAGGTGCATGAATAAGAATCTACTTTTGAAAACACAAATCTACATTGAAGCCAGCACATCTGGATGTCTGTTGCCAAAATACGACGGGCACAACCAGTCTATTCTACAGTTCTCCACAGCTTTTGGGGCATGCGTGGCTACAGTGGTATATTTTACACCCCTGTGGAGTCATATTAAAGTGTATTGCCAATACATAATCAGATACAAATATTCTAAAATGAAGCACAAAAGCCATTAGCAATTTGCCGCATGCTCCTAACAATCCACGGTTTATGAAATTGAACTGCATGTAGAGTAACACAGCAAAAAAACATTATGATCATTTGCAAAAAACATTCCCTGTTCTGCCTGAAAATTAAAAGCAAGCTATAATGGCTTTCCAAACCTTCTAGGTAGTTTTCTTTTATACACCGTGCCTACAATATTATTTCAAAGTAATTAGGCAAATTGCAGTGATCAAATATTCTAAATGAAAGGTTATGAGTGTTTATGCTTCAATACAAGGGAACTGTATTTTTTCTTTTATCCAAGCGGTTCCTGCTTAAATTATAAATAAACCTAAACAGAACAAGGTGTACAAGCATGGCAAGCGAGGAAATCGCATAATAACTATTTTACTATTAGGTTTATTTTTACAGCATTCATTTTAGGAGACAATTGTTAGAAACAAACACATTATGCTTTATGTTTGATCAAGAAGATAAACTGAATATAACTGCTATTATTATACACAAGCATAACTCTTGGGTGCAAATAAGTGACATTATAGGCCATGCAGCATTTATGCTATTTGTCACTTCAGCCTCAGAGTTGTCAAAAGTTGTCAACCATCCTGAATTTTCTTTTGGACGGTCTATAAAAATAAACAATAAAAAATATTTTAAAGTCTATGAAACAATTGTCTGTGGACAATTAAAAATATATTCTGTACGTGATAGGTATTTGATAAAATATCATTAACCACTTCAATATCAGGCACTTAGAACACTTCCCGCCCAGACCAATCTTCAGCTTTCAGTGCTCTCACAATTTGAATGACAATTACTCAGTCATGCTACACTGTATCCAAACAAAATTTTTATCATTTTTTTCTCACAAATAGAGCTTTCTTTTGGTGGTATTTAGTCCCCGCTGGGTTTTTTATTTTTTGCGATATAAGCGAAAAAAGAGCGAAAATTTTGAAAAAAAACAACACTTTTTTTATTTTGTACTGTAAAATTGTGCAAAAAGGTAATTTTTCTTCATAAATTTGGGCCAAAATGTATATTGCTACATATCTTTGGTAAAAATAACCAAAAATGGTGGCTATTATTTAGTCTATGTGAAAGTTATAGAGTCTACAAACTATGGTGCAAATCACTGAAAATTGATCACACCTGATGTACTGAAGGCCTATCTCATTTCTTGAGACACTAAGGCCCCTTTCACACATACGGACCGTTTGTCCGTTTTTCATCCATCCGTTGACGGATGAAAAACGGACATTAATGCAACTCTATGGAAAAACTGATGACAACTGATGATCAGCTATTTTCATCAGTTTTCATCCGCTTCCGTCAGCATCCGTTTTTTGAACGGATGAAAGTCCTATTTTTCATCCGTCAAAAAAACGGATAGGACGAAAAACGGATGTAAACTGACGAACGGTCAGTTTTTCATCCGTTTTTGCATTGGTAGTGCATGTAAAAAAAAACTGATGAAAAACTGATGACCACTGATGAAAAAACGGATGAAAAAAAACAGATGAAAAAACGGATGAAAAACTGATGAACTGATGAACTGATGAACGGTCCGTGTGTGTGAAAGGACCCTAAGGCCCCTTTCACACACAAGGACCGTTTGTCCGTTTTTCATCCATCCGTTGATGGATGAAAAACAGACATCAATGCATCTCTATGGAAAAATGGATGACAACCGATGATCATTCATTTGCATCCGTTTTCATCCGCTTCCGTCAGCATCCGTTTTTTTGAACGGATGAAAGTCCTATTTTTCATCCGTCAAAAAAACGGATCGGACGAAAAACGGATGTAAACTGACGAACGGTCAGTTTTTCATCCGTTTTTGCATTGGTAGTGAATGTAAAAAAAAAACTGATGAAAAACTGATGACCACTGATGAAAAAACGGATGAAAAAAAACGGATGAATAAACAGATGAAAAACTGATGAACTGATAAACTGATAAACTGATGAACGGTCCGTGTGTGTGAAAGGACCCAAAGGCCCCTTTCACACACACGGACCGTTTGTCCGTTTTTCATCCATCCGTTGACGGATGAAAAACGGACATTAATGCAACTCTATGGAAAAACTGATGACAACTGATGATCAGCTATTTTCATCAGTTTTCATTCTTTGCCGTCAGCATCCGTTTTTTTTGAACGGATGAAAGTCCTATTTTTCATCCGTCAAAAAAACGGATCGGACGAAAAACATGTAAACTGACGAACGGTCAGTTTTTCATCTGTTTTTGCATTGGTAGTGAATGTAAAAAAAAACTGATGAAAAACTGATGACCACTGATGAAAAAACGGATGAAAAAAAACGGATGAACTGATGAACTGTGTGTGTGAAAGGACCCTAAGGGCCGGTTCACACTGGAGCGGCGCGGAGCGGCGCGACTTCGCGGCCCGTTCACATCTAGGCGAATTGTCAGGCGACTCAATTCGCCTCAATGCTGTGCAAATGGGACCGTTCTAATAGGAGCGAATCGCTTCGCTCCGCCTTAGAAAAATGGTCCCTGCACTATTTTCAGGGCGATCTCAGGCGGCTTGCATTGACTTCTATGATAGAAGTCTCCTCGCAAGCCGCCTTGAGATCGCCTCGAGCGCCGTATCACGCTGCTCCGCTCCGCTCCAGTGTGAACCGGCCCCAACAGGCCAGTAAAGTACAAATACCCCCCAAATGATCCCTTTTTGGAAAGTGGACATTCCAAGGTATTTAGTAAGAGGCATAGTGAGTTTTTTCACGGTTTCATTTTTTCCCACAATTCTTTGCAAAATTATGTTTTTTTTTTATTTTTATTTTTTTTTTCACAAAATTGTCATTGTAACAGGTTATTTCTCTTACATGGCACAAAGTACACCCCAAAACACATTCTACTACTCCTCCTGAGTATGGCGATACCACATGTGTGGGACATTTTCACAGCCTGGCCACATAGAGAGGCACAACATGCAGGGAGCACTATCAAGTGTTCTAGGAGCATAAATTGCACATCTCATTTCTCAACCACTTATTACGATTTTTAAGGTCCTGGAACACCGGGACAATCGAATTACCCACAAAATGACCCTATTTTGGAAAGCAAACACCCCAAGGTATAATCTATGAGGCATAATGGGTCTTTTGAACGGTTCATTTTTTTCCAGAAGTTTTTGGAAAATGTGGAAAAAAAATGAAAACGCACTTTTTTTTTTACACAAAGTTATCCATTTATAAAATATTTCTAACACATAGCATGCACATAGCTAAATTGACACCCCAAAATCCATTCTACTACTCCTCCTGAGTATGGGGATACCTCATGTGTGAGACTTTTACACAGGCTGGCCACATACAGAGGCCCAACATTAAAGCAGCACCGTCAGGCATTTTAGAAGCACAAATTACATATCTCATTTCTGAACCACCTATTACACTTTTGAAGGCCCTGGAGCACCAGGACAATGGAATTACCCACAAAATGACCCCATTTTGGAAAGTTAACACCCCAACACATAATCATATAGATGCCCAACATCCAAGTAGCACTTCCAGGCGTTCCAGGAGCATAAATAACACATACCATTTTCTGACTACCAATCACATTTATGAAGGCTCTTCATATTTGTAACACATAGCATATACATACCAAATAACAAAATATTACCTGTGGTTTTAGTAGTGCAGTGGTCCACAGAGGAGGGCATCAGTCCAGGCAGCAGGCAGGGATGTGGTCAGGGACAACAAAAGCAATCGTCCAAGCAGCAGGCAGGAATATTGTCCATAGTACAGGCAGAAATACTGTCAGCACAGCCAAAGCATTGGTCCAGGTAGCAGGCAGAGATGTCAAGGCAGAAATACTATCCATAGTCAGGAGAGGCAGCAGGCAGAGATATGGTCAACACAGCCAATGCATTGGTCCAGGCAGCAGGAAAAAACATGGTCCATAAAGTCCTGGGTCATTACAGGCAGCTATATGGTCAGCACAGCCAAAGTATTGGTCCAGGCAGCAGGAAGGGCCATCAAGCTTAGGGCCAGGGGGACAGGGGTAGAGGCTTCTCCCACCCAAACGCTTTGAAGCCTCCAGAAAACCAGACCCTGGTTTTCTATACTCCAAACGCTTTCTGGAGCCCCTCACATGTGTGAGACCCCTGTGCACTAATGTATAAGGGCAAAAGATCAGTCCAAGTGGCAGGCAAAAACATGGTCGATTAACAGGCCGAGGTCATACACGTGGAAGTCAGAAACATGGTTTGAAACGGCAGGCAAAGACATTGTCGGTAAACAGGCCAGGGTCAGTTAACATGGTAGCAAGCAAATGATCCACACAGGTATTTGAAACTGGAAATGGCAGTCTAAAGTCTATATTGGGAACTAATATGTGATTTGTGTATGGTAATTTTTGAAACAATGTCCGATGCACAGGCCAGGCTGGGAGGAACAGTCAGGGCAATAATACGTGGTATCTTTTCTGATTCCTCTGCTGGAGCATACACGGCATCTCTTCTGTCATCTTCTTCCGGATTCTGTGGGGGGGATGGGGAAGGGATAATGTTGCTCGTGGAGTCGACTCACACTGTCGGAGCGAATACTTTCTGGGACGGGTCCTTGCTGATAAATGAGGGCAGTAATAATTTTTTCAATGTATTTGAAGTAGGTGAGGGATTGGTTTTTGGAGGATTTTTGGCAACACACAAACGAATTATACATGGCCATATGAAAAAGGTGAAATGCGGCTTTCTTATACCAAAAATGGGACTTACGGGTAGATAAATAGGGCTGCACCATCTGGTCATTTAAATCCACCCCCCCATGAATAGATTGTAGTCGTGGACGCAGCTGGGCTTTACAACAGGGCCATGTCTTCTTTGGATCTTCACCGAGTTGTTATCATGGATAGAGGAGAGGATGTAGACATCTTTCTTGTCCCTCCACTTCATGGCCAATACCTCTTCATTCTTCATGAAGGCAGATTCCCCGTTTTGTAGCTTTCGGGTAATGAGATTTTGTGGGAAGCCCTTTCTGTTTTTCTTGAAGGTGCCGCAGGCCAGGGTTGTCTTTTGATAAAGATGGTGAAATAGGGGCAGGCTGGTATAATAATTATCCAAGTATAGGTGGTGTCCTTTTCCAAAGAGGGGGTATGCCAGCTCCCAGACAATCTTCCCACTGGTCCCAATATATGTGGGGCAATCACGGGGCTGGAGTTGGGAGTCTTTACCTTCGTAAATTCTGAAGGAGTACACATAGCCAGTGGATCGATCGCACAACTTGTTAAGTTTTACTCCATACCTAGATCTCTTACTGGGTATGTACTGCTTGAAATTAAGCCGGCCAGTGAAATGGATGAGGGACTCAACCACACAGATATTTTTATCTGGGATGAAAACTTGGGTGAATGTCTGGGAAAATGAATTAATTATGGGGCGTAACTTATTTAATTTATCATGGTTGGGGTGATTTCGGGGAGGGCACTGCAAATTATCAGTGAAATGGAGGAAACGCATTATCATGTCGTATCTTGTCCTGGACATGACAGCTGAGTATTTGGGCATGTGGTGGATTGGGTGGGTGGACCTATACCCATGGAGTTCATTTTTTTGTGTAATGCCCATATTCAGTGTGAGGCCCAAAAATATTTTTAATTCATCCAGTGTCAGACGTCGTCAATGGAACATGCGGGCATAAGATGAAGTGGGATTGGCAGCAATGAATTGTTCTGCGTACAGATTGTTTTGGTCCACCATACTCTGTAGCAATTCGGGGGTGAAAAACAAATAAAAGTAGTCCAATGGGGCAAAATTTGTGGTGTCAACCTGCACACCTGGTTGTCCGGTGAAATTGGGGACTATTGCAGACCCTGAGTTGGCGGGCAACCACAAGGGGTTTGCCAGGGCATCGGGTAGGAAGGACTGGGCCCGGGCACGGATTAGGGTTCTTGGGGTTGGGCGTGTAGTTCCAGTGCTAGTACTGGGCTCCTCTTCCTGGGGTCTGGTGCTGCTGGTGGTGGGCAGGTCTTCGGTTCTTGGGCCTAATCGTCTCATTCTTTTAGGATGGGGGGGGGCGGTTTCCTCAGCTGAATCGAACTCTGATCTACTGCCCTCTATTGGCTCATACTCTGAACCAGAATCGTTTGATGAGAGCTCCCCGCTGCTCTCATCATCCGACATGGCAAGAATTTCATACTCCTCAGGGGTATATTGTCTTTGAGACATGATAGTGGGCCTGGTGAATATACTGATGGCAGTACTGATGGGTGGCGGTATTGGTGGTGGACCTGCGTTTAGCGGTACCTGTGGCTGTACTGGTGGCTGGCCTGTGTGGCGGTAACGATGGTGGTAATGGTGGCTGATCTGGTGATACGGATGGCTGCACTGGTAGTGGATTTGTTTAGTGGTACCGGTGGCGGTACTGGGGGCTGGCCTGTGTGGTGATATGGATGGCTGTTCTGGTAGCGGATCTTTTTAGTGGTACCGGTGGCGATACTGGTGGCTGGCCTGTGTGGCGGTACCGTTGGCGGTACTGGTGGCGGATCTGGTGATACGGATGGCTGTTTAGTGGTACCGGTGGCTGGCCTGTGTGGTGATACGGATGGCTGTTTAGTGGTACCGGTGGCTGGCCTGTGTGGTGATACGGATGGCTGTTCTAATAGCCGATCCTGTTTAGTGGTACCGGTGGCGGTACTGGTGGCTGGCCTGTGTGGCGGTACCGGTGGCGGTACTGTGTAGCGGTACCGATGGCGGTACTTGTGGTGACAGACGGGCTGTGTGACGGATGGGCTGTTGACAGATCCAAATGGTACTGGTGACAGGTCCTCTTTATTGGGGGTGGTTGTTGTGTTGTGCACAGTATAATACTGACTAAACTCACTGATCCCTGCTCTGCTCTCTCCTCACACGATCGGTGTGTGAAGAGAAAAAGCAGGAATCACACAGTAACTGTCTTTTGTTTACATTTGTGACCGGCTGTGACTGGACACAGCCGCTCACAGGGTAAACAGCCAATTTCATTGGCTGTTTACAGATCGGGAAAGAGCTGTGTCCAAGGGACACCCGCTCCCCCCCCCCCCCGATCACGTGGCCGCGCCTCCGGGCGCGCGCGCACAGCATGCACTTGCGGCGCTCTGCCGCTTACCGGCATGCTGTGATCGGCTGTGTCTTATACACAGCCGATCATACGGTAAACAGCCAATTTAACTGGCTGTTTACCGTGATCAGTGACGGTCCGTGTCCGGCATGATCGCCGCGATGCGCGCACCCGCGGCTTATCCTGAGGACGTCAATAGACGTCCAGTCAGGATATTGAACCCCCCGCCCGGACGTCATTTCTCTATACGCCGGGCGGGAAGTGGTTAATAAAGGATATTTATAATGGATTCATGTCTTTTTTATTTCTACATTTAATGTAAAGTCCAGAAGTGTATGTTAATCCTAACAATGTATTCCTCTTATTTGCCATCTTTTGGTCTGTGAAATTGTTGGTTTTTTGATGGTAAAAGCCTGAAGTCTATTTTTGAGATGGCTGTCAATATCTATTTTCCAGACTTTAATCCTATAGAACATTTATGGAGGGAGCTGAAACTTTGAGTTTCCAAGCGACAGCCAAGAAATCTTAAGGATTTAGAGAAGATCTGTAAAGGGCAGTGAACCTCCTGAGATGTGTGCAAACTGGTCACTAACTACAAGAAACGTCTTACCTCTGTGCTTGCCAACAATGGTTTCTGCACCAAGTAGTAAGTCATGTTTTGCTTGGGGATCAAATACTTATTTTAGTCGCTGAACTGCAACTCAATGTATTATGTTTATTTGTATCAGCTGTTTTTTTCTGGATTTTTGGTTGATATTCTGTGCTTAACATGCACCTATCATAACAATTATAGATCCTTCATTTCTTTGTAAGTGGGCAAACTTACAAAATCTGCAGGGGACCAAATAATGATTTTCACCACTGTACATGGGACAGAGCCATAGAGAACAAAGACTGTGACTATAGGTTTGAAGCCTGGGCAAGTCTAATTTCAATTACATTTCAAGAGTTTATTAGAAGAGTGGACAGGGATGGGTTATAAGATATTTTTTTTACTTAAAAGTAAATTTACATTTTATGTAACTTTTAAAGTAGTCTCCATTTAATTTCCTATGTGCCAATGCTGATGCCATGAAAAGCTTCCAAAGATGTGTTTCAAGACATTAAAGGGTCCTGGGCAAAGGTTTCATAAACAACTTACACCATTAGATTTTCTTGAGAAGGACGGTTACTACAATGGTTTATGTTGAGATAATGTGAATCTTACCAGTTAACGAGGAACTTGCGTCATGATTACCTAACAAACACCAGAGTGCATTAGTACGGTTTTCTTCAGACACGTTTTCTCATTGTAGACTGTATTGCAAATCTATATCTGAATGTCAAGGCAGTGTAGAAAGAGAACTTCCCTGTTTCACGTGTCCTCATTTCCTATTACGTTTTCAGAGGTCTCAAAAAGGTCTTAGTTTTAATGGAATTGGGCTGTGTTGAAGAAAATCTTTTTTAGAAACAGAGTTTGTTATTGTTGACTTCTCTTTCTGCAAATGCTGGGTTTCTGAAGATCACGCAGACCCTCTTACTTCAATAATTACTTTAATAAACTAGAATAAGTAGGCAAAAAAAAGACTCCTAACTTTACACCGATTTCTCAAGACATACTTGTTTCAAGTCAGTAACTAAAAAGTGTTAACACCAAAAGGGTAAGCATAACAGCCAGTCAATTAACATTTTCAAAAAGATGTTGGCAATAGAAAACCCCATTAGAAAGTCTAGATGCCAAGGATAATCCTTGACAAAGAGGACAGAGCCAAGCCCTTTACACCGAAAATAAAAAGGTGCACCATACAATTAAGGTCAACTTCCTCTAAAGGAAAGGGTTATCTTACATATATACACAATCTCACAAAAGAGTACACCCCTCACAGTTTTGTAAATATTTTATTAAATTTGTCATGTGACAACACTGAAGAAATGACACTTTGCTACAATGTAAAGTGAGTGTACAGCTTGTATAACAGTGTAAATTTGCTGTCCCCTCAAAATAACTCAACACACAGCCATTGATGTCTAAACCGCTGGCAACAAAAGTGAGTACACCCCTAAGTGAAAATGTCCAAATTGGGCCCAAAGTGTCAATATTTTGTGTGGCCACCATTATTTTCCAGCACTACCTTAACCCTCTTAGGCACGGAGTTCACCAGAGCTTAACAGGTTGCCACTGGAGTCCTCTTCCACTCCTCCATGATGACTTCACAGAGCTGGTAGATGTTAGAGACCTTGCACTCCTCCACCTTCCATTTGAGGATGCCCCACAGATGCTCAATAGGTCTGGAGACATGCTTGGCCAGCCCATCACCTTTACCCTCAACTTCTTTAGAAAGGCAGTGGTCATCTTGGTGGTGTGTTTGGGGTCGTTATGTTGGAATACTGCCCTGCGCCCCAGTTTCCAAAGTGAGGGGATCATGCTTTGCATTAGTGTATCACAGTACATGTTGGCATTCATGGTTCCCTCAATGAACTGTAGCTCCCCAGTGCTGGCAGCACTCATGCAGCCCCAGATCATGACACTCCCACCACCATGCTTGACTGTAGGCAAGACACACTTGTCTTTGTACCTTGTTGCCGCCACACACGCTTGACACCATCTGAACCAAATAAGTTTATCTTGGTCTCATCAGACCACAGGACATGGTTCTAGTAATCCATGACCTTAGTCTTGTTTTCTTCAGCAAATGGTTTGTGGGCTTTCTTGTGCATCATCTTTAGAAGAGGCTTCCTTCTGGGACAACAGCCATGCAGACCAATTTTATGCAGTGTGCGGCTTATGGTCTGAGCACTGACAGACTTACTCCCCCACCCCTTCAACCTCTTCAGCAATGCTGGCAGCACTCACACGTCTATTTCCCAAAGACAACCTCTGGATATGACGCTAAGCACGTGCACTCAACCTCTTTGGTCGACCATGGCGAGGCCTGTTCTGAGTGGAACCTGTCCTGTTAAACCACTGTATGGTTTGGCCAAAATGCTGCAGCTCAGTTTCAGGGTCTTGGCAATCATCTTATAGCCTAGGCCAGGGTAGGCAACCTCAGCACTCCAGCTGTGTTGAAACTACAAATCCCATCATGCCTCTGCCTCTAGGAGCCATGCCTGTGATTATCAGGGTCTTGCAATGTCTCATGGGACTTGTAGTTTCACCACAGCTGGAGTGCCGAGGTTGCCTAGGCCATCTTTATGTAGAGCAACAATTCTTTTTTTCAGATCCTCAGAGAGTTCTTTGTCATGAGGTGCCATGTTAAACTTCCAGTGATCAGTATGAGAGAGTGAGAGCGATATCACCAAATTTAACACACTTGCTCCCCATTCACACCTGAGACCTTGTAAGACTAATGAGTCACATGACACCGGGGAGGGAAAATGGCTAATTGGGCCAAATTTACACTGTTATACAAGATGTACACCCCTTACTTTACATTGTAGCAAAGTGGAATTTCTTCTGTGAAAAGATAGAATAAAATATTTACACAAATGTGAGGGGTGTACTCACTTTTGTGAGATAGTCTGTGTGTGTGTATATGTGTGTGTGTGTATATATATATATATATATATATATATATATATACATACATACATACACACACACACACACACACACACACACACATACATACATACATACATACATACATACACATACACACACATTATCAAAAGTATTGTGACACCTGCCTTTAGACGCACATTTATTTTATTTTTATTTATTTCATGTACTTGTATAGCGCCGTCAGTTTACGCAGCGCTTTACATATATATTGTACATTCACATCAGTCCCTACCCTCAAGGAGCTTACAATCTAAGGTCCCTAACTCACAGTCATACATGTACTAGGGCCAATTTAGAGCAAATTAACCCACCAGCATGTCTTTGGAGTGTGGGAAGAAACCAAAGTACCCAGAGGAAACCCACGCAGGCACAGGGAGAACATGCAAACTCCAGGCAGGTAGTGTCGTGGTTGGGATTCGAACCAGCGACCCTTTTGCTGCTAGGCGAAAGTGCTATCCACTACACCACTGTGCCGCCCATGCACATGAACTTTAATGGCATCCCAGTCTTAGTCCGTAGGGTTCAATCTTGAGTTGGCTCATCTTTTGCAGCTATAACAGCTTCAACTCTTCTGGGAAGGCTGTCCACAAGGTTTAAGAGTGTATCTGATAATTGAGGCTGATATATATCCCCCAATCCTTAAATATGGTGGCTGCATTTGTTTCCCGTCAGGAACACACTTCCTGTCTTAGGGTGTCTCTACTTGACTATTCACTAGAGGAGCAATAGAGACACTCTTGGACAGCAGCACTGTTAATCTAGAGAGATGGTAGTGTTAGATACATTAGAACAATGGTTCTCAACCCTGTCCTCAAGTACCCCCAACAGGCCATGTTTGCAGGTTTTCCTTTATCTTGCACAGGTGCTTTGAATTAGAGTCAATGGTTTGGTATTTTGGACAGCTATTTGATCTAAGAGAAGAGAGTTCAAATGAATCTCATCGTTTGTAAACAAGGCAACTTTTGCACAAACCAATCAATATAAGCCAATAGCGTTTTTTTTTTTTTACCAAAAATATGAGGAAGAATATATATCGGCCAAAACCGATGAATACATTTTTTTTGTTTTGTTTTGGATATCTATTTTAGCAAAAACTAAGAAATATTGTTTTTTTTTTTTTTGCAAAATTGTAGCTCTTTGTTTATAGCAGTGATCAAATACTGCCAAAAGAGAGCTCTATTTGTGGGGGAAAAAAGGACGCCAATTTAATTTGGGCATGTCGCACGACCGCGCAGTTCAGAATCGCAAAAAGTGCTCTGGTCCTAAAGGGGCTGAAGTGGTTAATACTGCTTCAGATCAACTATGTGGCTATTTTAGCTCATCCACTTATTTACATGTCTGTTCTCTATATTTAAGGTTCACATTCTATTGCCTCTTTGTACTACCCCATGGAATTTCTCCTGTTCCAATATCTTATATTAGTCAGGGCCAGTTCACACCATAGAAAACGCAGTCCGGATGTGTACCAGATGCTTTTCTGTATGCGTGTTTTTGACACCTTTTTGATGTGTTTCAGTGTGTTTTTGATGTAGTCCAGTGCATTTTTTCCCCATCTTATTTCTTAACCTTAAATAAGGTCATGTGTGTTCCAATGCGTTTTTGGTGCGTTCCGGTGCATTTTTGATGCGTTTTACAGCGTTCCAGTGCAGGAAAAATGCAGTATGTTCTACTTTTTTTTTTTTTTTTTTTCCTGGAACTGCAAGCACTGGTGTGAACTATGCCATTGAAAACCATATAACCTACTTTCCATTTGTTTTTGATGCAGGAAAAAAAAGCACTGAACTGCATGTGGTGTAAACTGGCCCTCAATGTTCGTCCTTCTAAATCCCTTGACTAAGAAGGCCCTAACTTATTATGAACACAGCACATAACACTGCATGCGTTTTGCAAGGCATGATTACTTCCTTGCCCATCATGAAAATATTATACTTTGGCTCCATAACAGCCATTATGTGTACAGAGACCTATATATATTACAAGAAAAAAAAAATCAACATGAGTGCTTTTTGCAGTAAAAAGGGAAATAGTTTTTCTTCACATTTTAAACCTGGTAGCTTAGAGGGGAACTCTGGGTTACCTTAAAGCGGTTGTCCTAACCGCCCCCCCCCCCCAAAAAAAAAAAAAACCTGCAAGGGAAAGGCATAATGAGCTAGTATGCACCGCATACTAGCTCATTATGAAATACTTGCCTCAGAACGAAGCTCCCGCAGGGCTGCCCGGTGCCCACAGAGGGAGCGGACATCTTCCCTATGGGGATTCTTCCGGGTTCGAAGTTCCAGCGCTGTGAGTGGCCGGAGCCGCAAGCCGTCACTCCCGCACATGCGCATACCTTTCCGGCAGACTTTCCGGCAAGGGCCGGGACATTACTGCGCATGCGCTGTGACGTCAGCTGTGATGTCAGCGGCTGCATGCAAGTGGCAGAGGCGGCTCTCTAATTAGGCAAATTAGGCGGTCGCCTAAGGCCTCGCACTCACAGGGGCCTCGCAACCGCCTAATTTGCCTAATTGAAGAGCCCACTCTGCTGACAACAATGCCTGCTGTGGCGCTGCGCTCCGGTCTACTGAGCGTTAATGATGCATGTAAGCTCCATGGCCAGGCAGTGGGGAGAGAGGACGGAGCCGTGGCTGTGTCCTGGGGAGGAGGCAGGGCCAGCACTGTGTTGTCTGGGGGAGGAGACTCATTCCAGAAGCCGGAGCTGCTCCGGAGACACAGATCTCCAACCCCCCTCCGTAACCCCCCACTGGAATGCTCCGCGGATCGATCCCCACGCACCCGGAGAAGGCATCTGTCAAGCAGTGGTCAGGAGAGGAAGAGGAGGGTCCGGCCAGGGAGGAGGCCTTGCCAGGGCTGGGTGGAGCCGATGGAAGGAGGAGGTAGGAAAGAAGAAGTGTCTGGGCCGCCCCTCTCCAGGGCTGTCAATCAGGGCGGGGGCTCTAGCTGGGGGAAGAGACAGAGCTACTGTGCCACATCCCCCCTGTGCAGCCATCGACCACCAGCATGGGGGAGAACCAGGCCACCCCATCCCTGCTCCTCCAGCATTCCTCAGCCACAGACACTGCCTTTATGTCCACCCCCTACCCCATCCCCTCCACTCCCTTCCTCCTGGTTATCAGTGCCACACACACACAGTAAGAACATCACTGTCCTATGCCAGGGTGTCCACCTGTGATCGACAGCCCCTGCCCCCTCCCTCCACCCCGTCCTCATCCCTGCCTATGCAGGGCTTCACTGTGGGGGGTCGGGAGGTCCGAGCCCAGTCCAGTGCTGATCCTCAGCCATGGTGGGCCGGGCACTCCATATCCTCTGCTGGCCCTGCCTGCTGATTGGCTTCTCTGCTGCTATCTCCCTCACTGACACCAGCACTGAGATAGAGGACACTGACACCAGCATCGAGATAGAGAGCACTGACACCAGCATCGAGATAGAGGACACTGACACCAGCACTGAGATAGAGGACACTGACACCAACACCGAGATATAGGACACTGACACCAACACCGAGATAGAGGACACTGACACTAGCACTGAGATAGAGGACACTGACACCAACACCGAGAAAGAGAGCACTGACACCAACACCGAGAAAGAGAGCACTGACACCAACACCGAGAAAGAGAGCACTGACACCAACACCGAGAAAGAGAGCACTGACACCAACACTGAGATAGAGAGCACTGACACCGGCACCGAGATAGAGAACACTGACACCAGCACCAAGATAGAGAGCCCTGACACCGGCGCCAAGATAGAGAAAGCGGACACCGGCGCCAAGATAGAGAGCACTGACACCAGCACCAAGATAGAGAAAGCTGACACCGGCACCAAGATAGAGAGCACTGACACAAGCACCAAGATAGAGAAAGCTGACACCGGCACCAAGATAGAGAGCACTGACACCAGCACCAAGGTAGAGAAAGCTGACACCAGCACCGAGATAGAGAGCCCTGACACCAGTGCCAAGATAGAGAGCACTGACACCAGCACCGAGATAGAGAGCCCTGACACCAGCGCCAAGATAGAGAGCCCTGACACCAGCGCCAAGATAGAGAGCACTGACAACAGCACTGAGATAGAGAGCACTGACAACAGCACCGAGATAGAGAGCACTGACACCAGCACCTACATAGAGAGAGTTGACACCGGCACCGAGATAGAGAACTGACACCAGCACCGAGATAGAAAGCACTGACACCGGCACCGAGATAGAGAGCACTGACACCGGCACCGAGATAGAGGACACTGACAACGGCACCGAGATAGAGAGCACTGACACCGGCACCGAGATAGAGAGCACTGACACCGGCACTGAGATAGAGAGCACCGACACCGGCACTGAGATAGAGAGCACTGACACCAGCACTGCAATAGAGAGCACTGACACCAACACTGCAATAGAGAGCACTGACACCAGCACTGCAATAGAGAGTACTGACACCAGCACCAAGATAGAGAGCACTGACACCAGCACCAAGATAGAGAGCACTGACACCAGCACCAAGATAGAGAGCACTGACACCAGCACCAAGATAAAGAGCACTGACACCAGCACCAAGATAGAGAGCACTGACACCAGCACCAAGATAAAGAGCACTGACACCAGCACTGAGAAGGAGGACACTGACAGTGGCACCAAGATAGAGAGCACTGACACAGCACTTTAAAGCTCTTAATATATGCAATTTATACAGTTAATTTTTTTATCGCTTAAATTATTTTTCCCATTATGGGCGTGAGTGGGGCCTCATGTCTTGGTTTTGCCTAAGGCCTCACAAAGTCTAGAGCCGCCTCTGGCAAGTGGAATATTTCCTAAACCATACAGGTTTAGGGGATATTCATTTTACCTGCAGGTAAGCCTTATTATAGGCTCACCTGTAGTTAAAATGTGTTTTGAGGGTAGACAACCGCTTTAAGTCACTCCGATGTTTGCCTTTTCCTCACTTAGCTAATTACAGAATATTATGTAAAGAATCCTGTTGTTTTAACAAACCAGAAGCTGCATTTTGCTGCAGGTTAATTATGGTTTAAGCCTTGGTTTTCCATCCTGCAGCCAACTGTATTATTATAGCACACGGTTCACTACAACCATTGACTACAACCATAGTGACGCAGACACGGATGTTATTTTTTTTGAGCCAGAATGAAATGTTTTTCTTGAAGAACTAAATATATTTCTTATTCATCCCTTCTTTGATATAAAGGTCAAACAAATGTCAAAACCCAGAACTAGCCTCCTATTCCACACATACAGCTAATAAGAATGTGGTACTCAACTGACAGTATTAAGTGAGCTTGTGTTCAGATGAGCAAATCATACCCTTATTCCTAAGCCATCTGGTCCTCCTGAGATCCATCTGCACTCATTAGAAATAAGGCAAAAAAGACAATATGTGGTACAATATGTGGATGGATGAAATTACATTGAAAGCAGTAATCAAGCTGTACACACACACACACACACACACACACACACACACAGATAAGATACAGCTAGACTCAGTACCTGGAAAATACTTAATTTGGTAATAGATCGAAAATATACCCCCATAATGTAGACTGAAAAGGCAATATCCAAACCAGTAATAAAATAAATGGGAACCAATAATTTGTCTAATGTTATGAAGAATAAAATGCATGGGACATCCTGGTTTTACTGGTAAAAAAAATGCATTATTGTTTTTTTTTTTTTACATTGAAGACTCAAAGCACCAAAATGTCTCTCTTAAAACATAACACTACTTCAAGGTTACAAGGAGCACCAAGTAGTTGGCCAGTGCTGGATTTCTGCATGTAGTAATGTCATATTTCCACAATGTTGTCATGCAAGCATTATTATTATAATATCCCATATCCTACTAGTGAGCAAAAAATACATCTGTAATAAGATGTACTTAAAATGTATTTCAAGTCAAATAATATATTTGTTTTGGATAGAATGGGGAAGTAATAAAACCTGATACTGCAGTTTGTTACCATACATTTCAAAGATCATATACATTTTTTATAGGTCAATATGAGCCTATTGTAAATTACACCGCCAGGAGTGTTGCCAGTCCTGGTCACCCAGAACACATGCCCCATGCCTTCTACAGAGTGCCTTGGGTCTCCTTTGAGAGATGGAGATTATATTCTCTTTGCGTTATACCATTTTGGGACATTGTATATACACTATATTACCAAAAGTATTGGGATGTCTGCCTTTACACGCACATGAACTGTAATGGCATCCCAGTCTTAGTCCGTAGGGTTATTGAGTCACAATATTGAGTTGGCCCATCCTTTGACGCTATAACAGCATCAACTCTTCTGGGAAGGCTGTCCACAAGGTTGAGAGTGTCTAGGTGAATGTTTGACCATTCTTCCAGAAGTGCATTTGTGAGGTTGGGCACTGATGTGGACGAGAAGGCCTGGCTCGCAGTCTCCGCTCTAAATTCACCTCAAAGGTGTTCTATCGGGTTGAGGTCAGGGCTCTGTGCAGGCCAGTCAAGTTCTTCCACCCCAAACTCACTCATCCATGTCTTTATGGACCTTGCTTTGTGCACTGGTCCAAATCATTTGGTACAGGGGGGGATTGTGGTATGGGGTTGTTTTTCAGGGGTTGGGTTTGGCTCCTTGGTCCAGCGAAGGGAACCTTTAAGGTGTCAGCATACCAAGACATTTTGGACAATTTCATACATCCAACTTTGCGGGTTTGCGGGTGGCCCATTCCTGTTCCAACATGACTGTGCACCAGTACACAAACAAGGTCCATAAAGACATGGATGAGTGAGTTTGGGGTGGAGGAACTTGATTGGCCTACACAGTACTGACCTCAACCTGATAGAACACCTTTGGGATGAATTCGAGCGGAGACTGCGAGCCAGGCCTTCTCGTCCAACATCAGTGCCTGACCTCACAAATGCACTTCTGGAAGAATGGTCAAACATTCCCATAGACACACTCCTAAACCTTGTGGTCAGCCTTTCCAGAAAATTTGACGCCGTTATAGCTGAAAAGGGTGGATCAACTCAATATTGAACCCTATAGACTAAGGCTGTGATGCCATTCAATTCATGTGTGTGTAAAGGCTGACGTCTTAATTTTGGTTGCCACGTCATCCCTTTAATCCAGGACACAATAATTACACAGGTTCTGTGGCTGATTAAGGAGGTAATTAAAATCACTTAGTGCCTTATATTAGCATCAGAACCTGTGTAATTCATATGTGTCCTGGATTAAAGGGATGATATGGCAACCCTAGTCCTAATACTTTAGATAATATAGTGTATATCTTACCCACTTTTTGATCCATCTGTTATTTATTTGGTCATCATAATGTAACATTGCAGTTTTTAGACCAATACATTTTTTCAGTTAAAATTATAATATTAATCTTAGATTTGATCCAAAGTGGTCATCATGGTATCCTACCAGACCCTCAACAATGTTATTCACTGTGCCACGAGGTGCCTCTGGTCTATTAGGACCCTAGAAACACCCCGGGGCACCATGCATCATCGCACCTAACTAAATCAATGAAACTAAGCCAGATAACATAAGCATATAGGTGTGCAGCCAGCCCTAAGCTACTAAGTGCTGAGCATTAAGTCTTATTGGCTATTCAGCACAGCGAACTTTGTAAAAGCTAAGCTATACACATACAAAAAAGATGCACCTTGTAGTGAAAGTACTAATTGCGTCAACTGATCCCATATCTATACAACAGACAGGTAAATACCGTTTTAATACATACTAGAATATATATATATATATATATATATATATATATATATATATACACATATACACACACACACATATACACACACACAAAAATTGCCTTAAATATAACCTGAAAAAGGTTAAAAATGAGCCTCAATGTTACTCTTACTGGAATACCGAAATCTAGAAACTTTTCTCTATTAAAAGTTTTTTTTCCCAGTGTAAAATGAAGCAATATAATATTTATCTAAACATATAAATATGGCATTTTTTTTTCTCAACACACCATATAATATAACTGGGTACTAACATTTTTAGGTAAAGTTGATCCAGGGTGAATCTGATTGCCTCTTGGGGGATCAGGAAGGAATTTTTTCCCCCGTTATAGCAAATTGGATCACGCTTTGCTGGGGTTTTTGCCTTCCTCTCAATCAACTGTGGGTGAAGGATTGTATATGGGATTGTTTGGATATATATATATATATTTGGTTGAACTAGCTGGACTTGTGTCTTTTTTCAACCTAACTATGTAACTATGTAATTAAATGATAAGATAGGCCATAGGCCTTCTAACAGTAGAAGGCTAATAAGTACCAGTCAGTTAAATCACAGCACAGCTAATGACAATTCCTATAATTATTCCTAATAATAATAATAACACATTATATTTTTATAATCATAAAACAAAAAAATACATGGTCAAATAACTACAATATATAATATGCATTATATTGTTCCAAACCAATAACTAGGGACCAATAAAGAAAAGATAATGTTGGTGCAGAAACTTTCAAATGTCTAAAAATTATAAGGAAGATAAAATGTTATATTTTTACGGGCAAACAAAATAAAGACTCACCAATCCAACAGGCATTTACTCGTACCATTAATTTGGCATCATGATACAGTTTGATTGTGATCACCACCTCATTAGCTCCTGCTGATACCTAAATGTTAAACAAACATTTATATTTTTCATGTTTGTGACGGATAATGTTCAAAATCAAAAGCTAAAAAGAACTACAATCTTAACTACATAGTAAAAAAACAAAAAAAAAAGGCCACAAATGTCTATCTGAATGGTTTAAACAGGCCCATGCAATATAAAGTTAACAGGCCAGTAGTTCAAGGTCTAGTTTGAAGAATCCTTTGGCACTGAAGGAGTGGAATGCCTTTGGAATGAGCTGCCTTTCCTTTTGAAAGCATGAAGAGGTACAACAGTGCAGTTGTCAGCAGTGCTAATCATATCGGCAAAGCCTCTTTTCATCTGCACACCTAGGTGACCGCTGCACTAGGATTAGCTGTTGCCGCATTTAGTACAGTAAAGAGTTTATCTTCATTGTGTTTAGTGGATGATTGTGAAGACACTCCTCCAGTGTAAATGTTCTCTCTTTACAACCACAACGCACTGTCTCACTTGATTCCTTTCCAAATCTAGCGTTTAGTCTCGTGCTGCAAGAACATTGGTGACTGTCTGTTGAAATGCTAATGGTCCATGTCATGTTTATCGAAGCCGGCAGAGAGATCATGCATTCCAGGCATCTGTTGCTCCCAGAGACCAACACAAAGAAATCAAACAAACCTTGTCCTCAAATGTTTAAAAAAAAAAAAAAAAAAAAGGATATTATCCCGCCATTTCAGCAGCATTACTTTCTAAATAATACCACTCACAAAACACTAGGCAAATTTTTCATGGGAAAAAAAAAAAAAAACATTTATGGACAGCAAAAACAAGCTGCTTTTGCTTTACTTATCCTGCCTGCTGCTCTAATCCATACTATGGTTCTCCACCCACCTTTCTGAAAATTCCTGTGCAAGTTTTGACTTTCTTAAAAGTCCAAACTTGCACAGGACTAGGAATTTCAACAGCCCCCATGTGACAGCACTTAAATATGGCAATTGCCACTCAGGTAGCAAAAACTAAACAGGGGAGGCCCCTATACAGGCAGTCCCCGGGTTACAAACCAGATGGGGTCTGTAGGTTTGTTCTTAAGTCAAATGTGTTTGTAAGTGGGAACAGGGAAATTTTGTAAGTGTTGCTGCAGCCAAAAAAACGATGTTTAAGCATTTTGGATAGCATAGGGAAGGGGTAACACCCCTGTAATGTTTGTTTTGCTGTCTGTTTCTGTTCAGAAGATTTCACCTCACTTCCTGTCCCAATGATAATTGGATTTTGAAAATTTTGGGTTGTTGTGGAAACAAACATTGGTGATAAAGCTTCAGTGGAGACCCCTTTTCCCCATAATAACTCTTCCAGGAGTGAATTTGCCTTCCTAGGGGGAGATTTCCTCTCACTTCCTGTCCCAATGATAATTGGATTTTGAAAATTTTGGGTTGTTGTGGAAAGAAACCTTGGTGATAAGGCTTCAGTGGAGACCCCTTTTCCCCATAATAACTCTTCCAGGAGTGAATTTCCCTTCCTAGGGGGAGATTTCCTCTCACTTCCTGTTGTCTCCCTCTGTTTGTAAGTAGGAGTCATTTGTAAGTCAGATGTCTGTAACTAGAGGACCGTCTGTGCATAGATTTCCCAGGTATTCAGGGCTCTTTTGGCAGAATGGTATGGCAGCGCACCATAGCACAGGTAAGAGCGAACATCTGGTCAGATATGTATTTGTACTGAGCGGAGTCAGTGAGCATCCAATTTGGCATCATGCTCCAACAATTTATTCATATTCAATGAGAGTACGATTACATTTACAACCAACTATTTAACCACTTGCCGACTGCCCGCCGCAGCGTGACGGCGGCAAGATGGCTTGTTATCGCGAAGCGCCGTCACAGGACGGCGGCCGCGATAATTTGCCTCGTGGGCGCGCTCACTGTGTTCGGGGGGAGTGGGTAGGGCCACCGGCTACCTGCGATGGCTCTTCCGCACTGAAAGAACGGAGGTCCGTGTATGTAAACAGGAATTTCCATTCTGTTGAAGGGGGAAGGGCGATGATCACAGCCTTCCTGTATATGGAAGCTGTGATCATCTCCTTTCCCCAGCCAGGGCAGCCCACATACAGTTAGAACACGCCCAGGGAACACAGTTAACCCTTAGAGCGCCCCCTGCAGGTTAACCCCTTCACTGCCAATGGCATTTACACAGTAATCAGTGCATTTTTATAGCACTGATCACTGTATAAATGCCAATGGTCCCAAAAAAGTGTCAAAATGGTCCGACATGTCTGCTGCAATATCGCAGTATCGCCAAAAATCGCAGATCGCCGCCATTTCTAGTAAAAAATAAAAGATAAATAAAAACCCCAGAAATGAATTCTCATCGTCCGTAAACGTGGCAACTTTTGCGCAAACCAATCAATAAACGCTGATTGCGATTTTTTTTACCAAAAATATGAGGAAGAATATAAATCGGCCAAAACCGATGGGAAAAAAAGTTTTATATTTTTTTTTTGGATTTGTGTTTTATCAAAAAGTAAGAAATTTGTTTTTTTTTTTTGCAAAATTGTCGCTGTTCTTTTGTTTATAGCGGCAATCAGAAATGACGCAGAGGCGATCAAATACCACTGAAAGAAAGCTCTATTTGTGGGGGAAAAAAGGACGCAAATATTGTTTGGGTACAACGTCGCACGACCGTGCAATTGTCAGTTAAAGCGACGCAGTGCCGAATCGCAAAAAGTGCTCTGGTCCTAAAGTGGGAAATCCTTCCGGGGCTGAAGTGGTTAAACAGGGCTTGACAAATTTGCTTTGAATCTAAAAACCAGCTAAAAAAAGTTAGGAGCCTGTTATTTTTAGCGAACAAATCTTGTGGGTGGAACATGTAACATGTAAGGTAAACTTATCCTTTAACCCTTTCAGAGCCAGAGCAGTTTTTTGCACACATTTAAAAAAAATATTTTAGGCCTGAAGACTACATAAAATCCCCAAAAATTATATATTTTCTGAAAGCAGACACCCTAGAGCAGTGGTTCTTAACCTCAGTCCTCAAGTACCCCCCAACAGGCCAGGTTTTGAGAATTTATTTTAGATAAAATAGCTGTCCAAAATACCAAGCCATTGACTCTGATTTAAAGCACCTGTGCACGATAAAGGAAAACCTGCAAACATGGCCTGTTGGGGGTACTTGAGGACTGTGGTTGAGAACCACTGCCCTAGAGAATAAAATTGTGGTAGTTCCAATTTATGTTACACAATATTACCGCAAAGGTCTAGGAAACACATAATTTCAGTTAAAGAAAAACATATTAAAAAGTTATTAGGAGGCACAAAAGCTCAATAAATGACCCAATTTTTTGGTAAAATATAAAAGCTGAGGTTGCACCGAATAAATAGATACCAAAACATGTCAAACCTTAAATGTCAGTACCCTATATTTTCCATAGGCAATGCTTTACAAGTCTAAAAGCAAGGTCTAGTGCTAGAATTATCGCTCTCATTCCAACGTGTGCAGTGATATGCAACATATGTATTGCAATTGACGTTTTTAGGCGTAGGCACACCGTCGCCTGCATTTACATTTGTATGTGCGTATATGTGGGGGTGCCTCAATTTTTTTTGGGGGGGGGGTTATGTGCTTGGGTGTAACTTACATTTTTTTTTTTTGTGACAGGCTCTCTTTAATGAGAGTAGACCCTGGATGTCTCCCATGTGCTTCGTTGAATGTAATGCAATGCAAATCACACTGCATTACATTCTTTCCCAGCCTTGAACATGCATACGAAAATTCTGAGTATATTTGATTATTTGATGAACTGGCAAAGGTACTTCAATATTTATTTATCTTTTAACATTCCATTTGAGAATAAATAGATTTTCTCCAATGAAAACCACATTCACTATTACAAACTTGTTTTGAAAAAATATTTCTATCCTGCTCCTTCAAATGTCTTGTCGCTACAGTTTTGACTCCACCAGTGGATAGAAAGTCAAACCAACAATGTTCTACAAGAAACTGTGGAAAAAATCCTCAATAGGACACAGATAACAAAAATGAAATTGATGGGATTTGGTCCACCCCAACTCGATCCAAAACTGAAGAAAAGTACTGGCTACTCATATACTTGAAGAAATATTTAGTGTTTTTTCTTTTCACAACACAATTTAAATCCTGCGATTGCGAACCCATGGTGTGTATGTACGCCGCTCAGGCTTCAAGGAGGTGTAGTCCTGTACCTGCTGCTGGGCAGGAAGTAGCCCGCCACTGCTCTAGACCAGTGGTTCTCAACTCCTGTCCTCAGGACCCACCAACAGGCCAGGTTTGCAAGATAACTGAAATACATCACAGGCGATATCAATTGCTGCACAGGGATTTCAGTATTCTAGTCTGCATCTTCCCAAGGTAATACTTAAAATCTGGCCTGTTAGTGGGTCCTGAGGACAGGAGTTGAGAACCACTGCTCTAGACAATGGTAGATCCCCATCTCCATGAGTAAACTCTGGTTGGTGGAATGAAACGCGCTGACAGCATGGCCTGGCGGGGGTCTAGGCTGAGACTGACACTTATTCTCACACACACACCGGGTCTTGTTCTGATATGCGGCTCCCGGGACCTTCATCTCTTACCTAACATTTTAAATCCTGCAGGAAAGATGTTAAGCACATATTTCTTACAACCTTTGGTGATTTTATTTCTGTAGCCATCTGTTCTTTTTCACGTCTCGCTTTGAGCGGAAGGAAAAGAACCAGGTGTTTAACTGAATAGCTCAGTACCTGCTTCCAATATCGGAATGCTTCCAAGGTTTCCCACTTCCAAAATCAAGAATTTAATATAGTAAGTCCAGTGGATATTTAAGGTGAGGATAAATCATCCTGCCATTATTTACTGCCCTATTAATTTTATATCGTGTTTTTAGATTTGTTTGATATATTTGACCACTTAAGCCTCATGGGTGTTTGGCCATCTCTCTTAGATGCCTTTGCTCCTGGGAGCAGTGTTTTTGCAGAAAAACCGATTGACGCTTCCAAACATGACGCATTTAGGCACGTCAAGTGCCTCGGCATCAAATCATTTCATTGGCCAGAATAATATATTCCAGCCATTTAAATGAATTAAAAAGTGTTACTAAACCCAGGGCCCTGCATTCACTATATCTGGTCTCCCACAGTACATGGAAATGCAGTTATTTTAGTAAATACAAACTGCTAAATACCTTTTCTCATCAGCAGTTAGAGCAGTCTTGTGACTTCCATCAACGTCCAACCAAGTACTGGTTAAAGCTTGTAGGAGGAGTTATCTGACTGTCCTATTAGACTGCAAAACCCCTGACCCTCTGTCTGGACAGTGCTGATTGGCCCTATGCAGATCACATGCACTCTCCCAAGAAAAAGAAAAAAAAACACTCTAGCAATACATACCAAACTGAGCATGTGCAGCCTGACTCCATAGGCTTTGTTTTATCAGGAAATTATCAGGGGATAGTGGAAGGAGGAGAGGATCAGAGAAGCCAGGATCAAACAGCTTTTACACAATGTGGAGGATAAACCTCTTAGGTTCCACAGTGAGTATAACAAACATGCTTTACTGCATACTATGATTATTATTATACAGGATTTATAAAGCGCCAACAGTTTACACAGTGCTTTACAATAAAACGGGGGACAGTATAATTACAATACATTTCAATACAGAAGGAATAGGAGGTACAAACTGATTTTACTGTTGTGGGTTTAGTAACACTTTAATGCTCAAGCCCTAAAACGTGCCTACCATGAACGTGCGTTTAGCTACATCAAGGGGTTTTTTTTCCCTGCAAAAAACGCTGCTGCTCCTAGTTGCACGGGCATTGTTTTTTTTTCTGCATCTAAACGCCTGTGTGTGCATGGACACATAGGGATTCAATTACTGAAACTGATGGGCGCAAAATCTGGTGCAGCTCTGCATAGAAACCAATCAGCTTCCAGGGTTTTTTTTTTGTCAAACTTAATTGAACAAGCTGAAGTTAGAAGCTGATTGGCTACCATGCCCAACTGCACCAGATTTTGCACTCTCCAGTTTTAGTAAATCAACCCCATAGGCTAACATGCAGGGGCGTTTAGATACAGAAAAGAAAAATGCCAGATGCCCCTAATGGCAGCGTTACAAATCTCCAGTGTGCATGAAGCCTTCATTTTTATACTGATGATGCAGTGTTGTTTACACCAGTCTAAATTTTGTTGGCAGACTGGCTTGCAGGCTTGGTTGCTTGTGACTCAAGAGCTGCAACCCCAGTCTGTCATCAGTCCATGCAACATTCAGCCCAGGCTAATTGTGACTATTCTTTAGATTGTAAGCTCTACGAGCAGGGCCCTCCTATTCCTTCTGTATTGAACTGTATTGTAATTGTACTGTGTCCCTTCTTTATTGTAAAGCGCTGCGCAAACTGTTGGCACTATATAAATCCTGTATAATAATAATATAATAATAATAATTCTGGGCAGCGTTGGGAAGAGGTTGCTTATGGGAACAGTCATATTTCGACAGACTATGATGCTACATTGACACAGATGGGAAAGGTGGGGGGGTTTCAGTAGCTCTGTTGGTCCATAAAGTAGTGTCAGAGGCCCATACACACGATGCTAAATTTGTAAGGGAATTTTCGTACAACGACCGATTGTCCAAAATTCTTACCGTTAGAAAGGGTCCTTTCGACAGCCGATTTTGATTTTTCAGAAGACAAAAGCTGGGTGTGCAGGACTATAAAAAAAAATGTTTGTGAGGGGCGTGACCGGTAGCCGACCTGTATGGAAGCCTAGCTCCTTGGCTCTCTCTCGGCTCGCAGCCTAACAGCGCAAATCAGGGACGTTACTCGCCTCTACATGTCCACGGTCTAAACTCCAACAGAAAAAGGCTCCTGGCGCTTAGGGAATTTAGGCAGTCTGGGACTGATGTCATCTTGATCCAAGAAACCCATTTTAATTGAGGGGATTCCTTTGCATTTGCTTACAGACATTATCCACAGGTTTACCAGGCTTTAAACCCTCGCAAACGTGCTGGCGTTGCTATACTTTTTAAAATGGGGATCCCCTTTTCCTGCACTGGCTTCTTTACTGACCCACGGGGCACTTCATAATTCTGCGTGGCCTATGGCAGACGCAGACAGTTACCTTTTGCGCTCTATATGCAACAAACGTCTGCCAGCTCAGCTTTCTAACAAGTATTTGCCTGCCTCTTTCGGTCTACACATGAACTGTTAATAGTAGGGGGAGACTTTAATTCGTCCCACTCTACAGCTCTCGATCGACATGTGATGAACCCTCAAGCCCCGCAAGCTCGAGCCCTTAGGGACTCAAAGCTCTTTCGCCAACTCACCAGACCATCATATTTTTGATGCTTGGAGGGTTCTCCAGCCTGGGGATCGACAGTGTACGTTTTATTCCGCTCCCCACCGCACACTCTCGTGTATAGATTACTTTTTTGTCAACACTATGCTTCACATCACTCAGTCCACTCAGATACTCCCTATCTCCTGATCCGATCATGCCCCTGTCTTACTCACGCTAGGTACCCCTAATAGTAGGCTGTGCCATAGGCAATTAAACAACTTTCTCCTTCAGCATCTTCCATCCAAAATGGAACTTGAAACTACACTGAGACTTTATTTCACTTAATATAACACCCCTGATATCTCCCTTCCTACTCTCTGGGAAGCCCATAAAGCAGTCCTCCGTGGTCGGTGCATTGCACTTACCACTGCTATGAAGGATGCTCGGGCCACTAAATTACATACCGAAGGGGAGCTTAAGGTCTCAGAACGTCGGCTACAAACTTCCCCATCTTTATCTTTGCTTAAAAAGATTACCCGCTTACGTACGATTCTTAAAAACCTGCCAGCAGGCCAGGTAGAAAAAGCCTTGGTCAGGGTGAAACAATTGTATTATGACAAGGGTAATAAGGCCCACTCTTTATTAACTAAAAAACTATCTGAACGTTCCCATATGACAACCCCGCACCAAATCAAGAATAGGTCAAGATGCCTACTGTCCCCATCCCCAAGAGATTGTTCATTTCTTTGAGGAATTCTATACTGATTTGCATAATAACCCTGGGATCCCCCGTAACCCCCCTTCCCCCGATTTGGGAGATTGCATACAGAAGTACTTAGAGCAGAGTGGGGTCTCCCAACTCCAGCCCTCGGACCTCCTCTCCCTCAACGCAGCTATCACGAAGGAAGAACTTACAATGACCATCAAAAGCTTGCCTACTCATAAATCCCCTGGCCCAGATGGCCTCACATAAGAGTATTACAAATCCTTCCCTTGTTGCTCCCACATGTGTAAACTGTTTAACGCCTTCCTTCAGCAAACCCCTATCCCAGTAGATATGCAGAGATCCTTCCTCACTCTGATCCTGAAACCAGATAAGGACCCCTCCTTATGCGCCAGCTACAGACCTAAAGCCCTCTTGAACTCGGGCCTAAAAATCTTTACAAAACTGCTCTCGCTTCGCCTGAACTTGGTTCTACCCTCCCTGGTCCACAAGGACCAGGTGGGCTCCGTTCCCCTAAGTCAGGTGGGAGATAACACAAGAAGGGTCATATACGTGATTGATGTGGCAAACGGGGATAGCTTGGAGTATCTTTAGTATTAAGCCTGGATGCAGAAAAGGCGTTTGACCGCCTTGGCTGGGCTTTCCTGTCTGCCACACTACGAAACATGGGATTTCGGGGGCACTTCTTGCGTGCAATTCAACATCCAGGGTGGATAAAAATCAATGATTTTTTTTTTTTAAAAAACAGGATTTTTTAAAATTAAAATCAGACTTTTTTGATTTTTATCAAAATGTAAAATGCTTTTAGAGTAAAAACCTAAAGATAGTTTTCTATTTAAGATACATTAATAATTTTGTTTATTCCGCATGAAATGGAGCTTAGTTATGTAGCATGAGGCTGTATATTCTGCAATATTTGTCTGAAAATATTAAGGATTCTAACTACCAGCAAGAATAAGTCCTGACATTTAAAGAGCACCTGTCATTTCAGATCCATCATGACAGCGCCTGTTAGTGGGCATCCACTCACCTGCCGCCGCCACCTCCCTCACCTTGTTGTGTCACTGCCACATCACCAGCCATCCCATTAAAGTGAAAGGGACTGTCGGTGAGTCAACAGCAGGTCAGAGGAGGAGCCACTGCGGGACAGAGATGACAGCCGCTCTTTAAAAATTATGATTTAAATCAATCCTTTTTACTAGTGACCTAAATCAGGATTTAAAATCTACTTGATTTAACCACTTCCTTACCGGCGTATAGTAAAACGACGCCGGCAAAGGGGCTCTCCCATCCCGGGTGGCCATCATATGACGTCCACCCATTCTCGCTGCTCCTGTGGGCCCCCGCATAGTGGCGATCGAGGATGAGGCGTGTCCCTCGGACACAGCCAATCCCCGATCAGGGTAAAGAGCCAATAAAAATGGCTCTTTACCACATGACCGATCACAGTCGGTCACATGCACTGTCCTCGTGCACGACGCTCGTGTGTGATTGGGGACAAGACTTGTCACCCTGACACAGCCCATCCGTGATCACGGTAAAGAGCCAATGAAATTGGCTCTTTGCCATGTGACCAGCTGTGTCTAATCACAGCCAGTCACAGAATGTAAACAAACCGCAGTAACGAGCTGTTACCGGGTTCTCCTCACACCAATTGTGTGTGAGGAAAACATTGCAGTAACAGCTTGTTACCACTTACAGTATACACCAGTAATAAAAAGTGTACCTGTCACCAGTCCATCAAAGTACCTGTCACCAGCCCATCTGAGTACCCGAATACCTGTCAGCAGCCCATCACAGTACCCGAGTACCTGTCACCAGCCCATCAGAGTACCCAAGTACCTGTCACCAGCCCATCAGAGTACCCAAATACCTGTCACCAGCCCATCAGAGTACCCCAGTACCTGTCACCAGCCCATCTAAATACCAGTTACCAGCCCATGAGAGTACACGAGTACCTGTCACCAACCCCTCATATTACACGTGTACCTGTCACCAACTCCTCATATTACCCGAGTACCTGTCACTAACCCCTCAGATTACCCGAGTACCTGTCATCAGCCCATGCCTCAAAATATACATTGGGGTGTTTGCTTTCCAAAATAGGGTCATTTTGTGGGTAATTCCACTGGTAGTTCCACTGTTCTGTTGATAGTTAGGAATGAAATTAGATATATAATTTATGCTCCTGGGACATCTGAAGGTACTACTTCAATGTTGGACTTCTGTATGTGGCCAGGCTGTGTAAAAGTCTCACATATGTGGTATCGCCAAACTCTGGATGAGTACCAGAATGTAATTTGGGGTGTAATTTTTGCTATGTACATGCTATATGAAAAATCTTATTAATTGACCACTCTGTGTAAAAAAAAAAAAAAAAGTTTTCATTTACTTTCCACGTTTTCCAGACTCAATGCCTCATAGAATATACGTTGGGGTGTTTGCTTTCCAAAATGGGGTCATTTTGTGGGCAATTCCGTTGTCCTGGTGCTCCAAGGCCTTCAAAAGCGTAATAGGTCATTAGGAAATTAGATGTCTAATTTACAGTTGTGCTCATAAGTTTACATACCCTGGCAGAATTTATGATTTCTTGGCCATTTTTTAGAGAATATGAATGATAACAAAAACTTTTCTTGCACTCATGGTTAGTGTTTGGCTGAAGCCATGTATTATCAATCAACTGTGTTTACTCTTTTTAAATCATAATGACAACAGAAACTACCCAAATGACCCTGATCAAAAGTTTACATACCCTGGTGATTTTGGCCTGATAACATGCACACAAGTTGACACAAAGGTGTTTGAATGGCTATTAAAGGTCACCATCCTCACCTGTGATCTGTTTGCTTGTAATTAGTGTGTGTGTATAAAAGGTCAAGGAGTTTCTGGACTCCTGACAGACCCTTGCATCTTTCATCCAGTGCTGCACTGATGTTTCTGGATTCTGAGTCATGGGGAAAGCAAAAGAATTGTCAAAGGATCTGAAATGGAGTTACTCACTTCTCTGTTGTTCATATGATTATCACTGTCTATGGAACGCATGTGATGCACATTGCAATAGATCCTTTACCTTTTTTTTGTCCCTTTCTCGCTTATTGCTACTTGAAACGTTCACAATGTACCTATGTGCTTGTTATTTCCCTGACAATTAATAAAACTGTTATTTAAAAAAAAAAAAAAAAATTGTACGTCAACTCAATGTCCGATTTCCAAATCATTAGTACAGTTTTCGTCTGAAAAAAAATCGTAAGAGCACGACTACGCATGCTCAGAAATGAAAAAATACATACAAAGCTATTCAACACATTACGTCAATTCTGACGTTGAATTCAGCGGTACGAAATTTTCGTATGGTTAGTAACCTCTTCACATTCGACATGAGACAAGCATCCAACAAAAAACAGACGTTCCGTTGTCCTAAAATCTAAGCGTGTGTACGAGGCTTAAGGCTGGCCATACACTATTAAATTTTCTTGTTCAATTTTTCTTTGATTTACCAAAACCATATAATATAAAGGTCAAACCTAAACACTTTCAAATTGCATGCAATCAGGTAGATCAATCAATTAGAGAAAAAGACTTAGAAGAAATCACTCATGGTAAAAAGAATGGGCCCTCTGAATTTTAAAGACAGTAGTTAGTGTTGCAGCTTCACGAAAGAGAAGCATCACTGAAATTATATATTTTTTTTCCCTATAATAAAGACATCCATTTACCAGACATGATTTGCGCTCATGTTACCATCCTTCATTCTACTATGACGCTATTACAGATATATTAAAATAATTACACAATTTCAAGAAAGCTAGTGGAGTTTTCAAGCACTTTTACAGGTTAGAGACTAATGGAACACCTTTCATGTCAATAGGTTGAACATATATTATGCTAAAACTTAAACGGAGCATTCGATCTTAAAATCGGATCACAAGAAAATTCTAGCACAAGATCAGATGCCATTCTGGTTATATTTTTCATGTTGCAGTCTACATTACTATAATTGCCCATGGGTGAGACAAAAGTAACTGTTCAGCTAAGAAAATGTTTATTGCGGTTTTCAAAATCGAAAATGACCACAGTAGATACATGCCTATGGAACTCATATAGATTTGTGCTCTTGAGAATTTGGGCAAGAAAATGTAGCTAAATGACTTAAAATGGTAGTAAACCCATCCATTTAACCGTTTAAAAAACAGTTACGCCGGAAATGTAACACTCCCATTGGTTGTGCTCTAAACCAAACTATCAAACCATCCAATGGCTGGTGTCATAGCTGATCACATGCGCAGCATCATGGCAGTTGTAAAGTAAACAGAGGCCAAGATGGCAGCTTCCTTGGCTGAAAATGATAGGAGGGTTTACTACCACTTAAAGACAAAATACAGACTACTATATGGTAGGCTGCTGAGCACCCAAATGGACCATCAAAGATAAACTAAATGGTACATGAAGGGTGTCCGTTGAGGGATTCAGTCCCAGTCAGGCAAATTCATAATGGCCCTCTGGCTTTTTTTCAGATAGGTTTTTGAGGAGATTATCAAATGATCATATTTTGTCTTGAAGTGGGAGTAAACTCCCATGCATAATTTGTACCTATAGGTAAGCCTATAATAAGGCTTACCTATAGGTACTGTAAATATCTCAAAAACCAGCATAGTTTAGGAGACATTTACTGTACATGCTGCCGGATACGTCACCAACGCATGCACTCTAAAAGGAAGGTCCACCCAGACTGTTCCTTCAGAGTCCTGTGCCACAAACGGCGGCTCCCATGACGTCATCACAGCTCCAGCCACTCACACAGCCGTAGTCTGCGAACCCAGAAGGAAGACAGGTGAAGATGGAAGCCATGACAGTGGTGACAGCTCACCCCTGGAAGGGGTTCCAAGGTATGTTTCACATAATGTGCTAGTATGTGTTGCATACTAGCCACTATGGCTTTGCCTGTAAGACGCACCGCTGCAGGACTATTCCCATGCTGACACATATCAACCTCAATGTGAGTGTTTTTAATCTTTGTTCGATTAAATACCACACGGTCTACACTTAGAAAGCGCCTTTTCTTCTGCTTTTTTTCTACATGTTGGGAGTGTGCTTCCACTACCTGCAAGAGGCCTGCCCTGAGCTGTGGACTGTCTACCATCTCTGCTGGATATCATCATCTACTCTGCCCAATGTATGACTTTTACTTCCCCCTCGCCCTATCCTAGACAAAAGGTTCCTGGCATCCTTGATTACAGTTTGCCCCAATACCACCCTCCCTTTCTTACTGTGTCTGCTCTGCATCAGTGGGCCCAGCATTTAGTGACAGTACTGCAGATCTCTTTTAACCAGCAGCTATCTCCACACATACAAGCAATCAGCCCCCAGCACAGGAAGTCTCCCATCTCCTATCAAACTGTGCCAGCAACCCCATCCCTCCAACACACCAGCACCTCCCCCCATCACTGCTCTGTTTGCCCCCCTCCTCTCACTATCCCTCTCAAACTCCCCCCATTCTCACAACTGAAGCGGACGATCATCCTCCTCCCTTTGCACTACACCTAAACACTAACCACCACCACCCTCTGCTATCAGCCCCTTATCCATACCTACAGCCCACTTACTTGCTACTGCACCAATGCCCACCTCTGTTCTCACCACTATGACAATGCAGACTTCTGTACTTGCCACCACTGCAGTGCATATTCAACATGTTAATAAAAAGGCAAACTTTTTCTAGTCTGACTTCATAAATCAGACAAATTTTATATAATTATTTTAAACAATATTCTATGGAGTGCAAAAGCTACTTGCTAAGCATATAAAAATACCACTGAAGGAGTCCATAAACAATGTTAACACTGTATGGAGTGGAGAGATGTCTGTTCTCAATCCAAACATCTTACCTATATACATAAAACCTTATATTAACCTTTTGCACACTGCTATACACCCTTACATAGCTCTAGCAAACATTCCATAAAAACATGTATTGGTGGTTTGCATATATTGCAATACGTGTTCAAGCTGGCCAACTGTGTCAAAGTGATCCCTCTCTGGTCAATCCCTATGCTACTCTGCAAAACGCCAAATGCCATGCTTTAAAAGAGAAGTTCAAGATTTGAAAAAACTATACTCACCTACGTGGATGCAGCATTGATCTGATGCTGCATCTTTCCCCTTTCAACTCTGTAGTGAGAAATGAGCGAGCAAACGCCACTGATCGCTCAGTTCTCCCCCTCTGCTCTGAGCAGAGAGCCATGACTGTCAGTGAGTGGCTCACTGCTCTCCCCTCCAGCACTCACTGGAGTGCTGGGCTGGGAAGGGGGAAGGGAAAAGCTGGCTCAGGCTCCCTAAGAGGCTGAACCAGGTGCTGATCCAGGCTTCTGGGTGGATACCGACTATACTGATTTTTTCAGAGCCTGGAACGGCTCTGTGACGTCAGCCGACAGCGGACTCAGCCCTTCAACTGAAAACGGATCACAGGAGTGAACAAACGAACTGCGCTCCTGTGATCCATAGGAAAAGATAAATAGCTTTGGCCATACTTCTTGTTTAAGAAAAATAAAAGCAGCAATGTAGGACAGACAGACACTGCTGGAAGAAAGCTACAGAATCATGCCTGGTCACTGATCTGTACTATGCAATAGAAATGGAGGTCTGTGCTATTTTCCCTGGGACCTGTTCACAAGAAGAGGTCCATTTATAATGTGCTGAGAAGCACAGATTACATCAAGTGCAGGTTACATGCCAAAAACAGAACAACCAGAGTCAAGGGGAAGCAAAGGACAAGAACAAGGTCAAACATATGATATAACCACTATGTACAAAGTCTGGTCAAAATGCTGCTACTGCATACTAGTTGTTAAGAAAAACAAAATGATTGCGCTCTAAATTTTAGAAAGAAAGTTGGAAGGCAATGCATAACAATACACTGTAATGGTACCTTGTGCAAACAAATTCTACAAGCAACATTAACCACTTAACCGCTTGCCGACGGCTGATCGGCAATTGACGGCGACAATGTGGCTCTGTAACGCGAATCGCCGTCATACGACGGCGGCCGCGATACAGAGTCACTGTGTCCGGGGGGGTCCAGGGAGCGGGTCCGGCGGCTTCGATTGCCGCCGGCCACCCGCGATGCCCCCCCCCGGAGCGAATGAGCGGAGGTCCGTGTATGTAAACACGGACCTCCGCTCTGTGTGAGGGGGAAGGGAAGTGATCACAGCCTTCCTGTAAGTGAAGGCTGTGACCACTTCCTTTCCCCAGCTAGGCAAGTCCCCCTACAGTAAGAACACGCCCAGGGAACACAGTTAACCCTTAGAGCGCCCCCTGCAGGTTAACCCCTTCACTGCCAATGGCATTTACACAGTAATCAGTGCATTTTTATAGCACTGATCGCTGTATAAATGCCAATGGTCCCAAAAAAGTGTCAAAACATTCCGACATGTCCGCCCCAATATCGCAGTACCGCTAAAAATCGCAGATCCCCGCCATTTTTAGTAAAAAATAAAAAATAAATAAAAACCCCAAAAATGAATTCTCATCATCCGTAAATGCGACCACTTTTGCGCAAACCAATCAATAAACGCCGATTGCGATTTTTTTTATCGCGAATATGAGGAAGAATATAAATCGGCCAAAAGCGGTGAAAAAAAATGTTTTTTTATATTTTTTTTTTGGATTTGTATTTTAGCAAAAAGTAAGAAATTTGGGTTTTTTTGCAAAATTGTCGCTCTTCTTTTGTTTATAGCGGCGATCAGAAATGACGCAGAGGTGATCAAATACCACCAAAAGAAAGCTCTGTTTGTGGGAAAAAAAGGACGCAAATTTCGTTTGGGTACAACGTCGCACGACCGCGCAATTGTCAGTTAAAGCGACGCAGCGCCGAATCGCAAAAAGTGCTCCGGTCCTAAAGCTGGAAATCCTTCCGGGGCTGAAGTGGTTAAAGAGGAGTTCTAGCCTGTACAAATAAAAATTAAAAGTCAGCAGCTACAAATACCGTAGCTGCCGACTTTTAATATGACACTTATCTGTGCTGGTATCCCACGATGTTGGCACCCCAAGCCGATCCGTCCATCGGCTCCGGGTGCAAGCGCTGGCATCTTCACTAAGGGAAACAGGAAGTGAAGCCTTGCAGATATTTCTTAGATCGCCGCACGACGATTGCGGCGTTCTTACCCAGAAATGAGAGTGGGTAACTGGTTTTGACAGGTATCCGCTCGACCCACCAAAAGGTGCCAAATGTGGCAGCAGATGGGGGAGGGTTGCAAACAAGTGGAGCTTCACCTTTTAGGTGGAGCACTGCTTTAAGGAAGACCCAGCCTTTTTCTGACATTTGTTGTTTACAAGTAAAAATCTGTATTTTTTGCTGGAAAATTAATTAGGACCCTAAACATATGTGTGTGTGTGTGTGTGTGTGTGTGTGTGTGTATGTGTATATA
>BLSH010260075.1:128491-138656 GCA_018402905.1 Glandirana rugosa | reverse complement strand
ATGGGGACACCAGATGCAAGGGGGAACTCTGATGGGGACACCAGATGCAAGGGGGAACTCTGATGGGGACACCAGATGCAAGGGGGAACTCTGATGGGGACAACAAATGTAAGGTAGAACTCTGATGGGGACACCAGATGTATGTGATTGGCCTACTTTTATGTTTTAATAAAGAGCAATTTGGACCTCAGCTTGAAGAATTTTTTAGTGACGGGACCTCATTAAATTTGAATTTATTACCCCTGCCCTAGGTAGACATCTGTGCGTTGCAGGAATGTGCACAAAATTGTGTGCATTCCTGAAATGCATAAAAATACACAGCCCTTTTGCAGGTGTGCAGTGGTGCTATTAAGCCTTAATGACTCAACCACATACCTTGCTTCTGCGCTCATTCACCTGCAGCGAAACATATGGTAACAAAGTATCATGCATTTTGGTGCAGCATCATTTTTAAAAAGGTTATACAGGTTTTACATCTATTTGTATTACATTTCAATTTTCATTTGTTATGTATACTACTAAAAAATATTTTTGCCGCGTGCTGTTTAAGTGTTCGGGTTTGGCCTGAAGCAAAGGTGGCAACCCTACCCTTGAAGCTCCCTCATAAGGGGGTGAAATTCCCCTTTAATCAATGTACAGCAATTAGAACAATGAAAGATGACTGCTGACTGCACTCATCATAAATGTGTGAGCAACAGACTTGAACCACTTGGTGGACTTGGTTGTGTCTGTGTGCAACCAAGCTAGAAGACTTCACTGTTTTTAAAGTGGAACTCCACTTTTGTTTATTTACCCCCCCCCCCCTTACCATAATAATAATAATACTAACCCTATCCATGCTCCAAGATGCCCTCAGCATCCTCTTCTGTCCAGCATCGCTAGTCCTCTTCAGGCGGGACAATTCTCTTGCCTTTCTGCCCATTTACTGTGAGCCCGGCATGTCTCTGACACACCACCGGGGGGGTATGACATCACATATGCTGGACTCACAGTACTCCAGGACGGAAGAGGCAGGTGGATGATGTCATCATTTCTCCAGCCTCAGAGGGATACAATCTTAATTTGGAGAGCAGAAAAATATCCACAGTACCCTTCTTACAACATAATTGACTGCCATTGACCAAGAACTACTTGCATTCCCAAAAATCCAATTGAAGAATAGCTATATAAGCTTTGTTTCACTGAATTTCCTGGTCTTCGTTAATAAAATGAATCATACAGTAACAAAATGCACAGCTACCATTACCTGCAACCACAATATAAGGCATTAAGTGCTTGCCAGAATTCAGAATAAATAAGTATTTAGGAGGTATAATAAACATTCTGCGACTATCAAAGAAGCCATTTAGCACATTTTCTTTCTGCAAATATGTAAAAAAAAGTATTGGTTTTACGGTTGGTTTAACGTGACTGTAAAAGTCATACTTGCTTGTTCTATGCAATAGTTTTGCACAGAGCAGCCCCGACCCTCCTCTTCTCACCTGCCAGTTCTCTTGGCTCCTCCCCCATCAAATGCCCCCATAGCAAGCTCCTTGCTATGGGGGCACTTGTGCAGACTTGCTCCCCAGTCACACTTTCACCTCACAGGCTGCTATTGACAGCAGCTAGAGCCAATGTCTACCGCCACTGTCTATGAGCCAGGAGAGAGAGAGTGTTCTTGTGCACAGCGCTGGATCAAGGTCGGGCTCAGGTAAGTATAAGGGGGTCTGGGGAGAGAACAGAACACAGATGGGTTTTTTACCTTCATGAATAAAAATGTGTTAAGGTAAAAAAACCTTCTAGTTTTACAACCACTTCTCTCAGTATTACCACAGCCTCTTTGTATTAGGTTACCACAACCACAGCCTCTTTGAATTAGGTTTTTGAAGTGGGAATAGTGTACAGAAAATAATACAAAACTGTACACTGTACATAGGGTGTCACAGCGTCATATAGGTTTTAATAATTTTCCAAAAATGACCAGCCCTATAAAGTGATGCTTTGAACATTGTTTGCAGTGGTATATGGATACAGTACATAGGTATACCAAAAAAAAAAAAAAAAAAATGTATAAAACATCTGACTTACCTGCTAGGTAAGCATATGGAATCATTAAATTATTGGTGTAAAGAAAGTATAATAATAGTAATTATGGATAAGGAAAAATATGAATCAGAAATCCATAAACATTTATCTGATAGAGAAACGTATTTACCCTTGCAGAGTAATCCTACCATTCGAGTACAAAGTAAGATCCAGAAAATCGTAAGACTAGCATTCACTGACCGTTTGAAAGACACAAACATTTTTTTGATAGCTGAATACCCCGTAACTCCTGTTATGTATATGTTACCCAAAATACATAAAAATCCCATTGATCCACCGGGACATCCCATTGCGGCAGGCACTGATTCAGTGACAGCCCCATTAGCTAGATTTTTGGACAAGTGTTTAACCCCTGCAGTCATAAAGACTAGGTCCTATATTAACCACTTCAGCCCCGGAAGAATTTTGCACTTTAGGACCAGAGCACTTTTTGCGATTCGGCGCTGCGTCGCTTTAACTGACAATTGCGCGGTCGTGCGACGTTGTACCCAAACAAAATTTGCGACCTTTTTTTCCCACAAATAGAGCTTTCTTTTGGTGGTATTTGATCGCCTCTGCGTCATTTCTTATCGCCGCTATAAACAAAAGAAGAGTGACCATTTTGCAAAAAAACCCAAATTTCTTACTTTTTGCTAAAATTCTAATCCAAAAAAAAAATATAAAAAAACATTTTTTTTTACCGTTTTTGGCCGATTTATATAATTCCTCATATTTGCGATAAAAAAAAAAAATCGCAATTGGTGTTTATTGATTGGTTTGCGCAAAAGTGGCCGCATTTACGGATGATGAGAATTCATTTCTGGGGTTTTTTTTTTTTTTTTTTTTTTACTAGTAATGGCGGCGATCTGCGATTTTTAGCGGTACTGCGATATTGGGGGGGACATGTCGGAACATTTTGACACTTTTTTGGGACCAATGACATTTATTCAGCGATCAGAAATTTAAATGTCCACTGATTACTGTATAAATGTCATTGGCAGTGAAGGGGTTAACCTGCAGGGGGAGAGCTAGGGGTTAAGTGTGTTCCCTGGGTGTGTTCTTACTGTGGGGGGGGTTGGGCTAACATGGGCATGAGAGATCTAACTGATCCCAGTGACAGGGATCAGTAGATCTCTCATGCCCTGACAGGGCGGGGAACCGCCGTGTTTACATCGGCGGTTCCCGGTTCTTTTCCCTGTAGCCGCTCATCGCGGCTCGCCGGCGGACATCGGGTCCGCCCGAGCCGCGGGCACACTCCCCAGGAGTGCGGTGGGTGAGCGCACGCGCGCGCCCCCTGGTGGCCAAATGCGAATCGCCGCTTATTTACGGCGATTCGCGCAGGGCTCCCCGACTGCCGCCGTGAAAAGACGGCGCGCGGTCGGGAACCAGTTAAGGACACAGAAGATTTTCTTAAAAAAGTTTCAGAGATTAGGGTTGTTCCTGGATTGGTGCTTGTCACATGGGACGTCTCCAGCTTGTATACAATCATTCCACACGAATTGGGTCTAGAGGCATGCCGTCATTTATGGAGTGCTCAAAAAAAGTTCTCAGATACACAAATTGCATTCCTTTTGAAGTTATTACAGATTGTTTTGCAGGATTTTTTTTTCTTTTCAAAGATACCTTCTTTTTGCAGTGTAGGGGTTCAGCTATGGGTTCGAATGTTGCTCCCCCTTACGCAAATGCATTCATGGACATGATTGAAAATTAATTTGTTTATTACACTAGTTTATTCCAACAGAACTGTCAATGTTGGTTTCGATTCATTGATGACATGTTTGCGATTTGGGGGGGGCGACATTGGAACCCTGACTTTGTTTCATGAATACATTAACTGTTTACTCCCCACTCTGAAATTCAATATGGTATATAGCAGTGACCGAATACCTTTTTTGGACACCTGCCTTATACTGCAGGATAATCAAATTGTCAGCGATTTATATGTTAAACCGACCGATCGGAATCAATACTCCATTTCAAAATCTTTCATCCACCCAATATCTTTAAGTCCACCCCAAAGAGTCAATTTGCTAGAATGAGGAGGATTGTCAAGGATCCATCTAAAAGAACTATCAGGTTGAATGAGATGGAACAGAAATTAAGACAGCGGGGATATCCAGTGAATGTGATTGAAAAAGAAAAAAAAAGTGGTATAAATCAGTGTCCACAGAATTATGCCCCTAGAGTCCCTTTTGTCTCGCAGTTCCAACCTTACTCTCCTAGGGTGTATAATATCCTAAGAAAGCATTGGCCTATTTTGAGGGAACATTTTCCCACTGTGTTGGAATTTCAATCTCCCCCTTTACAATCTTATCGGAGAGGTAAAATGATACGGGACCGATTAATTAGAGCTGATTCGTATCAGCCATCTCAACCTAGACTAACGTTCTTAGGACCTCCAAAAATGGGCTCTTATCCCTGTTTAAACTGCATTCAATGTAATTCCATGATTAAGGGATCTGGGTTCTCTCACCCACATAGGAGGTACAAATATAAAAATTAGGGGATATTTCACCTGTCAGTCCTCATTTGTTGTATATATTATTACGTGTCCGTGTGGCTTCCTCTATGTGGGTGAGACAACCCAGAAAGTAAAAGATCGAATTGCCCGTCATAAATATTCAATTAGGGATAAACTGACTCAGTTACCGTTAGCAAGACACTTTGTGGAAAAGGGCCACACAGTGTCTCAACTCAGATTCATGGTTATTGATGAGGTTAAAAAAAACAGGAGAGGTGGAGATCGGGAATTGAGGTTGAGAAAACTTGAGGTAGAGTGGATAGACCGTTTAGGGGTTATTGCACCTGGTGGATTAAATTCTGACTTTGATTTACATTTATTTTTATAAACATTGGAACATTTGGCTGTATGAATTTGATATGAAATAGCATTTATTCATGGTTTTATTTTATTTTGATAGCAATATTTTGATTATTTCATTTTCATTTTTTTCTTTTTTTTATTATTTTTATTTATTTTTTTCATTCATGTCTTTTTTATTTTTATTTTTATATTTTTATTCTTTGAATTGTTATTTATTTACAGTTTGACTCTGAGATGAAGTTTGAAGTACTCCCCAGAATAGAGAAGTGTACACACCCAGTATGCTTTCCTTCCTTTGCTTCAGTATAATGATCTAAAAGAGAACATGTTAAAATGGAATGTAACAAATGAAGTAATAGCGGTTCTCAATTGTTTGTAATTAGATTGACTGTTAGTTATCTTGATGCAATACACATGTATATATCTTGTGTCTGTGGTGTGTCATTCAGAAGAAGCTTAGCCTGAGGAAGGGCGTTCAATACTTAGCCCGAAAGCTCGCTATCTGAAATGACACACACATTTTAAATGTGATTTGGCATGCAAGTATATCTTGTTATGTTTTTTGATAGTCCTATTGAGGACTTCTGAAAATAAATATCTTAAAGTGCAACGATCCCGTCTTTGGAACATATATATTTTCAATACGTTGAAAGTAAGAAAAGAGGTAAAAGAGAGCCTATAGCTAAAAAAGGAGAGGAGCGATTGGGTAAGGGGTGGAAGGAAAGGGTAGTAGAGCTCTGCAAATAACAGCAATATTACAAGAACAGGTGCCTTATTTAACAGTGCTTCAATTACCTCATAACTGACTTTGAAGTTGCTTTGGAAAACAAGTCTTTAAGGATAAAGAGTAGGGGGAATAAAAGGCAACCCTGATGGGTACCATTGTGGATTTGTAAAGGATCCAACAAGATGCCATTAGCATGGATTTTAGTCGAGGGGTTGTGGTAAAGAACCAGTATTTATTGGAGAAGATTGAGACCCAGGCCAATTTGCCATAAGGTTTCATGTAAAAACATCTATCTAACCCAAATGCATTTCAGTGTCTACTGATATGAGGCAAGGGAGAGTATTGCTTTATTGGGCATATTTAATTAGCAATATATTCTTAATATTATCACAGGCTTCACAACCAGACATTAAGCCCATCTGATCTGGATGATGAGGGTGGGTATGAGTGGTTTAGGTCTGATAGCTATTACTTTTGGAGCATATGGGTATTTTAGTGTTTGTGAGATCAATTGGTCTATAGCTACTCTGGGAGGAAATGTACTTGCTAGGTTTTGGAATAACAATGATATAAACCTCAAGGACTTGTGTGGGAATAAGTTGGAGGTGATAGATAGATTTTTAATAAGACAAGGGGTTAAGGCATGTTGTAAAGAATCAGCAAACCATATAAGGCTCCTGGGCCTGGATGTTTGCCAGTATTCAGGCATGTGATGGTGTCTAACGTCCTACTGTAGAAAAGGTTGTTCTAACAATTCCATGTCTGGCTCCTAGATAGTAGGGAGAGCAGTCTCTCATATATTTGCCAATATATTTATTGTGAGAGGAGTCCATATTTTTATTGACCTGAGATGTTGTCAAGTTTCTCAGAGACACAATGAAAGTGTGAGAGTTGAATCATTTAAATCAGACTATGGGTAGAAAGTTCTTTTGGATTTTTTCAGCATCATAATACAGGCAATACAGTTTTTTATTATGAAAGGCCCTGATAAGTAATTTGCCAGGTTTGTCTCCAGATTCCTAGAAAAGTTTGCATGTGAAGCCCCCTAAGATATAACGTTTTCTGCTTTAATACAGTATATGTAAAAAAGTGTCTGGCTGTAAACAGCTGGAGGGATGTAATAGGGTAAGAATGCTTTTTTTATAAGCTTTTTCTAAATATGTGATATATTGCAGGAGGTCATTTAAAATAAGCAACTTTTTTTCAGCCTGGTACTAGGTTTTACAAATACTCCATGGAGGACACATTTTAACGCTTCCTATTGTATGGGTAGTGGTATGTCATCATTTTGGTGATCAGTAAAAAAATAAGCAAGGGTTTGAGAAATGTTGGTAGTACAGGCCACGTCATGTAGGAGATTGTCATTCAACGTCCAGGAAAATGTTTTTACACAAGTTCAGGAGCAAGGGTCAGCTAAATGGGGACAATGTTAGACCATAAAATGTTGCCTATAGAGGAGGTAGGCTGGAGTGTTAGAGAGTATCAGCGAGAAAAAAAAAAATGTATCCGATTGTATGTGCTAGAGGAGTCCCCATCTTTAGGGTAAGAAACGCTTCAACTGTCTACCAAGTGAGGTTGGTACAGGAAATGCCTAAACCTATTTAGTTGGGATTGGGAAAGATAACTTTTGTTGACTGAGAAGTCCAGGGAGGGGTCTAGTATACTGTTAAAGTCCCCTGAAGTTATGATGACACCTTCCACACATTCCAAAAGGTATGTGAGGTATTGGATACTGAAAGCAATCTCATCTAGGTTAGGGATAAGTTAGCCAATGTGTATATTTTGCCACCTATCAGGAGTTTGAGAAACAGAAATCTACCCTCTGGATCACACACAGAGACTTGTGAAGGACAGCAGAAACACCCCTGGATTTAGAATATGCATAAGTATTATTGATGACACCTGTTTTTCAAGGTAGGCATGTGACCCGTGCAAAAATGTTCCTCCTGGAAAAAAACAATTCCTTATTTTTATGAAGGTTGTAGATCTGTAGTCTTAAAAAAAGGTGCATTCCAGGCCACAAGAGCACAGTTTGCTTGAAACATCTGTTGTCGTGTTGTAGACTTCTGTAGAGAATATGCAGAGCTCTAAGGGAGGGATAAAAAGTAACAAGGAAGATGTAAGGAAAACAAAAAATAGGCGTATGCATTAAGAAAGGTGAGCAGAGGGGATGGGTGGGGGTGGGGCTAGAAAAGTAGTAAGGTGGCAATTAGGGTAGCATTTCCCAAAAAATGTAGCTAGTGTTGACTATGATTTAGTTGTAGGTATTACTTATGCAACAGTCCCATGTGGGGAGTAGAAAACAATGTACCAGTAGAAGCTACTGCTTTGGCTGGCAGTTTGAGACACTGGTTTTAGGCTTAATGTGCCACAGAGGGATACAAAAAGAGGTGAGAGTTAGTCTATCCTTGTGTGTAGGGTCACATAGGTATCCCCCTGGGGAGAACTGTCAGGGGCTGAGAAGGTACAATGTTAGGACAAGTGCCCCAATGCAAATGTCAAGCTGCAGCCATGAATCATTATACACCGCTAATGAATAGTGCAATATGACCATCTCACAATGATAGGGGAATAACATAGTTTCACAACAGTGGGAGCTGTGTTTCCTGGCAGCTCGAGACAACTGTGGAAAATGAATCCCAGGGAGGTCTAGCTTGTGCAGAAATGATGAAGGTCCTTGACAGACCAGAATACAACAGTTTGGTGATTATATCTGGTTTGCAGTTGAAAAAGATAAGCCCCATCTACATGGCATATGGCTTCAAGCTGAGGATGAACAGTCCTGCATTTAGCCAGAGTCATTGAGAGGGAAGATATACAGTATCTCACAAAAGTGAGTACACCCTTCACATTTTTGTAAATATTTTATTATATCTTTGTGACAATACTGAAGAAATGACACTTTGCTACAATGTAAAGTAGTGAGTGTACAGCTTGTACAACAGTGTAAATTTGCTGTCCCCTCAAAATAACTTAACACACAGCCATTAATGTCTAAACTGCTGGCAACAAAAGTGAAAATGTCCAAATTGGGCCCATAGTGTCAATATTTTGCGTGGCCATCAATATTTTCCAGCACTGCCTTAACCCTCTTGGGCATGGAGTTCACCAGAGCTTCACAGGTTGCCACTGGAGTCCTCTTCCACTCCTCCATGACGACATCACAGAGCTGGTGGATGTTAGAGACCTTGCACTACTCCACCTTCCTTTGAGGATGCCCCACAGATGCTCAATAGGTTTTAGGTCTGGAGACATGCTTGGCTAGTCCATCACCTTCACCCTCAGCTTCTTTAGCAAGGAAGTAGTCATCTTGGAGGTGTGTTTAGGGTTGTTATGTTGGAATACAGCCCTGCGGCCTAGTCTCCGAAGGGAGGGGATCATGCTCTGCTTCAGTATGTCACAGTACATGTTGGCATTCATGGTTCTCTAAATAAACTGTAGCTCCCCAGTGCCGGCAGCACTTATGCAGCCCCAGACCAGGACAATCCCACCGCTATGCTTGACTGTAGGCAAGACACAATTGTCTTTGTACTCCTCACCTGGTTGCCGCCACACACGCTTGACACCATCTGAACCAAATAGGTTTATCTTGGTCTCATCAGACCACAGGACATGGTTCCAGCAATCCATGTCCTTAGTCTGCTTGTCTTCAGCAAACTGTTTGCAGGCTTTCTTGTGCATAATCTTTAGAAGAGGCTTCCTTCTGGGACAACAGCCATGCAGACCAATTTTATGCAGTGTGGTCGGAGCACTGACAGGCTGAACCCCCATCCCTTCAATCTCTGCAACAATGCTGACAGCGTTCATACGTCTATTTCCCAAAGATAACCTCTAGATACCTCAACTTCTTTGGTCGACCATGGTGAGACCTGTTCTGAGCCTGTCCTGTTAAACTGCTGTATGGTCTTCGCCACCATGCTGCAGCTCAGTTTCAGGGCCTTGGCAATCTTCTTATAGCCTAGGCCATCTTTATGTAGAGCAACATTTTTTTTTTCAGATCCCCCGAGAGTTTTTTGCCATGAGGTGCCACGTTGAACTTCCAGTGACCAGTATGGAAACACCAAATTTAACACACCTGCTCCCCATTCACACCTGAGACCTTATAACACTAACGAGTCACATGACACAGGGGAGGGAAAAATGGCTAATTGGGCCCAAGTGTACTCACTTTTGTTGCCAGCGGTTTAGACCTTGATGGCTGTGTGTTGAGTTATTTTGAGGGGACAGCAAATTTACACTGTTATACAAGCTGTACACTCACTACTTTACATTGTAGCAAAGTGTCATTTCTTCAGCGTTGTCACATTAAAAAATAAAATAAAATATTTACAAAAATGTGAGGGGTGTACTCACTTTTGTGAGATATGGTATGCCCCATCAAAATGAATCTGGGTGGCCAGAGTGACTTTCATTAGATCTGCCTTAAAGTGTTTTGTTAACCATAAAAATGCTGCTCTTGTCTCTTTAATGTGCAATTAGCAGCATGGTGCTTATGCTTATCCCTCTTTATCCACTAAAATATCTGTTTGTTAATGCCAGATCATGACTCT
>BLSH010260075.1:67350-81074 GCA_018402905.1 Glandirana rugosa | reverse complement strand
TTATGTCGAAGTGGTCGTGGTTAGTTATGTCGGAGTGGACACGGGTAGTTTATGTCCGCCGTACAGTCTCTAGATGACTAGGGACATTAACCCTAGTCAATCTAGACAGCACAGGGACGGTCGGGTCGGGGGTGTGTCAATCTTGTGTGTGTCCTTTGTGTAAATTGGGGATCTAGCGGGGAACGTCCAATTGGGGAAGGGTCGGTCACTGTAAATGTGTCATTAGTCAAGTAACTAACGACATAATTTCCGTTACCAGGGTTTTTTCACAGTTTGCACAGGCTGTACAGGCGGCGGTATAGTGTCGAGGCTGTATTGATTGGTGCTGGTGAAGCTGTATTTGATGGGCACAGGTGAGGCTGTATTGACTGGTGCTGGTGAAGCTGTATTTGATGGGCACAGGTGAGGCTGTATTGGTTGGCGCTGGTGAAGCTGTATTTGATGGGTGCTAGTGAGGCTGCATTTGATTGGTGCTGATTAGGCTGTGCAGGGGAAAGGGGGTGGAGTCAGGGGTGGAGCCAATGAGGACGGCAAAATGAGGTTTCATCTAGGGTGCCAAAGATCCAGCCCTGTCTGTAGTAGCCGATCACAGGTCGCCGGCATCGAGTCTGCCCGACCTGAGGGCACACTCACGGAGCGCTCAGTGGGCGCGCACTCTCGCCTGCAACTGCACCTGCGCGAGATGACATAAGGGTATGTCACTTTGCGCAGGAGAGCCGACCTGCCACAGTATATCTGTGTGAGCAGGTCGGCAAGCAGTTAAGCTCGGTATTTAGAGGCGGAAAAAAAAAACCTTCTGGTTTGCATTTTTGAGAGCAATTCTTTGTCAGAATAAGAATTGAAATGCTCCTAAACACTCCTAAAAGCCTGTATTGCTTGAATTATTTTTTTTCTGCCAAAATAACTGGTGTTTTTTAAGCCCAGTGTGCATGAACCCTAATGTGGAACACCAAGCAAACAGCTAATTACTCACAATTCTTTCCTGCCAAAGTATTTGTAATTTGGTTAACAATTTTTTGTTACATCTCTGTTAATCAGTAATATCGCTCTGCTACATCCTGGTTTATTATTAAAGTGATATTAAAGTCTTGTTTTTCTTTTATTTTAAAATAACAAACACGCTATACTTACCTGCCCTGTGCAGTGGTTTTGCACAGAGCAGCCCTGATCCTCCTCTTCTCAGGTCCCACGCCAGCGCTTCTGGCTTCTCTCACCTGCCGGGTGCCCCTACAGCAAGCAGCTTGCTTTGGGGGCACCCAAGCAGGAGCACTCCCGAGCCACGGCTCTTCGTGTCTATTCAAACACAAAGCCCCACCCCTCCATCTCCTGATTGGCTCACTGGCTGTGATTGAGAGCAGCGGGAGCCAATGGTTCCCGCTGCTGCTGCAAAAAAAAAAACAGGCGAGTCCTCCGGAGAGAGGCAAGGGAACCTAGATGTCTTTGTCTTCACCCCCCCCCCCCCACTTTAGAAATCAGTACATTAGGGCCAATGTACCTGAAAGCTGCCACTCATGTTGCTCTTCATAAGGCACTTTCATAAGAGGTTCAGTTAGTACTTAAAGCCTGTTAAACAAGTTAAGGCAGCATTTTCCATAGAAATAAAATGTAAAGTTTAAATATTTTTAAATTGAAGGCACTCTCTGATGCCTGTGTGTACCCTTTCCATGCATACTTGAGCACACAAGGACCACCCCTACACCTGGGGTATTCTAAAATGCAAACCAACCAACCACCAACTTTTCCCTAAATTATTTACTGTCCTAGGAGCATAACAAGAAGATGGCATATCTCCACACCAAAGGAATTTCCAGTTTTAATTAGAACTAGACTGAAAGTAATCTCCCCAAATGGGAAACCTGACAGAAGTACTAACCCTTCCACTTTATCCAAGGCTCCTTGCACACTGAGCCCAGCTTACTGAAACACCAGGAGAAAAGCATTGTCAAAAATGCAGCTAAAGCTCCATTTTTTTCAAACATGTTTAGATGCATCAAGCACTTGGCTATTCACTCATTTCATTGGCCAGAATATTCATTTATTCTGGCCATTGAAAGAATGAACGCTTAAGCGCTTGACACACTTAGTGCTTAAGTGCATTTAGATGTATTTACAGACATTCGGGCATGTCAGGTGTTTTTTCTGCCAAAACACTGCTGCTCCTGAATCCAATGGCAGTGTTTTTTTGTTCTGCCTCTAAACGCATCTGCCCTTAAATGCCTGCATATGCCTACATAGGCTAACATTGAGGGCATAGGCATGCGCACAGGGTGTGCCGGATGTGCCTGGGCACACCCTAATCTCCCCATGTGTATTAGCATTATCCAGGGGTGGTACCAGGTGGGTGGTTGGGGGTGCCAGTAGCCAGTGCAAATGCCCCTATTATATCAAAGGATAGGTTCAACCTTAGGAACACATTACACTCGTGTTTAGGGTGTAACATCATATGCTCCCAATCAACTGTCGCCCATTACTAGAGCCTCCTCCCTGTGACAGCAGGTGGCATTCATATGTATTTGATCTTTGGGATGCACACCCTAATGCAGCCTTTCTCAACCTTTTCAACACAGAGGAACCCTTGAAATAATTCTCCGATCTCGGGGAACCCCTGCTAAAAACGAAAAATCTGCAACTCATGATACATTAGTGTGATGATCAATGGGAAGAATGTGCCTTACACTTGTGATCACTGGGATGAATTACCCCCTTACAGATAGCTAGAAAGATCAATGATGTCATTGGGAATTTATCTGAGACACAGAAATTGACCATTGCTCAAGGAACCCCTAGCAACCTCTTGAGGAACCCTGGTGGAGAAACCCTGCTCTAATGCAATAGGCTGCGCACACCTATGATTGAGGGATGTTAAGAGGCAGAAAAAATAACACAAATCGCCTCCAAAAAGGTGGTTAAAATGTCTTCTCTGCATGAGGCCAATGGTGGCTTATGTTCATGGGTACATAAGAGCTTGGAGCAAAGAAACAATTTCTGGATTCCATGCATGACTTTTAATTTTTTTCTCTGCTGTTTACTTTCAGTTTCTAAGCACTTCTGTTTTTTTAAGTAGTTTTTATTTATTTAGATTTTTTACCATGTAGTATACAAAGAGCATAGAATAAACATGCTAAGAACACATAAAGAAAAGCATAGCAAACAAATAGGTAGAGGTAGATGACATTTATGGTACCTAAAACGGCAACAAAATGAGAGGTAATGTGGCAAAGAGAGCTGCATAATCACACTCCGTCTGATGAAAACCAGCAAAACAATATAATGCCCCAAAATTGCCCCGCACCATTCCAAAGCCAATTAAGACTCAGAGCCTTTATTGGACATAGAGACCAAAAAACGTTAAGTACAGACATAGGGGAGGGTGTAAGTGGAAATGTTATGATTGGGGAAAAATAGAGGGGTCAAAGTAGCACTCCACTATGTAACGAAATCAGCACATGGACACGTACAAAGGTCCAGGGGTGGTCTATCAAAAATAATCAACAACAATGACACTATAGCGATCTTATGCTTCAGGTAACCCCGACTTTGTCTGGTACAGGAGTTGGGTCAGGCGAAGCCGTCTGAGAGCCTGAAGTGGCTTTACTGGTGTAGCGTATCCACATGGCCCATATGCCATAAAACTTATCATAACAGTCCTTGCATGTCACCATCCACTCCTCCATAGCCATAATATTGTTTACTAGGCGAATCCAGTCTGCCCGTCTAGGAATTAGGGGTGTCTTACAGAATACCGGAATAAGTCGTCTCGGAGGTGGGGTAGCACCAACTTATGGTATTGGTAGAGAGGAATGGTGGGGACATGTAGGAACATCTCCAACAGGGAATCCGACAGATCAATATCCAAAATATCTTTGATTTGGGATCCGATGTCTTGCCAATGGTGTTGTAGCTTGGGGCATTCCCACCAAATGTGTAGGAGCATGCCCCTATGCCCGCGCTCTCTCCAGCAAGCATCCGACACAGTTGGATAAATTCTAGCCAGCTTAGAGGGAACTCTATACCAACAGGGGAGTCATTAAAACCACTTTCCTGCATTTTTCATATCTACAGAGCTTGTGTGAGTGAGACGGAAAAGGTGGTCAAGTTGGGCCTCAGTAAATACATGCTGCAAGTCTCACTCCCACTCTCTTATCTAAATAGGTTTCCCCTTACTTTCCAACGACTGCAATATCCCATACAACACAGAGATGGAATGTGGAATTGCGGATGTAGACATACAGATTCTAAGCACTTCTAACACCATGCTACCTTACTGCCTGCAAGCAGTGTTTCCTGTACTGACTCAGACTCCTGAAGTTCACAAGGCAGACCCTGTGAAATGTGTGACACAGAAGTGCCTATTCACAGAACATGTGGGGGTCAGCAACCTGTAGATCATGTCGCAGCCGCAGCAGGAGTTATATCCCCCGTCATGGTTGGTGGGGGTTGCATCTGCCAAGCATGACCCATTCAAGTGAACAAGGCTACTCTGCAAGTGTTCTGGAACCTTGTGCAGTACACCAAACAAGGGGTTAAAGCAGCAATATCTTGCCTCCTCACCACCTGATTTAACCCTATAACTGAGGTGCAATGCGCGCAATTTGACACGGTAGTACAGCAATTAGAGGTTTAAATCAGGTGTGAGGAGGTGACACTGTGCCTGGGGATCTTTGACTTCTCCCATGTTGTTCAGGTAGATCTCCACACCTTTAAAGCCTGGTACACATAATGAGATTATCGGACGGGTAATAGTCTGTTTTTCGTCTCATATCAAAAGTGAAGAGGTTACTCAACTTAAGAAAATTCTCATACAACAGAATACAACTTCAGAAGTAATGTAATGCCTTGAATTGTTTTATAATGGATAATGCATAGTCTTGCTCTTATGATTTTTTCCAGATCAAAGCTGCACTAATTAAAGGAAAATCGGACATTGTGTTCACTTACGATAAATTTTCTAACATGCACCTTCAGGTTTTGTGGACCGAAAAAGGTGGAATCGGCTGTCGAAAGCACTATAAATGGGTAATCGGCTGATTGCTTGTCGTACAAAATTTTACTTCCGAATACATGTTACATAAAGTAAATGTGTGGGGTTCTTTACAAAGGTTACAAACTTTAGGACTGTTCAGGTTAATAGGAGTAAGCTAGAAATAATAGAACTATAATGCTTACAGTATGACTATACATTTTGACCATAGATACACTTTAAATGGAATGCTGAACTTGTAAATTGTTTTTATAATAGAATTGATTAGCAGAATAAAGCAAGTGTGAGGATTCTTGATTCACAGTATATAACGCAAATACACCATTAATCGGTTACACAGATTTTTGGGACTCATGCTTAGGTGCAACCAAGTGCACAATAACTTAGATATTACCAACAGAGACATGTAGCAGACTATTATGGCCCTTTTGTTAAATTGCTACATTTGGCTACAGGAGATTGGCGGTCAATAAAACCGAATGAGACATGGATTTCTCTGCAGAGGAAGCTCAGCTGATGGAATGCAATTGAACAGCTGATGTGCAGCAGCACCCTGTGGCCAACTGAGATGATCAAAGCGCATGCATGTCTAAAGGGATACCAGAGATGCTTTCTTTTAAAAAAAAAAAAAAGTCAATACTTTGCTGTTCTCTTGAGTTTATGATGCATGGATGTGGACTTGCCTTCAGCCATAGTCAATAATACCCTGGCACCATTCCGTAGTAAACACCAGCCCGCTATAATAATTATTAGTCATAATAAAAAGCCATTTAAACCTTTTCAAACAAACTGATAGTTCTAAGGAACTTCACTCTATGATTTATAGTATAGGAAGTCTATGCATTTTTTTAATCTATCCTATAAATTGGCGATATAGCTTTTGTTGGTATGGTAGATGCTCCATTTATTCCCATAATGTATATAAAAATTTAATTCAGCTCTAATACCCAGAAACCATTGGAGCTTATTCAGCATAATGTATTTTTCATAAGCAACTTGTGTTACAGATGCAGACGCACCATTTCGTTTTAATATGATTTCTTAAAAAAACGAAAAACACAGCCACGCTCAGACGGAGTGAACTGGTAAAGTGCCAGAGAGGTGGCTATATGCTTTATTCCATATGAATGATTTTGCTGCCTTAGCAGAACAGTCGTAGTTTATGTGAAGGAGAAAAATGTAGAGGAGGAAATGTAAAAGGGAAAAAAACAGAAGCTAAATCAATAGTTGGAGATTATATTGCATGACAATAAAGAGCTAGCACAGTATTTACAGTATAGCCTAAGGTTAGTAGAATTTCAAAATGAAATCCAGGCCCACCCTACTGACCATGCAAACGTTTACCAAATCCACCGAATCACACCTCTATATTTATAGCCACACCCACAAAATTGCCAAAAAGGAGTTCCGCTTTAAGGCCTCCTCCCCCACTTCTGTTTGTGAAATTGAGGTTTTGGGGAGGAGGGGGGAGCGGGTACCCGATTTTGACAGGCACACGCTCCCACTTCTGCTTCGACCACCTAGGCCAGGGGTAGGGAACCTGCGGCTCTCCAGCTGTTGTAGAACTACATTTCCCATGAGGCATTGCAAGGCTGATGGATACAATTACTTCCAGAAGCATGATGGGAAATGTAGTTCTACAACAGCTGGAGAGCCGCAGGTTCCCTACCCCTGACCTAGGCAATCAGAAGCGGAAGTCGCCCCCCCCCACCCAAACACACACACACACCTCGTGCAGTCATCTGGGACACATGACAGGTCCCAGAACACTGCCGGACCATTCATAGTGCACAGCACCACCCGCGCATATGCATTGGGCACCTGGCTGTGAAGCCGCAAGCTGTCACAGCTGGATGCCCATCGTAAAGATGCTGGCGCCGGGGAGAGAGACACACAGGGTGAAAACAGATGGGTTGAGCACAACGCTCGATTGTGGGACAGGTGAGTGACTGTTTATTAAAAGTCAGCAGGCACAGTTTTTGTAGCGGCTGACTCTTGATTTTTACATAGGAGACTGGAGCTCCTCTTTAAGCTCATGCTTGACTGACTCTAGCAGCACCATATTGGGTTGGTTTTCTTAATGGTCCCTTAACATGGCTACCCTACAGCATCACATGATAGAGGACTCAGGAGCATACTTGGGCAGTTTAATAAAGAACAAAGCCTGGCATCAGTTATTCTGCTGATGGGTGCCCAGGGTCCTGACACCACAACCCCCTGTGTTTTTTTCCTTCACACTGGAATCTCACAAGAACATGCTCCACAAAACGCATCCAGCAGCATTCACTGCAGGTAATTGCTGGCTGTGCAGAGAGCACACCAAAAAAAATCGCCAGTGTGAAACTTTCCTAAAACTCCTCCTCAGCTCTGTACTACAGGTTTGACAGGTGGCAGGCAGGTTGGGACAGAAGAGGTAACTGCAGAGTTCACATTATGAAAGAAAAAAAACCCAGGCAGTTGCATAATCATCACCTGGAGCCCCCGGTAGAGATCAATTTTTTTGCTTTTTAACTAAGACTGATCAGTTTCCTATAGATCAATTCATTACCGTGACTCATTAACAAATATACATGCACAATGTACTAATTAATAAGCAATACACTTTATTTAAACCTCAATAACCCATTATAAATCCCACACAAGGAGGCTTCTATTGAGATTTTTAAAAAGTATATTGCCTTATAACCAGCGAACTGAGCCTAGTGAGTCCATCCTGTAACTCATTCACCGCATGCGGGATTTTAGGTGAGCTTTTAGAAAATGCACCAAAAAACCATCCGCTGCCAAGCACAGGTAACTTGTACAAAACCTGCGGATACATTGTGCTGCACCCGTGGTGCAGGACAAACCACATTGCATTAGTGTGAAAGCGTCCTTAGGGCTGGTTGGAGAATTTTAGTTTACTGTGCAATACAATGAATGTAGTTGCTGGAGATTACTTCTTGAAAGTGAAAAATTACATCACTTCCCCTTGACATGATGTAATTCATCAGCTCACAAGAGAATTGTTGGAAGAGATTTCTGCAAGATGGTTGGTTTTTCATGAAGCTTTAGGGGAGAAAAATTTTCAGGAACATTTGTTTCTGAAATATTTTACAAAGATTGCATGAAAACAAAATGAAAAGTTTAGTTCTGCTTAATAAAAAAATACAACGTTGCTGTGTGTTTTGTGTCATGTCTGGATTGCTGATCACTTTGATCCCTACACATGTTTCTCTTCAATAATTCAATAACCCAGTTAATGTAAAAATCAAAGTTGATACTTCGCTATCCGTTGGTCATTACTCAGCACTATAACTGAGCTCTGCAGTGTACAACTGCCCCATTAGTGGACTTCACTCGGTTTAGGTACATCGCTGGCCTCTTCCCCCTGCATTCTTCCGTGTGAATAGACACAGCGGCATTTTGACAATAATTCATGGCTGTGACCTGCTGATCGGCTGTGTCCAATCACAGCCCAGAGCCCTGTTTTGACAAGCAACACAGGGCTCTCTCTGTACAGAGGGAACAATCTCTTTGTTTCTTCTCCCTGCGAGGCAGGGAGAAGGAACAAAGCGATTTTTAGTAAAAAGCAGCACATAATACACATATTAACACTTTTTAGACACACACTTAATCCCTTGATTACCCAGTGATGTTAACCCCTTCCTAACAAATGTCCTTAGTACAGTGATAGTGTATAGTATTATCACTGACCACTGTATTAGTGTCACTGGTCATGTCAGTGTCATCTAGTTAGTTCCCACCCAGTGTCAGTTAGTGTCAGATTGACTGGCACACTATCACAGTCCCACTATAAGTTGCTGATCACTGCCATTAGTAGTATAAAAAAAACTAAAATTTCCAGTGTATATAAATATTTATTTATATATATATATATATATATATATATATATAGTGTGCAGACACTATCAGGGCTGGTGCAAGGATTTTTGACACCCTAGGCGAAACCTAATTTTGCCGCCCTCTGGCTCCGCCCCTGACTCCAGCCCTTTGCCCTGTCAATATATACGATGGAGGTGGCAGAGGTTCAGATTTTTGCAGAGCCTCTCTACCCATTTCTTTAGCCGTGGTCCACAGGCCCGCACCTGTGCCCCTGGATCTGCCTCATTTTACCGCCCTGGTGTGCTGCCAGCCGCGGCTCTCCAGTGATCGATGCGGAGCAGTGATGGATCAGCAGCGGTTGGGCGCCCTGGGTGTCAGTGGCGCCCTAGGCGGCCGCCTACTTCGCCTAGTGGTAGAGCCGGCCCTGGACACTATAACTTTCACACAAACCAATCGATATACACTTATTGGGATTTTTTTGTTACCAAAGACATGTAGCAGAATGCATGTTGGCCTAAACGTATGAAGACATCAGATTTTTTTTTTTTATTTGATATGTTTTAGTAGAAAGTAAAAAATATTGTCTTTTTTCATTGATAGTGCAAAAAAAACACAACAACAAAAAAAACTGTGGTGATTAAATACCACCAAAAGAAAGCTTTATTTGTGTGAAAGAAATTCTATAAATGTTGTTTTGGTACAGCGTTGCATTATCACACAATTACCAGGTAAAATATCACAGTGCTAAATATCAAATAATGGCCTGGTCAGGAAGTGATTAAATGAGGTGACAGCTTCAAGCCTGTGCCTGATCACAAGGTTTCTATGTTTGTTTATGCCTGTCTGTTCTCGACATAGGTAAGCAGTTTTTAAATAGTTTTGATTGATTTTTCAAATGAAAGAAGAAGTGATCGAAGAGGTTCAGATTGTTAAATATAAACATTTTTTTTCAATTTGAAGCTATAAAGCATGCATAAGCCTTAGTATTAAAATCAACCATTAAAACAATTGTAAATCTGACCATAATTTCAATCAAATTAATTCAGCAAATAAAAAAATGCTCCTAAACAAAACTGAAAAAAGTTGAAAGAATGTATATTTAAGGACAACAAATAAATGCAAAGGTAATGCATTTTTGTGTTTAGCAGTAGTTACACCAATGGCCAGAGGCTGCAAATACCTATCTGCAAATGTCAGGAAGAAATATAGGGTTCAGAAAAGATTATGATTGCAATTATTGCCTATATCCCCATTGCTTCCATAGATTGTCCATGAGCTTCCATTTACATCATATTTCATTCAAATTACAATCACTAATTATTTCATATCTTTGATTCTTTATTTGATATGGCTATAGTTTCATATTTATTTTAGTACTGTGAATTAGTAAGGTAAATGTGTATATGAACATAAAATAGAAAATCTAAGAAAAAGACGTTTTTGAAATGCTTGATTTTGCTTTCTGGTGTAAAGTTGAAGGAAAACAAGAATAAAAAGATTTTTTTTTTATTGAACTGCATATAATAAAACTTTGATGTAAGCATCCGTTTTCATCAAGTAATATAAAAAAGCACTGCGCTATTGGGTAAAATAAAATAACTGTGCCTACACCTCTCCTCGCTCGCAGGTTACACCTTCGACATCAGATTCAGTTACCGTGTAGCCACGCCCCAATGCGTTTTGTCACTTCTTACTTCGTCACAGGTGGTTGGAAGTGTCGAAAAGCTTTGGAGCGTGAGACTTATTCCAATTGAGTGTGGAACTTGCAGTCTTTCATGTTGGTGGAGGATTTATGGTGTTAATTACTTCTTTGGACTAATACACCATTCACAACTTTATAACAGCTATATTTTTCTGAAATATGCAAATTCCACACTCTATTGGAATAAGGCTCCCCAAATAGTAGTCAAAATCAATTATATCTCTGATTAATCTCTCCTCACCCGCACTGTCAGGTTACAACTCCAACATCCGATTCAGTTGCCATGTAGCCACGCTCCAAAGCTTTTCGTCACTTCCGATCCCCTGTGACGAAGTCGGAAGTGACGAAACGCGCTGGGACGTGGCTACACGGCAACTGAATCTGATGTTGAACGTGTAAACTGACAGTGCGAGCGAGGAGAGGTGTAGGACGCGGCACGCAGGCCCCCGGCTTGTAACAATTTTTTGATTGATGTTTTCATGTGTTTGATGTGAGAGCATTACTTTTTGATCAAACTGGTACTTTAGAGGTTTTTGCTCTATGGGAGGCTCTGTTTGATTTTTCTCAACAGGTGGAGAGTGACATCACTGGTTTGCAGTCTGGAGTGATCTGGGTGGAACTGGAGATGGTCAAACCATTTTAAACAAGATTAATCAGAGATATGATTGATTTTGACTACTATTTGGTGAGCCTTATTCCAATAGAGTGTGGAACTTGCAGTTTTTCACGTTGGTGGAGGATTTATGGTGTTAATTACTTCTTTGGACTAATACACCATTCACAACTTTATACCAGCTATATATTTCTGAAATATGGACATTATGTTTATGGACTTCTAATATTATGAACACATTTTGTTTTTTGAAAGGTGTTTTAACACATTGGATTACCCTACTGTGAAAAAGTTGTTGATTGATCACAATTATTTTGTTCACCTGTTTATATCATTTTCATCAAGTGTTGTCCTCAAGACATCACCTAAGTAACAAGTGGTAAACAAGTATCCTGCTGAAAGTGTGGAACATATAGTGACAAGTGGCTAGGGACCAGCTCAAGTACAAATGTATATGGGATTTCTGACTGTATAGCGAATAGACATTTACGTGAGTTGGGAAAAGGCACTAGAATAATATGCAATCTTTCGCTCTTGCCTCAGAATTGCTCAAGGCTCAAACTTGAGAACCTAGCAACAGTAAGCTACTGTCAGTCTAGTTAGTAAGGTCATTAATTTAAAACCACTCTAAGATCAGTGTAACAAGTAAGTAACAAATGTGTAGCCTATAATTTGTCATTTGTGCCAGAAACCACTAATTAAATCTCCATAAAGATAATTCCCTAAACAGAAACAAATAACGGCATGAATTTTGTGATAAAAAAACATTGCAGAATTTAATTATTCAAAAAGCATTTATGGACTGCTGCCTAGAGACACCAATCAGTCTTCAAATGTAAACTTTCTCAATGGACTTCGCTATCTGGTAAATCAATGGCTTGAAACAAGAAGGCATGCGTGTTCCAAGTCGGTGACTCGCTAGGTAGTGAAGCCAGGATTAGGATAATAGCTGCAGAGCTTTTAAAGGGATTGTGTAGTGGTTTGTGTACATATTTTATTTATCTATATGTTATAGTAGGGAAAAATACATTTGTTAAACATTTAAGTAGGGCAAATCTGAAATACTATATATTATGCCTAAATTGTATTTTTTTTCTTGCCTTCCCTGGTTCTTCCTCCCCAGTCCTCATCAACAACATGCTAATGGCATGTTTAAATACATTATTTATTTGCCTCCAGCCAGTAAATCAGGCAGGTTCTTCCTGACTTAATGCATCTTCTAATGCACACAGAGAAGTTCACAGTGTGTGGTGAAATCAGAGTGGCATCGGGGGGGGGGGGGGGTTAAAGGGGGCAGGAGCCCGAGTGGGCCCCCAAAAAGCCCCGGGCAGGCATAACTGCATTATTAGCGCTGAGCGGCTGTAATCCGTATACCAGGGATATGCAATTAGCGGACCTCCAGCTGTTGCAAAACTACAAGTCCCATCATGCCTCTGCCTCTGGGTGTCATGCTTGTGGCTGTCAGTCTTGCTATGCCTCATGGGACTTGTAGTTCTGCAACAGCTGGAGGTCCGCTAATTGCATATTACTGCCGTATACAAAGAAAGACTCAGCCGAGTGACATTAGCCCCACCTCCTGGACCCAGCAGCGCCTATGATGGTCGTTACACTAGTCCAATATCACTAACGTGGGCTGTCCATTATAGGTGCTGCCAGATCCAGAATGCGGGAGTGAGTGACACTGCGCGTGGGCGAGTGACGGGTGGGAGAGCTGCGCTCGCTCATTCTGAGGTGGTATGCCCAGGCATATGGCGTTTTACTTTCTGCCAGCAGGTGGAACTTTTGATTTTATTTTTTTTTAGCTGCTTTGTCATAAAAAACAACTGCTGTTTATAGAGCTCAGTAACTTAAACTGAAATTTAAGCTAAATTATTGAACTGGAGCAGTGACACACCCCTTTCACTTTGTTTACCTTTAAATGGCTTTCCTGAGGGGTTAGTGACAGACATCATGTGTGAAAGAAGACAGTTTTTGATGCTCTGTCTCTTCAGATCCAATGTTGTGTATTACATTTATATTTTATAAAATGCAAGGTAAAGTTTTGATTTTTTTTTATCCTAAACTTTAATGCTACTTCACAAAGGGACATTCCATTCATTTCTGTGCTTGGCAGCCTGGCTGCGCTGCATAAAAACGCATAGAGATTTTCAGAGCAGGGTGGAAAAATGCAGTTGTTTTGGATATTTCCCACCACTCTGCCTCACAGCTAACAGCTGCGAGGAAATGTGCACAGGGCACACAGAAAACCACTGTTTTCTGTGTGCTCTTGCAAAGAGCTGCATTTTTCTTATGTACAAAAACACAGATCTCCAGTGAAGTGTGAACCCGCACTCAGAGAAATATAGAAATTCTCATTGTATTTTGAATTTAACAGTTACCTGGCAATTCTGTTGACACCAGCTTGTTCAATTTAAGGGTAACTCCACTTTCGTGGGGAAAAAAAATAGCAAAAAAAATAAAATAATATAGCATATACAATTGCAACACAAGTCATAAATTGAATGTTATTAAAAAATGCCTTTCCTTTTCAATCTGCAGCTCTGTCATTTTCTGTAAAATGCAATGCAATATGGCAACCTGGAGGTTTTCTGTACACAAGAATG
>BLSH010260075.1:35075-47532 GCA_018402905.1 Glandirana rugosa | reverse complement strand
CAAAGGTCCACAACGAATCTCCCTGTCTAAGAACAATTTTTTGGTAACGAACAAGAATCTGTCCCTCTAAGCAACACCTGGAAACTCTCCCTTTAGAACTAGGAGATGATTTTTCAACGATAATGTGTCACTTACAGCAATAGCTGGCCCTATAGGAGTAGGCAATGGTTTTGGAACAAGAATCTGTCCCTCTAAGCCAGTGGTTCTCAACTCCGGTCCTCGGGCCCCCCCAACAGGCCAGGTTTGCAGGATAACTGAAATACATCACAGGTGATAGAATTTTACTGCTCAGTGATTGCAGTATTCTAGTCTGAATCTTCCCAAGGTAATACTTAAAATCTGGCCTGTTGGGGGGGCCCGAGGACCGGAGTTGAGAACCACTGCTCTAAGCAGAAGCCTCTACCTAGTGCAGTCAGATCACTCAAAGCAGCAGTATGTGAAATCTCAAATTACTCCCACAATCTGATCGTTGTGTACGATCCCACAATCTGAACGTTGTGTACGAACGTAAGATCGGTGCGTTAGACAGAGTTTAATCTGCAATCTCCAACTCTAAGCAGCAGTATTTGAAATCTCAAATTCCTCCAACAATCTGATCGTTGAGCACGATCGTAGCGATCGTTGTTTTATGCAGAGTTTGATCTGCAACTCAAAGCAGCAGCATTTGAAATCTCAAATTCCTCCAACAATCTGATCGTTGAGCACGATCATAGCAATCGTTGTTTTATGCAGAGTTTGATCTGCAACTCAAAGCAGCGGTATGTGAAATCTCTAATTTCTGCTATCTGTCCTCAGAGCAACAGCACAGCAGTAGTAAAGTAATGTATCTCAGGATGCAGGATCAGATCTTAAAATGTCTCTATTCTCTCCCTCACTCTGTCAGCTTCCTCTCCCTACACTAACCCAAGAGCATGTGACTGCAGCACTACGTGACTCCAGCTTATAAAGAGGCTGGGTCACATGATGCACTGGCCAATCACAGCCATGCCATTAGTAGGCATGGCTGTGATGGCTTCTAAGGGCAAACCAGTGAAACGCTTGTTGATTGGCTGCCCTGCAGCTTCTCAATACGTGGAGTAAAATAGCAGAACCCCGGACCGAACCCGAACGTTTTTTGAAATGTCTGGGTCCGGGTCCCGGACACCCGAAAGTTCGGTACGGACCCGAACGTTACAGTCCGGGTTCGCTCAACACTATTTATATCGCAAAAATTAAAAAGCGCAGTGGTGAACAAATACCACCAAAAGAAAGCTCTATTTGTGGGAAAAAAAAGGACGCAAATTTAGTTTGGGTACTGCATTGCATGACCGCGCAATTACCATTTGAAGAGGCGCAGTGCCAAATTGAAAAAAGTGCTCCGGTCCTAAAGCTGGAAATCTTTCCGGGGCTGAAGTGGTTAAAAACAGCTACATTTACGGGCATGTGCCGGAAATGTAACACTCCCATTCTTTGAGCGATAAACCAAACTGTCAAACCATCCAATGGCTGGTGTCATAGCTGATCACATGTGCAGCATCATGGCAGTTGTATATTAAACAGAGGCCAAGATGGTAGCTTCCTTGGCTGAAAATGATAGGTGGGTTTACTACCTCTTTAACCCCTTGATTGCCCCCTAGTGTTAACCCCTTCCCTGCCAGTGACATTTATACAGTAATCAGTGGCTATTTTTAGCTCTGTAGAAATGTCAATGGTCCCAAGAAAGTGTCAAAAGTGTCCGATCTGTCCGAGGCAATTTTGCAGTCCCGCAGATCACCCCTATTACTAGTAATAAATAAATAAAAATGTCATAAATCTATTCCCATAGTTTGTAGACACGATAACCAATCAATATACGCCTATTGTGATTTTTTTTTTACCAAAAATATGTCGAAGAAATATATATATTGGCCTAAACTAAGGAAGAAATTAGCTTTTTTACATATTTTTTTGGATATTTATTATAGCCAAAAGTAAAAAATATTGTTTATTTTTTCAAAATTGACGCTCTTTGCTTGTTTATAGCACAAAAAAATAAAAACTGCAGAGGTGATCAAATACCACCATAAGAAAGCTCTATTTGTGGGGAAAAAAGTACGTAAATTTTGTTTGGGTACAACGTCAGGGCCGCCATCAGGGGGGGTACAGGCAGTACTGTTGTAAGGGGCCCCAATGTCTCAAGGGGCCCTTACAACAAAGACTTTAGCAGTATTTAAAATTGGAGTCTATGGGTGGGGGACACCCAGTTTGGGGACACCGCTCCCCCGAACCATAGCTGCTAAAAATACCAAACTTGGGTCACATAGAAAAGACCCCCTGGGCAACAACTGGTCCAAGTTTGAGATTTGCAGCACCTATGGTTCGCCGTACTGGGTCCCCAAAGTGACCAGTCATTGACCGGCAATTGTCAGGTGAATTTCAGACTTAACATTGGAGTCTATGGGAGGGGGACACCCGATTTGGGAACACCGTTCTCCCGCAACCATAGCTGCTAAAAATACCAAACTTGGGTCACATAGAGAGGGCCCCCTGGGCAACAATTGGTCGAAGTTAGGGACCACCAGCACCTATGGTTTGGCGTGAGGTCTTATTGAAATCTTCAGGTGAGGCTGTGCTGTCTGTGCACTGTTCCTGGAGTCTAGGGACACCAGCGCCGGCATGGGGGGGCGGGGTGGCCAGGACAGATGTAGGGGGCCCCAACAGGACTGCAGCAGGCCCTATGATACTCTCCTGCTCCCCCCCACGGTGCCCCCCCTGTGTCCTCCACCCCCCCACAGTGTCTTCCTTTCCCCCACCTACGGTGCCAACCTGTTTCCTCCACTCACCACGGTGACCCCCTGTGTCCTCCACCCACCACGGTGACCCCCTGTTGCCCTTCTACTAAAACTGTGACCCCCTGTGTCTTACCCCCCCACAGTGTCCCTCTCTGATCCCCCCCCACGGCGTCCTTCTTTGTCCCTGTCTGCACAGTGTCCCTCTCTGTCCCTGGTATCCCTCTCTGTCCTTGTCACACTGTGTCCCTCTCTGTCCCCGGCATTCCTCTCTGTCCTTGTTATACAGCGTCCCTCTCTGTTCTTCTCCCACAACATCGCCTAAAATGCAACTATGATAGGGGGCTCAGGCCAGTAAGAACTTATTTACAGTTTGGGGGAGGTAAAATCCCCATAGAGGAGCCCTGTTTTTTACCACCCCGCAACTGCACCCCACTACGCATGTTGCAACAGGAATTGTACACCCTGTCACACTTAAAAGAAATATAGCAACCTTGTGCAGTGACCAAGGGGCTAAAGCAGGCAGTGAGGAGGTATTTTATCGCCTTTTCACCACCTTCTTTAACCCCTTGGATCCCACACTAGCATGCATTGCACACTTCACTTCACTTGAATGGGTCATGCTTGGCAGGCTACACCTAGTAATTGTGACAGGGTGTCTAATTCCTACTGCAGCTGCAACATGTGTACACCCCTGGCCAGTGGGTGGATTTGGTGGGATGGCCAGTGGGCAGATGTGGTGGGATGGCTAGTGGGTGGGCCCTGGGGAATGTTGGTGGTCAGATGGGGGGGGCCAGGTCTAAAGGTGTGCAAGGGGCCCCAAAATTTCTGATGGCTGCCCTGACAAAGTTGCATGACCACGTGATTGTCAGTTAAAGCGATGCAGCGCCAAATCGCAAAAAGTGCTCTGGTCAGGAAGGGGGCAAATCCTTCTGGGGCTGAAGTATCACAGTGCTGAAAAAAAATGCTCAGTGTGGACACAGATAGCAAAAATAAATCTGACAGGTTACAGCCCTGAGAGAGAAAAGTGGACACTGCCATTACTGACCACAGTTCTGGATTAGAGATTTAAGGCCCGTACATACGGTACAATTATCGACCGTTAGTACGCATGATTCGACAGCCTATTTCCAATTGTCGTCCAACAAAAGTTGGCTGACAAGACTAGAAAACTTTTGTTGGCCAACAAGGCGTTGGCCAATTGTTGGCTCGTGTGTACAGAAGTTGGCCAACAAAAAGTTGTAAGTGCAAACACGCATGCTCGGAATCCAGGAAGTATTTGGTCATGTAAACCTGTGTTTCTAAAGCCTCGTACACACGGTGCGACGGTCGTATGACCGGACGTCCAAAATCGTATGTTGGCTGTTGTGTCTCGCATACTGACGTGCACTAAGCGATTGTACGACCCAGCCTAACATGGTGACGTGCTACAAACGTATAAAGAGGCAGTTCAGGTGCATGTGATTTGTGAATTAGGAACGTATGTTTACACGAACAGACATTTCCGGGCATCCTGACTTCTGAGCATGTGTGTTTTGCACGTACAACTTGTTGGCCCAACTTCTCTGTACACACGATACAACAGTCGTACAACGCCTTGTTGTACAACAAAAGTTTTCTAGTCTGCTCATCCAACTTCAGTACGACTGTTGCATGTCGGCTGTTCTAATCGCTCGTACTAATGGTCGGATGATCGTACAACAAGCTGTTGTACGACCACTTTCGTAGGACCGTCGCACCGTGTGTACGAGGCTTAATTCACAAATCACATTCACCTGAATTTCCTCGTTATACACTCGTAACACGTCGCTATGTTCGGCTTTGTTGGCCGATTACTTGACTACCGTCAGTACGCTAGACAAAACCGCCAACAGCCAATTTGGACAAAAGTTGGACGTTCGGTTGTCCAACAATCTGCGCATGTGTACGAGGCTTAGAAAGTACTGAGGTTATGAGACCAGCATGACTGTCATACAAACATCATCTTCATGGGACATTAAGCAAAGGTAGCAAGGTTAAAGAAGAATTCCATTAATGAAGAATTCCAGGTATGGATATATTTACATATCTACATTGGTCCAGCTTGGGCCAATGTAACCCTGCATATACCATAAGTGTAGGATCCCGCTAGAAGTTGGAAGGCACTGTAGTAGGCACTACCCCAGTGACCTCCACCAGTTTCCCAGTCCCATGCCAAGCAACTGCCCTGCTGCAATGTGAACACAGTAGGTTGCTTGCTTGGCACGGGTACCATTCACAGATCGTTTTGCATTTTCCCAATGACTGTAAAGAGTTCTCTAATTGTAGAGGTGGGGCAGTGATGTCATGCTCTCCACCTCTTCCAATCAAATAATGCTTTGCATTCATAAAATTTCATATTGCATAAAACATAAAACAATCTTTGAATGGCACCCGTGCCGAGCGGTTGACCTCCTGTGTTCATAATACACCAGGGGTGCAATTCACCATGGGTTAGTGGCAATCACTGAAGTAGCAGTGTCTACTACAATGATTTCCAGCTTCCACAGGGATCCCATTGGTATGGTATATGCAGAGTTACATTGGTCCAAGCTGGGCCAATGTAGATGTGTAAAAATATATTTACCTGGAATTCATCTTTAAACATCATTTCACAAGGTAATATCAGTTTAGCCGTACTTTACAATTTGTACCACTAACAAATGAGATTTACAGTATCCAAACAGTTAAAAAAATATTGTTTATTTATAACATTTTTGAAGAAAAAAATGTCACATTTGATATTGATGTTTAAAAGCTCACACAAATCATTACACTTTGTTTTATTGATAATAAATTGAAGACTTATTAGACATTATCAGCAATGCAAAACATTGGAATTAATGCAAACATGTTAAGGGGAGAGTGATCTGTGAAGAATTGACAGGAGGAGGTTGCAAGTGTCTCCAGTGTAATATAAAGGCTAGTTCTCCAATGCAGCTTGTGAAAATGACTATTTTTAATGAGTCGAAGACTTAATATACAAAATGACTTCCCTAAATATTGCACATTCTTGCACAGTTCGGCTTTTCAATACCACATCACCCATTTTTTCACAGAGATCCTTCTACTGTATAAAGTAAAGTAAATATATGTTGCATGCATTCTTTAGACATATCCCTTAACAAACATACATGGCTTTTATGGCATGGCAAGAATCCAGGGGGGTTAAGGAGCACATTGAGGTGAGGTGAGGTGACCCATCAATAGAATTGTGATTCTCTGCTTTCCTAGTTAGGATGTCATTTTTTTAAGTTTTTCCTCAGATTTGTTTTTTTTAATAAACATGTAATGCAGAGTTTTTACCCCTGGGGGGTATTTATAATTGCAATGGCCTTATTCACTAGATCTGCTGCTTAATTTCATTTTGATGTTCATCCTCTGCCATCACAATTCCACTTCTTGTGAAGCAGCATGCCAAAAAGTCAGAGGATATTTAAATTCTTCAGTGGAACTAATGCAATTCAAACAATGCAGAGTGCAGAAATAAGTATGGAGAGATCACATTTTACAACACAGTTCTATTTATTAACACCACTGAAGTAAATTGGAAAAAAAAACGATTATCATTATGGTTGCAGACACACCAATTTAATCTACATTGCTACCCTTTTTCACACGTGAATACAAGCTAAAGGATTGACCAGTGAACTCAGTGAGTGGACATGGCAACCAATCAGCTTCTTTTATTTCCATAGCCTAACTAAACAAACTGAAGATAGAAGCTGGTTGGTTGCCCCGAACAGCTGCTCCAGATTCTGGTGTCTCCAGTTTTGATAAATTTCCCCCAGAGATGTAAGAATAAGTATTATTTTCACTTCATTAGCCTCTTTCCAAAGCTAAATGAATACTTTAAGTATCAACGTCAACTTTTTTTTTTTTTTTTAAACGTATTTTTATTGAGTTTTCAAGTGAAACAACAATTACATCAAGGTAGCAAGAGGGCCAACCTATTGACTCCTCTGGAATCCAAGCTATCTATACATAGATATCCTGACTAAGCCCTTGAGTAGTTAAACTTCCCACAACAAATCCCCTCCCTCCGCCCTTCCACTCAGTCACCTGCCACCCCCCAATTGCTTCGGATTTGGACGGAGTCCACCACCTTTTGTCTCCATGCATTTTGACCTGACAATGTGTCAAGGAAACCTGTCCCTCCCATTCTTCCAGAATACCACCTATTGCTTGTTATCTATAAACTCCTACAATTTATGCATAGCACAGCTATTTTTTCCGTTGTTCTTAACCTGCAGAGCAAAGAGACTCAAACCAAGCCCTCCATACCCTTTCAAATTTTTTCCCACAGCCTCTGGCCTTGTAAGTCGACTTGTAGCATGGCATCATTTGGTTGACCAATCCTTTCCATTGAGTCACTTCAGGGGGCACAGCCTTTTTCCAGTGGAGTAGGATGAGCTTTTTCCCATAGAGGAGCAAGATGGAAAGCAGAGTTTTATGTGCCCTGAATGGTACTATGTCCTCTACCAACCCCAACAGGCATACCCGGACTGTCTTAGAAATAGGTGTCATCAACACCTCTGTGATGCATGAAACCACCCCCTCCCAGAAAGCTTGGATGGGAACACAATCCCAGAAAATGTGATACGCTGTCGCCGAACTGTGGGAACATCTCCAGCACTCGGAGGAGACTGATGGATAAATATGCGCCAGTCTGGCTGGAGTGTAATAGGAGCGATGAAGAAATTTAAATTGGATAAGTTTATCTCTAGCGGATATTAAATTCTTGAATGGCATATCCCATAGTTCCTCCCAGTCCTCCCCCTGTATCTCGGGGGCCTCCGCTTCCCATTTCTCTCTACATTTTTTGATTGCTACTGGGGTGGTTTTAAATAATTCCTTGTATATTGTTGAGAGGACCTTTGGTAAGTCCTCCTCTAGGAGGGTGGACTCGAAAGTAGAGGGCAGAGACTCTACCCCCCCATCCCGAAACTGACACTGAAAGGCGTGCCGGAACTGCAGAAATCTAAACAAATGATTATTCTGCAAATTGAATTTGTTTTTAAGTTGTTCAAACGTCAGCATCTCCCCCAGGTTTGTGATGTCACCCAATGTCTTGACCCCCTTAGTCGCCCACACCATAGGGTCAGAGAAGGTCAGAAAGTGTGTGAGTCTCGGGTGCAACCACAGAGGAGCCCTCGGAGACAAACCTTGATAGCTTGGATTTGCCAACCCCCTAGCCTCCTCCCATGCCCTGATTGCAGTCACCATCGACTGGGTAAGTGGAAGAGATGACCGCACTCCCCTATAGACTGCAAAGCGCAGGGATTCAAACGAGCCCAGGATCGCAGCCTCTGCCCAGCCAGGTAGTATTTCCTCCAGTCGGGTAAGGCCAGTCCCCCTCCATCCGCCGGTTCTTGTAACGTTCGAATACCTATTCTAGGTGGCTTGGGGGCCCAAACAAAGGAACTCGAGACACCGTTCAATTGTTGGAAAAATGATCTGGGAATGATCACAGGGGCATGTCTTAAGAAATATAGGACCACCGGCAGAAGCTTCATTTTTAGCAAATTTATCCTTCCAATCAGTGAGAGAGGGAGCTTCTGCCAATCAACGTCAACTTTTAACAAGATATCAGCACATCAGTATTAATTAAATTAATTCCACATACAGCTGCTACCATATAGAGTATAGCCACCAGCATGGGGACCAAATTACACAGAATGCAATAACCTGTTTCCTTCAGGAAACTCCAGGCTATTCCTAACTAATCGTATTTTTATTTTTATTTTTTTGTAATGGGTTCCTGTCAGATTTTTTTTTTTTGCCATCTGTGTCCCATTGGGGAGATTTTCTCATAACTTCCTGTCCCATAGCAGAAACAGGAAGCGAGTGGAAATCCCTCTAAAGTAAGGGAATCCTAGGTTTTTAGCAGGGTCACCGGAACTAGTGTCCCCATTGGAAGTTTTCCCCTTCTATATGTACTGAGATCAGCCCAAAGTTGGGATTTTCTTTTACTTTCACTTTCGGTGATAACAGTAAACAATAGAAATAGAGAGGGTGAATCTCCCTAACAGAGACACAGACAGCAATAAAAACTGACTGGGGTTCTAATCCCTTCCATTCTGTCTAAAACCAACAAAAACAATGTTGGCTTTAGTAACACTTTTACTATTTTTATTTAGTGTTTAGTAGCTAATACGTCAGAACAAAAAAAGAGGTGAAAATAACAACTTTCGCAGTTTTAAGACTGGATGCATGCGTGTGTCTTTAAATTTCAAAAGTTATTATTTTGACCTTTTTTTTTTGTTCAAAATAGTTTAAATAATAAAATACAATGATAAAAAATTGTGATGGACATAAAAATTATTTTATACTTCTGTATTTAAATGTATTGTTTTGTTTACATTTATGAATGGATTTGTTTGTTTGTAAGCAAATCCATTCATAGTTCTGAACTCTGAGGAGAATGCATTGGTCAGTCACCTTTGTCCTCACTTCAGCTTTCTACATTCATATAAATGGCTTAGTTTACCTTCATATGTAACATGTTTATAGTCAGTTTATTTTCACTTTCTGCCGCTATGCTGCATGTTATGTTGCACTATCCCCTATAGTGAGCAGAGGGAGAACTACAGCCAGAAAAGCCTATGGGTTCCTATGCAGAACACTGAGGACCATGGGCTTTGATGACCATGAAGTAAGGCATGTTGTGGAGCTTTTGGACCCTTCGCACTACAATTTCTAAGAGACACTGGGGCAAGCAGGTGCGATGGAGCTGCTTTTCTGAGACCGCATAGCCAGGCTCTTTCTCGCAGAGGGAACTGAAGAGAACACATCTGATGCATACTGACCAGACGGGTGAGAGGCCAGACCAGAGGAGACACCTGAGGCAGCACAGCACAGAATGCAGTGATCGCATCTGCACCATTGCTGCAGGGATACCAGAGCATCCTCTCACCCTCTACTCCCCACCTCTAAATCTCCAAAGGCATTCCATGGAGAGACTGAGGGGGCCCCACTTTCTACAGTGAGAATTCACAGCCTCACCACGGGGACTGGTAATAGGGCACTACCCATTATTCACACTGCTAGTAGGGACTGAGTTGCTGGAGGCAGGACATTATGCATACTGAACCATACTGCGCCTTTTCTGCATTTTTACTGTACCTATATGGCATGCTGGTAAAAACTGTTAAGGGCACCAAAGCTTCTTAACCTCCTTAGCGGTATTCCCGAGTGTGGCTCGGGGTGGATTTTCAGAACCAAGAGCGGTAACCCCGAGCCACACTCGGGCTTGCATCGCTGGATCCAGGCAGCGCTACTCACCTTGTCCCCTGGATCCAGCGATGTCCCCCGCCATGTCTGCGGGCTGTGTCTGCCGCTCCGATGCCTCTGTGTGTCGGGCTCCGTTCCCTGCGAGCGTCGCGTCGCACGGGGACGGAGACCGGCAGGAAATTCAAAAAGTGAAACACACACAGCACATACAGTACACTGTAATCTTATAGATTACATTACCGTATGGAGACATTTCACATCCCCTTTGTCCCTAGTGGTTTGCCCAGAGCCCTGCATGCACTTTTATATAATAAATGTCATTCTTTCTGCCTGGAAACATGAGAATGTCCATGGCAACCAAAAAGTGTCCCTTTACGTCAAAAGTGGTTTTTGATCAGCTAGAAAACAGCGATAGTAAATAAGAATCATTTGCAGAATTGAGTAATACTGATTTTTGAGGAAATTTATCATGAGACACTGAAAGTGACGACAGCGACAATTCTGCAACTGAGCAAATTTCTGCGTTTTTGGTTTGATTACATTATTGAATACATTTTATTACTATTATATTATTATTTTTGATAATTATTTTTAGTTATTTATTATATTATAATTTATGATTTCATTTTTCAAACTTTTTCATACCCGGGATGTCTACTAGACTCTTGTTTGGACAGATTTAAGTGAGTTATTCCTAAGAATTACAGGCCTACAATATAAAACGCCAAATTTTCATGCAAAATAATTGTACCGCTTTCAGCAATAAATTCCAGACTCAGTCATACCGCCAGGGAGGTTAAAGGGTCCCAGAGGTAGCCAGCAGAAGAACAGCATAAAGGACTGCCCCTCCTGTCAAACCATCCTGCAAGTCTCCCCCTTTATTGCCTTCTCCCCTTTCATTCATTTATATGGACAGTCAGTCTAGGCCTAGCATGGTCTCCATACATGCACTATAGCAGTATAGTTCCTGTGTTCTGTAAATTAGGTTTTATGACTGCTCAGTGCTGCACTTTCAGTGACCTTCCTACTGTTTATGCTCATCTGGATGCCAAATGTCATCTTATGCCTAGTCTTTATTACTACTCACCCTGTATGTTAAATGATGTAATTACCATTGTTAATCAATTTCTATACTTAATTTATAACCAACTATATCAGGTGACAATATATTAGGTTTGCCTTTACTAACTTAGTTACTAGATTTACTTTCAGTGATTTTTTGGGGTATTGCTTTGTACACTGAACTTAGTGTGTTAAAGGGTCTGAAGTTGAGACACCGCACAGAAGACCCATCCTAACCAGTGGCTCATAAGGGGTAGCACTACATCAAGATAATCAAAGCTATTCCTACCCTTAATCCCCAGAGGACAGTGCTGCCAGTTTGTTAATACGGGTGTGCTGTCAGATTGGAACTTTGCAGCCTTTGCTAAGTAGCCCCCTATCCCTCCATTTTCTGTGGGATAGGAGCAGTCAGCAGAGGAGGTAGCCAGGGGTGCAAACTGACAGGAAACAAATGAGGGTAGGGCCGGGTAAGCAAACCCCAGCACAGTTCTGATCTGACAGTGATCCTGTACTAACAAGTAGACAGCTGTGTATAAACCAATACAGGAGTGCTGCTCTGGCAGGAAGGAGGAGCTGGATGGGGCTAGAAAGCACAGCCTGAACCTCCTCATAGCTCTCTTCTCCTCTACTGGACACTTCTAGTGCTCAGCTTTGTGGGATGTGCTCTCTTTCCACCTGCAGCTCCTCTTTCCTGCCAGTGCAGCGCTCCTGTATTGCTGTAAACAGAGCTGCCAGTGACTGGCTTGTTAATACTAGAGGGCTGTACTGGCAGGAAGGAGGAACTGGAGGGAGGGGGGAGCACAGCCTGCACCTCCTCCTGCCTCTCTCCTCCCGTCCTTGCCACTTCTAGGACCTGGCTAACAGGAGCGCTGATGCTGTTTTGACTACTCCTGCCAGCCTCTAGCTACAACTTGCAGCATTGCCCCCCCCCCCCCCCTCTCCCACTACCACCATCACCACCACCATAAACTGCTGTGCCTGGGGCAGTCAGCCCTCCTGCCCCCTTGTCTCGGCAATGGTGACCAGATTGGAGCTGCTTGAAAAGAATATGAGAATGGAATAGGGAAGGGGAGAGAATGGGATTGGAGGGGTAAAGAAGTAAAAACAGGAGATGGAGAATAGGGTATTTACAGTATGATCTGTTGGAAACACAAGGTATTTGTAAATGTACGCCTTGTGTTTCATGTCTGTATGTGAGACTATAGGTGTGTATCAATGGAAAAAATAAGGGAATGAATGCATTTTACATGTAGAAAAATAATAAAAACTAAATTAAAAAAACAAAAAAAACAAAATAGCATTAAAACTATGTGATACAGAATGTACAATGGTTCTAAATGATTTATGACCAATAAGGTTACTTTAAACAAAAATGTACAATATGTGTCGTCAAATAC
>BLSH010260066.1:59304-69682 GCA_018402905.1 Glandirana rugosa | reverse complement strand
GAAGCAGAGCATGATCCCCTTACTTTGGAGACTGGGCCGCAGGGCAGTATTCCAACATGATAACGACCCCAAACACACCTCCAAGAGGACCAATGCCTTGCTAAAGGAGCTGAGGGTAAAAGTAATGGACTGGCCAAGCATGTCGTCAGACCTAAAACCTATTGAGCATCTGTGGGGCATCCTCAAACGGGAGGTGGATGAGCGCAAGGTTTCTAATATCCACCAGCTCCGAGATGTCATCATGGAGGAGTGGAAGAGGACTCCAGTGGCAATCTGTGAAGCTCTGATGAACTCCATGCCCAAGAGGGTTAAGGCAGTGCTGGAAAATAATGGTGGCCACACAAAATATTGACACTTTGGGCCCAATTTAGACATTTTTAATTAGGGGTGTACTCACTTTTGTTGCCAGTGGTTTAGACATTAATGGCTGTGTATTGAGTTATTTTTAGGGGACAGGGGACAGCAAATGTACACTGTTATACAAGCTGTACATTCACTACTTTACATTGTAGCAAAGTGTCATTTCTTCAGTGTTTTCACATAAAAAGATATAATAAAATACTATTTTTACCCAAGTTACCCTGACTGTCACAGAGAAATTTATTTGTGCAGCTTTTTTTAACTGTTTTGTATTACTCTGCAGTGTATGCATGCTCTTTGGGATTCTGATCCTGTTTTGCATTATTGATTCTAACTTTGCACCTGTTTAGTAAACTGCAAGTTACATTTACTCTCTTGTCTGATCATTTGACCAATTATGTATGTAGGAGGGACTGGTGCAGAGACCAGATATTGCTTCAAAGTGTATTAACGGAAACGTATTGAGACAGTTTGTGAAAATCTTTTTGCAAATCTTATTAAGAAATATAAATATTTTTACTCATCCACCACAATTGCTGTACATGTTGCTGAAACTGTGTAGACTCTTAAATTGTGTGTTTTTGGATTAACTGTATAAAAAGATGCATGATTTTAATGAATAATAATTATAAATGGTTGCTAAAAAAAAAAAATAAATGCGCGTGAAGATTAAAGTATCTAACTTTCTTATGAAATGTGTGTGAGTTTTGACCAATGCAGAGCAGTAAAGCTGATATCAAAACAGACGTAATTGGAAATCGCTGACAAAGTTCCGGTCCCTGGAATGCAACGCGTACGGAAGGGGAGGAAGTAGCGTGACGTCAACCGCGGCCAGCGCTGCTTGGATCTATTGATGGAGGAGTTCAATGTTCGTTAGCTGATTTTATGAATCAAGCCTGTATACTTTGCACTGGGTCGCAGTGCTTATTTTGTAAGTGTGATTTTATTACATTAAATGTGGATTGTTACATGCGGAGAGCACTATGTACCGTATATACTCGGGTATAAGTCGAGTTTTTCAGCACATTTTTGTGCTCAAAAAGACCCCCCTCGACTTATACCCTAGTCAGTGTCTGTGGTGATCAGTAGTTTCACGTTAAACAGAGCCGTGCTGCTTCTAAGAGCCGTTCTGTGCTGTGTAAGTGTGATTAAACACATTGGAATGCAAAGAATGCTGAGAGAGGTGTCAGATTCTCAGCTTGATGTCGGCAGGTGGCGGGACAAGCTGATCTCCGTGAAGAGCTGCAGCTCTCTCTGCATTCTCAGCATTCTTTGCATTCCAATGTGTTTAATCACACTTACACAGCACAGAACGGCTCTTAGAAGCAGCACAGCTCTGTTTAATCTGAAACAAAACTACCTTACTCATCCCTTATGTGTTCTGGCTACAGTATCTGTGTCCTGACATTAAAATCCCTGTTTCCTGGCATTAAAATCCCTGTGTCCTGGCATTAAAATCCCTGTGTCCTGGCATTAAAATCCCTGTGTTCTGGCATTAAAATCCCTGTGTCCTGGCATTAAAATCCCTGTGTCCTGGCATTAAAATCCCTGTTTTCTGGCTAAAATCCCTGTGTTCTGGCATTAAAATCCCTGTGTCCTGGCATTAAAATCCCTGTGTCCTGGCATTAAAATCCCTGTGTCCTGGCTAAAATCCCTGTGTCCTGGCTAAAATCCCTGTGTTCTGGCTAAAATCCCTGTGTTCTGGCTCCCTGTCCCTGTGTTCTGGCTCCCTGTCCCTGTGTTCTGGCTGCTGCATTTCACACCCTAGGCTTATACGTGGGTCAATAATTTTTCCCATATTTTTTGGGCAAAAGTAGGGGGGTCAACTTATACACGGGTCGACTTATACACGAGTATATACGGTATCCTGTTTGTATACCACATGTATGATTTGCCGTCCAGAGCCATCCAGCAGGAGTGATCCAAGCGATAATCCCTCCCAGGTTGATGTGTACCTTGTTCCCCCTGAAAGGGGCTAAGAGCTGGTTTGACCCTTTATCGAGGGTCCATTAGGGGATGTGAGCGGCCATTCTTATATTGGTGGTGGATTGCACCGAAGCACTTTATTTATCTGATCTGCACTTTATGGACACTGGAGGTGTATATATAGACTGATTATAATTTTAAGATTTATTTTAGCGCTGCCCTTTTTATAATAGTAATTGGAAACCAGGCGACCATAAAATAAACTGGTTACACAGTGAGTGGTCTGCAATATCAAGATTCTCAGAAGGGAAATCATGGCATCAATATCTATCAGGACATTCTAGTCATTATAAGGTAAACTAATGGGGTTGATTTACTAAAGGCAAATAGACCGTTCACTTTGCAAGAGGATATTCAATTCCCCAGAGTTTAGTGAATGTAATGAAGCTTCAATTTGCATAAGAATACACAATCATAATTTTTTTTTAACTTTAATTTTTGCTTGTACATGATTGGATGGTGGCCATCATCAGAGCTTCACTTCAATCAATAAGCTCTGGGGCTAATTCTCTTGCAAAGATGCTAAATATTATGAAGTTACATCTGGCACACAATGAGGTTGGCTTGGATTAAGGATGAGGTTGTGCCAAGCACAAATTAGATTGATTTGGACTGTGATAAGGCTGTATCAGGCACACAGTGAGATTGCTTGGATTGAGAATGAAGTTGTGTCAAACACACTTTGACATTCCATCAAATGCAAGATGATAATGTAGACAGGTGCTTACAAGGGGTTAACATGTTTGTGTAAGCACTTTCTAAGGGTCCTTTCACACTAGCGGATCATTCGGGTCCACCTGAAAAACTGACACTCCATTGTCCTCTATGGAGCGACAGATGTCAGCGGTGACATGTCCGCTGACATCCAATCCACTGCAATCCTCCAAAAACAGATGGATGGAAACCCTATTTTACATCCGTCTGGCGGATCGGATGAACACAAACACGGACAGGCGGTCCGTGTTCATCTGATCCTCCATAGAGGAGAATGGAGCTGTGACAGGTCAGTCTCTGCCTTACTCTGGCTGATTTGAATTTGAATCGATCAGAAATTGATCGACCGATTCAATGTGAAGAATAGGTGGTTGTTAAGGAGTTGGCCGGGAAGCCAGCCGCCGTGCCCTTAAAGTGGCTGTAAAGCCTCAAGGTTTTTCACCTTAATGCATTGAATGCATTAAGGTGAAAACCTGTGCTGCAGCTCCCCCCCTTTTTCTCACCTGAGCCCAATCTAATCCAGCGATGTGTAGGAGCGCAGAGGATCCAGCTGCTGTCTCTCTCCTCAATGGACAGATTGATAGCAGCCATTGGCTCCCGCTGCTGTCAATGAAATCCAGTGACACGGGGACGGGACCGAGTCCCGCTGTCTGTGTCAGTGGACACAGCAACGGGACTTGGGAGCGAGCCCGCATGGGTGCCCCCCTCAGGGAAGCCACTTTCCATGGGGGCATCCAATGAAAAGGAGGAGCCTGGAGCACAGGTGAGGGACCGCAAAAGATTGCCCAGAGCAATTAAGTATAGGCATGTTTGTTATCTTTATTTGAACAAAAAAAACTAGGGTGTACCCCCTGTTTAACAACCGATTACTCATCAGCTGTCAGCAGGATTCCCCACTGACAGATGAATGTAAAAAAATGCAGGCAATAAAAAAAATGAAAAAAATGGCGTGGGCCCCCCCCCCCCAAGATCCATAACAGACCCTTATCTGAGCATGCAGTTCGGTAGGTCAGGAAAGGGGAGGGGCAAGCAAGTGCTCCTCCTTCCTGAACCATACCAGGTCACATACCCTCAACATGAGGGTTGTGGGAAAGAGGCCTTTGTCCCCATCAACATGGGGACAAGGTGCTTTGGGGTGGGGGGCACCTACAGATAAGAGTGTGGTATGGACTTTTGGGGGACCCCACGCCGTTTTTTAAAAAAAATTTTGGCCATTTTTTTAAATCATTACTTTTTTCATTATTTTCACCAGAGGAGTATACAGAATCACCAGAGGAGTATATACAGCATCACCAGAGGGGTATATATAGTATCACCAGAGGGGTATATACAGCATCACCAGAAGAATATATACAGCATCACCAGAGGAGTATATACAGCATCACCAGAGGAGTATATACAGCATCACCAGAAGGGTATATACAGCAACCCCAGAGGGATATATACAGCATTACCAGAGGGGTATATACAGCATCACCAGAGGGGTATATACAGAATCACCAGGGGAGTATATAGCATCACCAGATGAGTATACAGCATCACCAGAGGAGTATATACAGCATCACCCCCCCCCCAGGGCAGTCGGGACATCAAAGTCCCACACTTACCCCATCTAGGAGCGGGCAGCAGGCACTGGTAGGCAGCGGTGTCCAGTGAGCAGGGAGCGGTGTCCAGTGAGTGGTGTCCAGTTAGCGGGGAGCGGTATCTGGTGAGCGATGTCAGGTGAGCAGGGAGCGGGGAGTGGTGTCCGGTGAGCGGTGCCCAGGAAGCGGGGAGCGACTTGGCTTTGGCCGTTCATCCCCCTCCTCCTCCGAGAAAGGCGTCCAATAGGATTGCCTGTCTTCTTCGCCAATCGGGTACCCGGTAACATACCAGCGCTGCCTGATTGGCGGAGAGAGGTTCAGTGTTAGAAAGGCAAATGTTCATTTGCCTTTCTAAGGGCTCGTGGCTCCACGCTCTGTGCCACAAGCCCCACTATATTGAAGCCTATTAGATCTAATGAGATGCTTCAAAGAAACCCCCCCGCCGTGGTAATTCATGTGGCCGGCGCCTCAAATGGGCCAGCCGCATGAATAGGGGGATGCATGAATCTATCCATAGCTTAAAGGGGGTGGCGAGGACAGAGGGGGCGGCGACCGTTCACCCTTAATGGACAGGCCACCCCTGCTGATGATACTTGGACTGGTGTGGTTAGTGATCAAGAACACTGTTGCTGACTTACACTGGTCTTGTGTGGCAGCAATCAGGAATACTGTTGCTTGCTGCTCTGGTCATTTGACACTAGGACTAGCGTGGCAGCGACGAGGAAAGGTTTCTGGCTTACACTGGTCGGGTGACACTAGGGACTGGTGTGGCAGCAATAAAGAATACTGTTACTGGCTTACACTGATTTGGTGGAACTGGGACTGCTGTGGTGTTGATCAAGACCACTGTTGATGATGTACATTGGTCTGGTGACACTGGGACTGGTGTGACAGTGATCAGGAACACTGTTTATAGCTGCACTGATCTGGTAGGATGGCGATCAGAAACTTTGTTTCGGGCTACACTGGTTTGCCAACACTGTGACTGCTGTGGTGTTGATCAGGGACACTGTGACTAGCTGCACTAGTATAGTGACACTGGGACTAGCCTGCCATTGTACATGATCAGAAGCCATAGCAGCACAAGGTCACCATAGTGACACTGCACTGCTCCAGTGATTGTTTTTTTTTTTTTCTTTTTTACACGCACTGAATGTTTCCTCTCAGAGCTGATCTCTGTAAGTAGAAATGGAGCAATGATTGCAACATGTAGCCTTTGTTTACAAGTGTGATTGCTGTAATTCCATTGGTTGGCCCTATATCCAAATCTGTGGCCCCTAGAAGGTGCGTACAAGTGGCGGGAGTAGGAGCACATTTTAAAAGGCCCTCCCTTCCCTAGGAATGACCAGTCTGGCTGTTTATAGTGTCCAGACTGGAGGTGATTAAAAAAAAAAACTAACACTTCTTCAAAACATATAAAGAAAGTGATAGGTATCTGTTGCTTTTATCTGTGCAAAGTACTATGCTTGACTTATGATTACTTGGCGGTATGGTAGGGCTCTATAACTCTGATCACCTGTGCGGAGTATTTGTTTCTACATGTGTGAGGATAGACACTGTACACCCGGTGCTCATATTGATAGATGTCAACTGTAATTGTATTGATTGTTTTCAGTTTTTATTACCTTGGTGGTGATTACGCTGCTTTAATCTTTTATTAAGATGTGTAGCGCCACCCCTTGAAGGAGTCGCTTGGTGATTTTGGGTTCTCTGATCTCCACCTCAACTCCAAGAATGACCTCAGCCCCTCTGGCACACCTAGTTAAATAAAATTACTGCAAATGCATTTAAGGGGTTTAAGGATTTAAGTGGAAAATACCGTTAGCCTGGCTGTGAATTGTCACCAAAAAAAAACAGACACACCTGGTAATGATAAACAAGTTGAATATATTCAGGTAGGCCGTAGTGGACAAAGAACTTATCTACCAGAATTTTGACCACCGTAGATGCTAGCTGGTCTTTAGTTGGGAATACCTTTGCATACCGGATGAAGTGGTTGGTCACCACCAGAACATTTCTCTGTCCACTTGAGTCAGGCTTCAGACACAGAAAGCCAATACACACCAATTCCAGTGGTCCTTGACTTTGAAGATGGCCCATTGGGACAGCTTTGTGGGGTAAAGTCTTCTTCTATATACACTGTATGCAGGAGTGTCCCTCAACTTCAGCCCGCATACAGAGCCAATAGAACCAGTCACACACCAGTTAGAATGACCTCTCAGGCCCCTAGGTGGCCTTGATTGTCATGTAAGGCAGTCAGCATAGTCTCTCTATGCTTTCTCTGTAAGAATAGCTGCCACTTATCTTCAGGATCGTCCGAGGGGCCCCTTCGGTAGACAAACCCATTGCATAACTGCAGTCGATCTTCCATCCTTTTTTAAGTCCCTGTCTGAAAGTTTAGGTAGGCCTTCTTCCCTGACTTGGAACAGATCACAGAAGTATTTGGGGGCCCCTGCGACTGAGACTCCGATGGCTTTGGCCCCATTTGTCCCTCTGGTCTCATGTTCCCTGACCCAAGGCTTGTATCTTTCTGGAGTCAGTTGAGACCACTCTTCAGAGGAAACCCCTAAGTCATAGGGTCTCCTCGACAGGGCATCAGCATCTCTGTTCCTGATGCCTGGGCAGTATTATAAGCTGAAGTGGAACCCTGATAGGGCAGGCAACCACCTGTGCCCAGTGGCATCCAGTTTTGCGGTTTTAAGAATTTATGTGGAGGGGTTGTTATCGGTCTTGACTATGAAGTCCGCTCCATACAAGTAGTCTTTCATCTTGTCCGCTACTGCCCACTTCAGAGCCAAGAATTCCAACTCGTGAGTAGGGTAGCTTTTCTCAGCAGGTGCAAGACTTCGGCTCACTTAAGCAACAGGCCTCAGGTGTCCATCGTGGTGCTGATACAGTACCCCGCCTAGCTTGTTTCGACTGGCATCAACATGCAGCTCATACGGCTTGGCTGGGTCGGCATAGCCCAGAACAGGAGCAGTTGTTAGACTCCACTTCAACTGCTGAAAGGCTTGCTCACACGGGTTGGTCCGCTGGTCTTTGATCGACTCTCGAGGCTTCCTGGGTCCTCTGTTTTGCTCGATGGGTTTTGTTGAATCGGGGTCATTATCGTCCTCATTCTTCAACAACTCATTAAGGAGCGAGCTATTTTAGCATCTTCTCACTTCTGTCTAATTGCCAAATTCAACTCCTTCAGTTGGGGCTCTCTGTTCTTGAACTAGGTGCTGATACGCTTGTCTCAGCATAGGGTGTATGCCCTTGATTAGGATGTCCAACTTTGACACAAGAGGAGTGAACAGCCTTCTGACAAGGTCAGTGTTAGTTCCTATTATCAGAGAACTCTTGTTGGCTCCTGGTGGACGAGGACATACAAGGCTAGGGTATCAAATGTTTCTGTTTGTCCGGCCACAGAGGGATCAAAAGTCAACTTGACGGGTAAGTATCCATCATATGGGAAATTCTAGGTTCCAATAACTCATATCTCTAGTTCCTTCAATTTCTGCAGGGGTAAATGTTTGAGGTGGAAGTTGTAAAAGTCTCAATATAACAGGGTAACTTGCACCCCGTGTCCAGAAGAGCCTTTGTATAGATGCCTTCTACTTGAATTGACACAATGGGAGAAGGTCCCACTAGTTTGTCAGGGAATCTACCAGGAGTAGTGTAGTTAGTTTGTCCTGTCATCTGTATTCATTCCCCCTTCTTGATGTTGGGGCCCAGAGGGCTGATGTGTATATAATCTCGATGACTGGGCACTTAAGGTCAAGGAGAGGAAGTTGTATGGTCACTCAGAAACAGCAGAGGAGGCACTCTGTAAAGATTTGGGCGCTGCTGTGGTTTCTTTGCGTCTTTGATTATGGAGTGAACGGCTGTAGGTGGGCTCCTGATTGGCTCCTTCACCGGGGTTTCCCATTGGGATTGGACGCTGGGTTTCAGACTTCTGTGTGCTTGGACAAACATGTCAGTAATGCCCCATCCCTCCACAGTTGAAGCAAACCCCTTGATTCACTGGCCTCTTGACCTGGACAACTATAGGGTTTGTGGACTGCTTGGACTCCAAGATTTCCTTACCAGGTGAAACAGTGATCCTGGCTGTCAGTAGAGTCATCATCTCCATCAATTGTGACACCTGGGTTTTAAAAAGCTCTATCTCTGTGTTGCCATCAGCCGGACTAGCTACTCTAACCCCAACAGCAGGCTCTAATTTCTGGGTCTTCTTTTTGCTTTCCAGCATGGCCTCCTCCATCTCCTTGCGTACCCGGACCTTATCTACTGACCTGGGATCCAAGCCCTTTTTTAGGAATACCTGGTGCATTATCTTTTCTAGACACCTCATATAGTATCATATATATAAGCAGGAGACAGTGACAGCCCGCAGCTCTCCTCCTCTACTCACAGTGCCATGGTCAGTGATCTGCAGGGGAGCAAGCGGGGGAACGAGCGGGCAGGGGGAGAGAAAGCCCACAGTTCCCCTTCTTTTCAGTCACAGGAATGACACCGGTAGGATCATAACCTGTAGCTGTAAGCTTTGAAGGTATCGGAAGGAACCACTACACTATAGACTTGAACACAACCAGACATAGAAAATACATTTACTAATCTTGGATTCTGTTAATTCTCTACAAACTAACTGCAGGCACGTTAACTAGTATGTGATTGTTCCAATTCCACACTATAATATTATTGAATATGTACATACCATTGCATAAGTTCATAGTATGGAAGCAATCAAACTGATGGGCATTGGCAAATATGCCTTCACATATTTTCAGAATATAATGCCAAGTACAATGCAAGGTGTAGTGATGACATTGGTAGGATCCAAACCTGTAGCTGTAAGCTTTGAAGGTATCAGAAGGAACCACTACACTATAGACTTGAGAAAAACCAACCATAGAAAATACATTTACTAATCTTGGATTCTGTTAATTCTCTACAAACTAACTGCTGGCACGTAAACTAGTGTGTGATTATTCCAATTCCACATCATAATATTAACAAATATGTACATACCATTGCATGCATTTAAAAAATTCATAGTATGGAAGCAATCAAACTGATGTGCATTGGCGAATATGCGTTCGCATATTTTCAACATATAATGCTGAGTACAATGCAAGCTTTCAGAAGGTGATACCATCCATATCATTGAACTACTCTGTGAGTTAGATATCCTTATTTAACCACTTCCTTACAGGACACTTACACCCCCTTCCTTACCAGACCAATTTTCAGCTTTCAGCGCTCTCACACTTTAAATGACAATTACTCAGTCATGCTACACTGTACCCAAACAAAATTTTTATAATTTTTTTTTCTCACAAATAGAGCTTTCTTTTGGTGGTATATAATCACTGCTGTTTTTTTTTCCAATATAAGCGAAAAAGTAGCGAAAATTTTGAATAAAAAACACTTTTTTTTAGTTTGTTTTGAAAAATTTTGCAAAAAAGTCATTTTTCTTCATAAATTTGGGCCATAATTTATACTGCTACATATCTTTGGTAAAAATAACCCAAATTAGTGTATATTATTTATTAGGGTTGTCCCGATACCACTTTTTTAAGACCGAGTACAAGTACCGATACTTTTTTTCAAGTACTCGCCGATACCGATTACCGATACTTTTTTTAAGGTCATGTGACAGTGGCACGAATATTTTATTTTATTTTTTTTTTACAATTTTATTTTTTTATTATTTTTTACAATTTATTTACCTATTTATTTATTTTACAATGCTT
>BLSH010260066.1:31188-42601 GCA_018402905.1 Glandirana rugosa | reverse complement strand
TATATTTACATCTAATACACCTACTCCTAAGGCGGTGGTAACGTTTAGAACGTGTTAGACGCTATAACGGTTTTCATAACCCTGTGGACGGAAATATGTGTGTACTTGAAATTATCGTAGGGTCAGAATCAGACATCAGTACACCAGGCCGTCACCGCGCACACCCGGTCTCTCGCTCCGGCAGGGGTATCTCGTGGGGCACACTTGTCACACGGGGTCTTCCTTCGTAGGGGCGGTGGGGGCCGCGGTTCCGTAGTCTCTATTAGTACACTTGTTCGTCAACTCAATCCCAATTAGATTAATTTGTTCGAAACGTCCAATATACACATGGTCAGAACGGTCCCACTGGTAACAGCCCAACGAAAGCCTTCAGATGGCTGGTATCTTCGGTAGTAACAAAGTATTCACATCACAACAACCCAGTCAAGGCCGACAATGGTCACCCTGGCAAGACTGGTACACATATAACCTGCAAAGCTTGTTTAATTAGATTAACCCTAACTCAACTGCTTGTTCACATGATTATCTCTGATGCCTTGGCGCCGGGGGTGGCGGGGATGCTTCCTTCTGGGGCACACTGTTCACACGGGGTGCTCTATGGGGACGGCCTCGCTCTCTGGCCCACACGCGCCACTGCCGGACCACATGACTACAGACTAAGACTGGGATGCTATTAAAGTTCATGTGTGTATAAAGGCAGGTGTCCCAATACTTTTGGCAATATCGCAGATTGTGCAAGATTTGCAATGGTGGCGGAATCCTCATCCACATAATCTACATTTATATAAAACTTGGAGAAGGACATGAGCTATGTTTAACAACACAGGAAGAGCTGACAGCCTTTCCACAGGACGTGGCATCTTTGGGATTTGAACCTATGAACCCCAGGTTTGCTAAGCCCTTAGTGACGTTCATGGAGCATCCATTGCTGTGATGTCAAACAGTCCTAAGTCTCAGGGGTGCAATAAATGAACCAATGCAGATGTACTGTGGAAGGCTGGATAACCATTGAACAACCTGTTTCTGGCATATGCTATCTGTTTTGAAGGTTTGTTATGGCTCAGTACTGTGAGCATTCTGCTATAGAACATCTCTCATTTTGGGGCATTTGGCTTGGTAAGAAGCTGCAATTATTGCTGGATGGGAAATGTTCAGGCTGATTATAGTCCTTGCCTATAGAAAACATATGACACAATTTACAATAGTGGTGGAACCCTCCTACACATAAATACTACATTTAGACATAATTTTGGTAAGGACATGCGTTATGAGAACAGAAAACCTCTCTACATGAAGTGACGTACTCGGGATGCAAACCCAGATCCTTTGTTGCTAGGTAGAAGCATTAAGCTGTTAGCCACCAGTCTGCCAAGTGTGCAACCCTCCTACACATAAATATACTGCATTTCTTTGGACATATAGGTGGTTGAATTACATTAGTCTGGAGTTTATTCTGTGCTATTTGGTGGTGCTTGGAGTGTAGAACAGTGATATTATTGCAACAGCAATGGTATTGTTTGTGGTTTGTGAAGATACCTGTTTGAGTTCGGGAAAAGATTTTAATGAGATGGACAGCAACAAGTGAGAGACAGAGAAAAGAATATTTTAACAAAACATGAGAAGATTAAACATTCTAACAATCTTAAAAACAAATTAGATTGTGAAATAGCAACATTGTTGCAGGGACGATTTGTTTGAGAGAAAGATACATTTCATCTCAACATGAAAAGGATTTCTTTAGGGAAGTTACAATTGTACCATTAGAATCAGTGGCTGAAACTTGCATTGGGCTATATAGCACGAATTTGCCTTCTCAAGAAGGCATATTAGCTAAGCGCGAATTTGCAAATTTTCTATAGCGCCCTCTAAAAAAGGCATGAGAGTTAAAATGAGGGAATTTTCTTGTCTGAGCATGCTCAGTTGTGCTGATGAATAGTTGGGGAAAAAAGGGGGAATTTGTCTCTTTTCAGACTTTCAATGATATTTTAGGTTATACCTCACTTTTTTAAACAATTTAAAAGCAGATCATCATTAAACATTTTTAAGAACCATTTAGGTGATCATATCATGCCCTAAACATTATTTCCATGTGCAATTCCCTTGCTTCTACCACGACTAGTTTTTTAGTCAGTCACTGTTGTCTGGGCACTATAGTAAATTTGATTCTGGGAGTATTTTCTCCCTCGGGGCTTTAGTGAATTCCATTTTCGCACCTTAAAAGGCAGAATCACGCTATAGTAAATTACCCCCTCACTGTCTTAGAGTGCCAAATTCCCACTCACAATTTTTTATTTTTACTTATGTTATGTTGGTTTTTAGTTTTTATCTTAGTATGCATTTATTGTTTATTTTACATTTTCCTACTATTTAGTTATTAATGTGATGATTGGGCTGAACACAGCAGAGGTCAGGCACATGTGCAATCCCTGCTGTACCAGCAAAATCTTTCTCCTCCCAGTGAAAACCTATAGCCATGGGCTGCTACCACTTCCCCAAATATGGACTGTCATAAAAAAAAAATGAATGCCTAAAATGAGAGGGAGAGGCGCTGCAATCATCTGAGCATTGTTAATGTGACCTCCTCTCTCTACACCATATTAGCTATGGTAAACATACCAATTATTTGGGAACCACAAGCATGAGGAAACACGACTATGCACAACAAAGCTTGCTGGGAGCAGCATCTCAATGAGAAAAGAGGGCAGCAAAAGGCCTGCATTCTTCCTCCTGCTCATTTATCACTTTCCCTATCTCCCTTCACCACTTAACATTCCGCTGCTGCATCTACCACAACAGTGACAAGTAGAAAAATCTTAGAAAATGGCTTTATAATGGCTTAATATATACAAAATCAAATAGATAAGAGGTCATTGGCCACACTAGAAAGGGTCAAACAAAGGGTTGAAGTCCTGCAGTCTCCACCAGCATCCTTCCCAAGGCTGGTGTGAACTCCATGCCAACTTGGTAAAACTGATGTCTTTGCAGATGCACCCATTCTAACTCATGGAATCACCCTTTTCTGCAATGTTATTGCCTGTGCTACACCACAGGTGCTGGAACCCAACCACCATTATTTTGCCCAGAATGCCATCCCTGCTCTGCAACAACATGTGGAATACAATAAGGCAGCGGAAGACAGAGGAAGAATACAAGGAGGGGGTTTTGGGTCCTAGCAGTAAGAAGAAGAAGGAGCAGGAGAAAGAAAAGGGGCAGGCTTTTCAATGGATGTTTCACTTCTTGAAAACTCCAGGAGTTGTGTGTAGGTGGGATGAGACTGGGGGGACCCCATGGCCCACTTCTGCAGGTAATTTGTGAGGTCTTTTTTGCTCAAATGCCTGTACAAGGACCGCTGGATTTGGGTCATCAAATAGGGACCACTATTGGGTAGTCACCTTATAAGATACAGGGATAAAATAGACAATTTACTGCCACCATTCCAAAGGATGTCCAAAATGCATCACTTTGCAGAAGTGCTGTGCAAGAATCTTTTTGCCACATTTCCTGATGATGCAATGATCCCAGCTGATTACCAACGTGCCTCTGGTTCTCTGCTACCCGAAAAACCCAACTGCAGACTGCATACACGCAGGCAGCTCCTGAACCACAAGATTGCTGACTACATCAGGCTCAGGGCTGATGTGACTACTCTCAGAAGAATGCCATGAACTAATGGGCATCCAGGCTAGATGGCAAGCTTGGCTAAGGTCACCTCTTCCTCCTCCTACCTTTAACGCTCCTCCCCTTCAGCCTTTGCATCTTCCACCTCCCTCTTTTTCCCCACCTTCCCCTGCTTCTCCTTCCTTCCCCTCTTCCTCCTCCACTACCTCCTACTTTGGGATTATAGCATTAGCAGAGCTAAGTTTATATGGAGAGAATATACCTACTGAATCATATATATATATGGTGAAGAACTGGTGAAAACAGCCTCCTTCCTCCAGTTCATGGCCTGAGCAGCCCAACATTAACATATTTCTACCCACCAGCACTATTTTTTTGTGTTATCCATTTTATTTGTTTTCTTATAATTTTTTCCCCCTTATGGCTCTTACTGTCCTGGTCAGGTCAACATGGGTATATGTGAAAATACAAACTGAATAAAAATAATGGCAGCTGGAAAGGAGCCCCCAAACAAAATGTGTGGGGCCAGCATATTTGGGGCTGCCACATTTCAATATTTCTTCATCATTGTTTGCCATTTTCTGTAAGTCTTTCTCCAAGGATAAGAGGACAAGGGCAGACATCAGCACAAATTAAAGTGATACTAAAGTCTCGTTTTTTTTTTTTGTTTAAAAATAACAAACATAGTCAGTGAGGTTGAAAAAAGACCCAAGTCCATCAAGTCCAACCTATGTGTGTGGTTTTTATGTCAGTATTACATTGTATATCCCCCAATGCTGTGGTCCCTTAGGTGTGCATCTAATAGTTTTTTTAAATGATCTATACTCCCAGCAGAAACTACTGCTTGTGGAAGAGAATTCCACATTCTCACTGCCCTTTCTGTAAAGAAACCTCTACGCATTTTACGGTTAAACCGCCTTTCTTCTATTTCTTCTTCGTCTTTTCTCCAGAGAGAATAAGTTCAGTGCTTGTAATCTTTCCTCATAATGAAGGTCCTCCATTCCCTTAATTAGCTTTGTTGCCCTTCTCTGAACCCTTTCCAATACCAGGACATCCTTCTTGAGGACTGGTGCCCAGAACTGGACGGCATATTCCAGGTGCGGCCTCACCAGAGACTTGTATAGTGGGAGAATTATTGATTTATCCCTGGACTTGATCCCTTTCTTGATGCATGCCAAATCTTTGTTAGCTTTGCTTGCAGTTGCTTGGCATTGCATGCCACTGCTGAGCCTGTTCTCTACTAGGACCCCTTGGTCTTTTTCCATCCTAGATTCCCCCAAAGGCTCACCCCTAGTGAGTAGTTTGCGTTCATGTTCTTGGTACCCAAATGCATTATCTTACATTTTTCTACGTTAAATTTAATTTGCCACTTGTCTGCCCACCCCATTCATTTATTCAGATCTTATTGCAAGGTTTCCACATCCTGTGGAGAATTTATTGCCCTGCTTAGCTTGGTATCATCCGCAAATATTGAGATTAAGCTGGTCACCCCATCCTCCAAATCGTTTATGAATAAATTGAATAGGATTGGTCCCAAGACAGAACCTTGGGGAACCCCACTTTCTACACTAGACCATTCTGAGTATTCACCATTTATCACCACCCTCTGGACTCGCCCCTGTAGCCAGTTTTCAATCCAGGTACTCACCCTTTGATCCATGCAGAGAGACTTTAGTTTATACAGTAAACGTTTATGGGGAACTGTATCAAATGCTTTTGCAAAATCCAGATACACCACATCTACAGGCCTTCCTTTATCTAGATGGCAGCTCACCTCCTAATAGAAGGTTAATAGATTGGTTTGGCAAGAACGATTCTTCATGAAACCTTGTTGATTACCGCTAATGATACCGTTCTTGTTACAATAATCTTGTATATAATCCCTTATTATTCCCTCCAAGAGCTTGCAAATTATTGATGTTAAGCTAACTGGTCTGTAGTTCCTAGGGATATATCTTGGTCCTTTTTTATATATTGGTACTACATTGGCTTTCCTCCAATCAGCTGGTATCATACCAGTCAGAAATCTGCTCTTAAAGATTAGGTACAAAGGTCTGGCAATAACTTGGCTAAGTTCCTTAACCACTTGCCGACAACCAACCGCAGGTTGACGGCGACAAGGTGGCTCGATATCGCAAACCGCCGTCATACGACAGCGGCTGCGATATCATGCACTGTGAGCGTGCGCGCACCGCCGGAGGTGCTCTCGTGCGCTCACTGTGTTCGGGGGGGCCAGGGAGCAGGTGCGGTGGACTCGATCTCCGCCGGCTACCCGCGATGCCCCCCCGCAGTGAAAGAACGGAGGTCTGTGTAAGTAAACACGGATCTCCGTTCTGTGTGAGGGGGAAGGGCTGTGATCACAGCCTTCCTGTAAATGTAAGCTGTGATCACTCCCCTCGCCCTGCCAGTAAAACACTGTCACAGTTAGAACACGCCCAGGGAACACAGTTAACCCTTACAGCGCTCCCCCCCAGGTTAACCCCTTCACTGCCAATGGCATTTACACAGTAATTAATGCATTTTCATAGCACTGATCGCTGTATAAATGCCAATGGTCCCAAAAAAGTGTCAAAATGGTCCGACATGTCCGCCCCAATATCCCAGTACCGCTAAAAATCGCAGATCGCCGCCATTGCTAATAAAAAATTTAAAAAAATAAAAATCCCAGAAATTAATTCTCATCATCCGTAAACGCGGCCACTTTTGCGCAAACCAATCAATAAACGCCGATGGAGATTTTTTTAATCACAAATATGAGGAAGAATACAAATCGGCCAAAACCGTTGAAAAAAATGTTTTTTTATTTATTTTTTTTTTGGATTTGTATATTAGCAAAAAGTAAGAAATGTGTGTTTTTTTGCAAAACTGTCACTCTTCTTTTGTTTATAGCGGCGATCAGAAATGAAGCAGCAGTGATCAAATACCACCAAAAGAAAGCTCTATTTATGGGGAAAAAAGGACGCAAATTTCATTTGGGTACAACGTCGCACGACCGCGCAATTGTCAGTTAAAGCGATGCAGCGCCGAATCCCAAAAAGTGCTCTGGTCCTAAAGTGTGAAATCCTTCCGGGGCTGAAGTGGTTAAGGACCCTCGGGTGCAAGCCATCTGGTCCCGGTGACTTATTAGTGTTCAGTTTTTCAAGCCTATTCCTGATTTTATCCTCAGTCAGCCATAAGGGTGCTTCCTGTGATGTGTCGTGAGGACCAGCATTGTAGTTCTGAATAATTGGGCCCCCCGTTTCCTTTGTGAATACGGAGGAGAAAAATGAGTTTAACACCTTTGCCATTTCTCCATCCTTTGTAACCAGATTTCCTTCCTCATTCTTTATGGGGCCAATATGATCTGACCTCCCTCTCTTACTGTTTATATACTTAAATAATTTCTTGGGATTCCTTTTACTCTCCTCAGCTATGTGTCTTTCATGTTCTACCTTAGCTGCTCTGATTGCACCTTTGCATTCCTTATTGCATGTCTTATAGATATGAAAATCTGACCCCTCCGCCTTGTATTTTTTGAAGGCCTTCTCCTTTGCTTTTATGTGTGCCTTTATGTCAGAATTAAGACATCCTGGTCTTTGATTAGCTCTTTTAAATTTATTTCCTGTTGGGATACACTGTCTAATACCTTTGTTTAGTATGTTATTGAAGCACTCCCATTTTTTCCTCTGCATTCATTGTTCCTAGAATTTTATCCCAGTTAACATCTTCCAGCAAGGAGCATAGTTTATTGAAGTTGGCTCTTTTAAAATTCAATGTTTTTGTATTCCCCTTATGTTTCCTATTTGTGTAATTTATACTGAAACTAATTGACCTGTGATCGCAATTTCCTAGATTGCCCCTTACTTCCACGTCTCTGATCAGGTCTGTGTTGTTAGTAATCAGAAGGTCTAATAATGCTTTTTCTCTTGTTGGTACATTTACCATTTTACCCATGAAATTGTCCTGCAGAAATTTAGGAAATGGCAAGCCTTAGCTGAACGTGCAGTACCTTCCTCCCAGTCAATATCTGGATAATTAAAATCCCCCATTATAATGACATTTCCCATCCTAGCTATCGCTATTCCAAATTGTGATAGGAGGTCCGCCTCCCCCTCCTCCCTCTGATTAGGGGGCCAATAGCATATTCCCAGTATTACTTTCCCCCTGGTATCTTCCCTTTGTAGCTTTACCCATAAGGCTTCAACTTCCTCCCCAGATATACTAGTAATGTCATCTCTAACATTTATTTGTATGTCATTTTTTATCTACAGGCATATCCCTCCCCGTTTTTGCCCTCCCTATCCCTGCAATATAGGGAATACCCCTGAATGGTAGCCAGCCAATCATGAGAGCTGTTGAACCAAGTCTCCTACAAAATCAAATTCCTCCTCATACAGTAGCAACCCTAGTTCTTCTCCTGGCATTAGTGAACAAGCCACGTAGTTCTGTCTGGAAGCCTACTGTTTCCTTGCTGGGTATATCTCTTTGTATGTAGTACTTGTTACACTACTTGCCTCGGGTTTAAATTCCCTTATTCGGCCTACCACTCTTACCCCCAATACTACCCGGTGGACTCTGCTCCACTCTGGCTATTACTAAGTCTGGACCCTCCCCCCCGATGCCTAGTTTAAAAACCCCTCTAACTTTTCGGCCATCCTTATTCCCAGCAGGTCTGCACCTTCCCCATTTAGGTGCAGCCCATCCTTTCCATAAAGCTCGTAACTGATTGAGAAATCGGCCTAGTTCTCCAGGAACCCGAAACCCTCCTTTCTACACCAGCTCCTCAGCCACTTGTTGACTTCCCTAATCCTGCCTCTCTGGTGTGGCTCGAGGTACCGGTAGTATTTCTAAGAATACTATATTGGAGGTCCTAATCCTTAATTTTGCTCCCAGGTCCCTGAAATCTTTTTTTAGGACACTCCACCTACCTCTAACTTGGTCATTGGTGCCAATATGCACCATGACAGCTGGGTCTTCCCCAGCCCCAACATGTCATACTTACCTGCTCTATGCAGTGGTTTTGCACAGGGCAGCCCAGATCCTCCTCTTCTCAGGTCCCTTGCTGGTACTTCTGGCCCCTCCCTCTTGCCGAGTGCCCCACAGCAAACAGCTTGCTATGGTGTCACTGGATTTGATTGACAGCAGCGGGAGCCAAAGGCTCCTGCTGCTCTCAATCTATATGTTGAGGACCCAAGACAGTGGCTGGAGCTGCTGTGCTCATACTAATCGCTGGAACTATCGGGTTCAGGCAAGTGTTAGGGGCGCTCTGGGGGGCTGCTGCAGCACAAAAGGTTTTTCACCTTAATGCATAGAGTGCATTAAGTTGAAAAACCATGAGGGTTTTCAATCCTTTTAAGCATTCAATTGTTCAGCCTTAGGCTACCTGCCCCTCTCTAAAGTGAAAATGTAAGCCAGCAAGAACCAGCCAAGATTCGAACCATGTATGGACAGGCTGATTGTACCCAAGTCAATCCATGTCAGATTTTTCATGTGGTTATTGCCAGTGTCTAAAACCGCCAGCAATAATTACTGTGTGCTCTCCCAGCAGCATAGGCGTGCGCACAGGGTGTGTCAGGTGTGCCTGGGTACACTCTAATCCCCCCATGTGGTGCAGATTCCCCGTGTTTAGACCCCTGATATTTCACCAAAGCTCCCTAAAGGGGCTCCTAAAGGCATTGTGAAAAAAATTAAAAATAAAATACAATTGTAAAAAATAATATAAAATAAAAACGACTGACATCAATCAATCAATGACACACAAATATGGGTTATATATAACGCAATAGGCTGTGCACACCTATGGCTCCCCATACCCCTCACCGGGAGAACACAATAGCTCCTCTGGGTGGACTCCCCATCAGCACTGACTGTGTTGATGAGGGAATCGAGTAATTTTCTTTCTTGCATAAAATGCATGAAGGTAAAGCAAGTGGCAACCAACCCAACCTTTACATAGCCTCTGCAGTATAGTGCACATGGAAGGGCAATGCACATCACAAACTTGAGTGCGAAACCTGGCTCTTTGGACTATACATTCCAAGGCGTTTAGGTCCTATTCACTCTGCTTTCAGGATGTGATGACATAGAGTCCAGGCTGAACACTAGGAGGAGTCTCACTGTAGCAGGTGCTGTAAAGTGTCTCCTGATAATGCAGGCAATATTATTCAGCTCCTGGTTACATGTGCTTTATAGAAAGTATTCATTAGACAATGTGCATCTCCTGCATGGACAACGCTGTTCTTTTGTTAAATAAGTAGAAATCAACCTTGTGTCCATACATTTACTGGAACTAAAGCGGACTTCCGCCTGGGGAAAAAAAATAAAAGGCAGCAGCTAAATACTGTAGCTGCTGACTTTTAATATATGGACACTTACCTGTCCAGGGAGCCCGCGATGTTGGCACCCCAGCCGATCTTCGGATCAGCTGTCATGCGCTGCCCCCACCATTGCCTCTAAGGGAAACTGGCAGTGAAGCCTTTCGGCTTCACGGACGGCTCCCTACTGCGCCTGCGCGAAGCACGCTGCGCTTTCTGCAGAGGAAGGAGGAGGGGGCGGAACTTCTAGAGACGGCGCTGTGGCCCCGTCTCCAAAAGTGGGGAAGGGGAACCTGTCAAAAACAGGTCCCTGTTTCCCCCCTGAAAGGTGCCAAATATGGCACTGGAGGGGGGGGGGCAAATTAGCTTTTGGGTGGATCTCCACTTTAAATAAGATATATACACACACGCAGAACCCTAGCACAGGAACACTAAGCCACTAAGCTGTGTTTTTTAAGATAACTGTGCAAGGATAATTTTTTTTTTTCTTTGCATAATTCAAAGTATGAAAGGTTTAGTCACTGCTAAAAATAAATGCACGGTAAGGTATCTAAGTCTGCTTTGAAGAGTGGTGGTTTGAAACTTTTGACCAATGCAGAGAAGTTAAAAACTGATCCTAAAATAGAAGTAACAAGGCAGAAGTAAGAAACCAGGTGTTGACAAGATAAACTGGTTACACAGCGAGTAGAAGGGCAGCAAGTGGTCCACACTCTCCAGATTTTTAGAAGGAATATTAAGGAACCCTCATCTACCAGGGATTTCTAGAGGTAAAAGGTAAACTGAATATTGCTATAGCAGAAATTGTCTATTTTGGTAATACTGTAGAACTCCAGGATATGTTTCATATGTACAATTTATTTTTACAAATATTTTAGCTGTCTTATATATTCTTTTTTGTTAGGCTGCCTATAGTTTCCCCAAGAACAAGAGATGGGAAGATGGGCCTATCTGTATTTGTTTTGTAACCTGCTACACAGTATATTGCAACCTGGCTAATGTTGCCTGCATTGTGCAGCACCTGCCTGTCTCTCTTTCTCTATCAAGTGCTCTGGGGAATGGCAACCTGGGGTGTCTCTGGGTATCACAATGGATTTGGGATCCCACTGTGAGAATGAGCACTAGGCCGCAACACCACCTGCTTTTTTCTGCACCTTGCCTTATGGGCTTGGCCTTTTGGCCAAGACCGAGGCAGTTTTTGTTACTAGGTGGCAAGGCCTAACCCACTGTATATACACTGGCACTTTTTTTTTTATTATTCTTCACATTGTCACTATACTTCATATGCATGTTCTTTCCCACTCAACAATGATGGTAAGTTTGCCTTTCTTCAGCCTTGCTGTTAAGTTTATGGGGAGGTTGTGTGGCTCTTAGGTTCCTTCCTGCCCCTGTCTGGGGGGTTTCTCTTTGGGAGTGCCCCTTACCTAGTACTCGGTGGATGGCTTTGTCTAGCCACGAGGAGTGAAATACACCTCCCCCAACTGCTCCCCCTTAAGCTACAAAAG
>BLSH010260066.1:0-11206 GCA_018402905.1 Glandirana rugosa | reverse complement strand
GGGGGTGGAGGGGTCAGGTACCACACGTCCGTCACTCTACTACACGACATTGGAGGTCGTTGGTTAGTCACTCGTCAGTACTACCAAGCAGCGCTGTGTGGGTCTATGGAGCATGGCTACTTAGACCCACACAGCACAGGAGCGAGCATGCACTGTGTGCCCCGTAGCAAGCAGGTTTCTATTGTGGCACATAGAGAAGAGGAGGATCAGGGTCACTCTGTGGAAAACCATTGCACAGAGCAGCTGTCATTAAGATTTCACTGATACCCACTGTAGATTGCAAGGGCAGTGCAATTTGAATGTAGTGCAGGACCAGGGCCTCCTTTAATATTGATTGGGCCCTGGGAAAACATTTTCTTTGCCCCCCCGCCCCATTCACATCATGACTGCTCACTGATTGGTTGCTGGAGGTTACAGCACATCATCTCACTGCCTGCACACCATGGACTGGGGAGGTGGGGGACTCACCAATAGACAGAAAACTCCTAGAACGTGTTATTAGCAATGAGCAGAGCACAAACACCTATGAAAGTAGGGACTGCAGTGTGTGAGAAAGAGGCCTTCATGGTGAAAGTTCTACTTTAAACCAGAACAGTTTGTTCTGACTCTCATACACTCCATTTATTGTGTGGATGTATAGCTTGGTTTGAGATTGCATCCCAGTGATGGCCAACCGATGAGGTTTTCGGGGCCTCAACTGCAGCCCCTGACACACCAAAGGGTTGTGCATATCATTTACTGCCAGACATACTACATGAGATGGTCAGAGACTACAGGCATACAAGAGATGGTCAGAGACTACAGACGTACTACAGTAGATGGTCAGAGATTGCAGACATAGTACAGGAGATGGTCAGAGACTGCAGATATAGTACAGGAGATGGTCAGAGACTGTAGACATAGTACAGGAGAGGGTCAGATACTGTAGGTGTACTTTAGGAGATGGTCAGAGATTGCAGGCATACAAGAGATGTCAGGGACTGCAGGCGTACAAGAGAATATCAGAGACTGTAGACGTACTACAAGAGATGGTCAGAAACCGCAGACGTACTACGGGAGATGGTCAGGGATTGCAGACATAGTACAGGAGATGGTTAGAGACTGCAGACATAGTACAGGAGATGGTCAGAGACTGCAGACTACTACAGGAGATGGTCAGAGACTGCAGGCTTACAAGAGAGGGTCAGAGACTGCAGGCGTACTGCAATAGATGGTCAGAGACTGCAGACGTACTACAGGAGATGGTCAGAGACTGCAGGCATACAAGAGATGGTCAGAGACTGCAGGCGTACTACAGGAGATGGTCAGAAACTGCAGACATAGTACAGTAGATGGTCAGAGACTACAGACATACTGGAGGAGATGGTCAGAGACTGCAGTTGTACTACAGGAGACGTACTGTCTTATCTCCTATCCCTGTATATTGTCTGCTGAACACTCACAATGGTCCTTCCTGATCTCTATAACAGGTGCTGTCAGTGTCCCCACACGCCATACATGTCATTTACTTACTGTGTGACACCGACAATAAGGACAGGTTCCAGACTTTCAGCATGGACTCTAGAGAGGAGGGAGGAGCCGTCCCTACCTCTCCTCCCCACTGATCACAGGTCTGGTTGTTAGAGGGTGGAGTGATTGGTTGTTAGGGGGATGTGGAGGTCACGTGACGGCAGGTCAGGCAGTGGTTGGTTGGGAATTGGAAGAGATGATGGAGCACCAAGCCTCACAGCTGTAGTCCAACTCCACCCCAGTAGTATTTACATCTTATTTTCGGGCAGCGCAGGTGCAATGGGCAGCTGCTTTGTGCCCCACAACAATGACATTAAAGACAGCCTTGTGAGGGAGATGCGTTGTAGGTTTTATGCACCACATCCTAGTGTGAACCGGGGCTTATTATTGCCTTTTCAACACAATTAAAAAAGGGCCAGGGCACTAAGGGCAGCAAACAGTCCAGCCTGGCTCGGGCAGCAATGTTGTTGTGCCTGGCAACCCTTCAGCCCTTTACCTCTGCAGTCAGCACCACAACAAAGCTGACAGAGCCAGGCTGGACTGTCAGTACCAACCAAGCAGTGGAAAATGGTAACCCACGAATCCAGTGATTAGTGAATAATTTTGCAGGTTGCCACAGACTCACTTACCTCAATGGCAGCACAGCAGTGGTGGTAAGTGGTCTGTGATGACCGTCTCTCAGGCAGCAAGCTAGCCAAAAAGGAAAAAGGGAGGCTCAGCTCCTTAGCAGCAGTACTGCTACATTGCATGTTCTCTGCTCCATTCTCCTCTGAAGTCAGAGGCGGGAAGTACAGAGTATAGAGACAGTCGGGCACGGTGGGCGGGACTACAGACACCGCCCGCTCCACTGTGTCTATGATCTGTCCCAGAACAGCCTGGTCATAACAGCGTAACGTAAGTGCCTGTGACAGTGTGCCTTACACCCGACCTGCTGCATCCACTTCGCCCGCAATACTGACAGCTGTGCTCCGCTGTCCGTTGTTGCGGTGCTGGCACCATGAGAGACGACAGGGCAGAGACACATTTTATTTTTGGCAGGATGCTCTGAGGGGGGTTTGAACACCCCAACCCTCCCCCTTATCTACAGCCCTGTCACCTACTGAGGGACAATCAAGAGCAAGGTGTTATTGACATTCAATACTGTCCATCAGATGACTCCCAATGCACTCACCAAGCCTTTGTTGAAGGAACATCATAGTTATTTCCAGAAGAGGCTGAATATAATTTGGCAAAGCACACGCTGTTGAGAAGGGGTGTTGGAACAGTAACAGCATAGTAGCTTTATATGCTGTATAAACGGAACTGTATATATATATATATATATATATATATATATTTATATTGTACATTATACCTGTTTATACCAGTAGGTGACGCTGCAGTTTTATAATGGGTTATTCTATGATAATGTGATCACAGGATGTTCTGTCTATATTCAGTGTATTTACTTGTATGCTCCTAGGTCCTGTTCATGTTTCTTATGCTGTATGCCATGAATTGCTAACCCTCCATAATAGTAAACCATATTCTCTACATGCAACAAGCTTTCAGCGCTTAATTGCAATACTCGGCACAATACTTTCAGCGATATTACCAATAACAATGGAATCAATGCCATGTCCAAACAATGAAATACTAGAGCGCACCTATTCCATGACAAAACTCCCCCCAACCACCCCTCTGCAAACATAATGAAATGTAACATTTGCACTAGCTCTACAGTATTTGAGATGATGAGCATAAGCTTTGTTGATTAGAGTATTGTGCAGGGGGGTGTCAGACTGCTGGAGAGCAGGATTGTTGTGTGCTACTGTGAGAGCAGCGACCCAGCTTTACAGAATGCTGCAGACACAAGCATAGTAAACATTTTTTTTTTTAATTCCATATTTTTACTTATTATACAGCTTGACTGCATAACAAGTAAAAAGCAAGAGGTTTCAACTAAGGTTTAAACCTAAAACACTAACTATTATAGCAGATGTAAACCCCATACAATAACATTTAAAGTGGACCTTCAGTTATTTATTCAACTTTCCATTTATTAAATCTTCTGCCCTTGTTGTTTTAACTTTGGATAGTAAAACATTTTTTTCTGCCAGTAAATACCTTATACAGCCCACTTCCTGTTTCTTGTCTGGTCATTAGCATAGGTTAATGACATCATGCACAGCTCTCTCTCTCTCTCACTCTGATGAGAGTTTGCCAGGAAGGGAGGGGGGGTGAGTCATAAGAGGGCCAATGAAAGCTTCAGCGCTGCAGAGCTGGAGATGTGGCTTGGTGTGTCTGTGTAAATCCAGGAAGTGAACAGGCAGAAGCTTCAGCTGCCCACGGTTGAAATGGATGCAGCCAGACTTAGTGGAGGGAGATTTCTGCAGCATATTTGGCAAGTACAGAATACAATATATATAAAATAATATGCAAAGTGGTTGGAGGGGAGCTTCAGAATGGCAAAGATGTTTTTATTACAACTTATGTGAGCAGACTGCAGTTCCTCTTTTAGCTGCTAGCACACCGTGTACAATAAACAACTGCAATTTTTGCTTTAATAAAACACTTTGCATGGGTTCCTCATCCTGCAGTCTCTTTGCAGCCACTTCCAGTCTACATGCAGTCTAGTGATGACTGCATGGCATTTTTCAGGGCGTGCATTTGGATGGTGACAACAGTGGACCATACCTGCATAATGTGTGCAGTAACATGGTATAAACAATTCCTATGTAACATGGCATAAACAAAAAAGTAAAAGTGAATGTTTAAAAAAACACACCACACTATAGACTTTATTTGACATGAGAAAAGATGTCACAGAGAACTGCATCCCCAGAGTTCCCCGAAAAAATGAACCCACACTCAGCATGGGAAATCAGACATTGCTCAAAAAGGAGTTTGAGAAAAGGAGGAGGAGTATGTAGCTTTTTCCTCTCACCTTCCGACGTTGGATCAGATGCCATATAATGGGTTCAGATATCCTGGAAAGGCAAAAAAAACATTATAAAGCATTATTTCGTGTAGCACCCCTGGTGTTAGGCAGGGTTGCTAACAAATTTAGTCTGCTAGGTGGTAACTAACCTGGCTAATTATTAGGGAGATCTACTGCCCTTTTCCCCTAAAACCTGAATGTAGTGCATCTCTCTTTTCTGTCAATAGGTGGCACTGCTGCCCTTGGCATTAGAAGGACAAGATCACAGTGAGTTCAGGTTATGAATAGACATATTTTCTCAGCCAATCAGAGTAACTACTTTGCATGCTGGGGTAGTCTGTTTAAGGGGAAAGAGTCAGGGGATCAGTGTTCTTTTCAGTCCCCGGCTTAGGCCTGTGGGCTGGGTGTGTCACAGCAGCTGAAGGTTAGGCCTGAAGCCTGTGGCCTAGCCACGTGTGTAGAGGCTCAGCATGAGGGAAGCCAGATCATTGCAGAGGTTCAGCCGTAAGGGGACCGAATTGTTGCCAGTTGTGAAGGAAAAGCAGTTGCCATATGGGACGACCACTCCCGTTACCAGAGGCAAGTGAGCACCAGAGGTGATACAGTTGCCACTAAGGGATATCCACTCTTGTTATCAGAGGCCAGTTTATGGGAGTCTGAGAGAGTACCAGAGCAGCCATTTTCACTAACCGGGGATGGTGAAGAAGTTGGGAAAGTCTCAGCGGAAGTCAAGCTTGGGACCCAGCAGGACAACGGGGGTGACGCTTGCAAGAGAGTTCAGCAGCTGGGCTGAAGAGCCAAGTAAGGGACCCAGCAGGTCAGCGTGGGTGGCACGTGTGTTGGCTGTATGAAGTTCAAGGGACCCAGTGGCAGTGAGAGTCCAAAGAGTCTTTTAAGAGACTGTGAGCTCAAGTTCATGAAGCTGCAGTGGGAGGCTGTGAGATGGAGGCCAGGTCTACACAATGGGGATACCAAGTTTGGTATGTGTACTGATCTGTGTTGAAGTCAAAATACAAGTTCATTTGCTACAAGAAACAGCTCTTTCAGGCACAGTTCAGCTTTAAGGCAGCCGGAGCTATACAACCGCTATACTGTACTATTTTTGTGAGTCTCAGAGTCTGCTAAGTGCTTTTGCACCCGCTCAAAAGGTGTCCTGGCCCTAACCGTCTCTCCCCAGTTCTTTAACCACTTCAGCCCCGGAGCCATTTTTGACACTTGTTGTTTACAAGTTAAAATCAGTATTTTTTGCTAGAAAATTACTTAGAATCCCTAAACATTATATACATATTTTTCTAACACCAAAGAGAATAAAATGGTGGCCGTTGCAATACTTTTTGTCGCACCATATTTGCGCAACAGTCTTATAAGTGTCATTTTTTTAAAAAAAATCAAAAATCACTTTTTGGAGTTAAAAAATAAGACATCAGTAAAGTTAGCCCAATTTTTTCTATATTATGAAACATAATGTTACGCCAAGTAAATTGATACCCAACATGTCATGTTTCAAATTTTCGCCCACTCATGGAATGACGAAAAACTTTGGCACTTTAACCACTTCAGCACTTTTTGCAATCGGCGTTTATTGATTGGTTTGCGCAAAAGTGGTCGCGTTTACGGATGATGAGAATTCATTTCTGAGGTTTTTTTTTATTATTATTTTTTACTAGTAATGGCGGTGATCTGCGATTTTTAGCGGTACTGCGATATTTCAGCGGACATGTCGGAACATTTTGACACTTTTTTGGGACCATTGGCATTTATACAGCGATCCGTGCTATAAAAATGCACTGATTACTGTGTAAATGCCATTGGCAGTGAAGGGGTTAACCTGCAGGGGGCGCTCTAAGGGTTAACTGTGTTCCCTGGGCGTGTTCTAACTGTGGGGGGACTGCCCTAACAGGGGAAGGGAAGCGATCACAGCTTCCATGTAGAGGAAGGCTGTGATCACAGCCCTTCCCCCCTCACAGAATGGAGGTCCGTGTTTACTTACACGGACCTCCGTTCTTTCACTCCGGGGGGGGGCATCGCGGGTGGCCGGCGGAGATCGAATCCGCCGCACCCGCTCCCTGGCCCCCCCCGGACACAGTGAGCGCACGGGCGCGCCTCTGGCGGCGCGCGCACGCTCACTGGGCTCGAGCTCGCAGCCGCCGTCATATGACGGCGATTTGCGCAATAGAGCCACCTTGCCGCTGTCAATTGCCGACCAGCGGTCGGCAAGCGGTTAAAATCTCCATCGCTGAAGTTTAAAATTTTTACAGGTTACATGTTTAGAGTTACAGAGAAGGTCTATTTTAAGACTTGAGCCGCGCTAAACCATATACACTGTAATGAAAATACATTAATACCCCTATACACAGTTATATAAAATACGCTTGTGCTCCACTTAGATGAAATATCAATAAATGCAAATGTTATGTATACATGAAGGAATTGATAGGGAAGTCACAAGATGCAATGTCTATAAAGATTGTAAATAATGTTCTCATAATAATCGTGTAAAAAAAGGTGTATACACCGAAGTTGAGTATCTTTAGTGGAGAAGATAAAAATGTCCTTATAAGTATAACGCCACAGCAGGCACAGAATGGTAAAAGGAAGCAGGACACCAAACGTGATGACAGCACTGCACTCGAGTGTGGATACTTCACCAAACAGCATACATGCTCACCAGATGCAATTTGTTAAACCCCATTAGGCCGTGCACCCTACCAGGGTCCCCCTAGAGGATGAAGAGATTTCTCACACCGCTGTTCTCTGTCCCAAGCTTTCAGTATACAGGTCCACTCGTCAATAGGTACCCAAGGAATATATAAAAACTCCAATAGTGTAATCCTGTTTACTTATGTGTATTTATTTAGATTAAAAATTATGCACTTACATTGCATGAATGATGATAAAGCAATACAATATGCAAGCCGGCACACACAGATCCGATTGTAAGGTGATGACGTCAGCGCGTCCTCCCTGACGTACGTTTCGTCTGAATAGACTTTGTCGAAGGGACCCCCTTTTTTTTTGGGGGGGGGGGGGCGGCATAAACTAAAACCACCCCAAAATACCGCCCCCGCTGGGGCCTCTGGCCCTAATCACACTTCAAAAAAAAACCCCACTAGAATCCATGCGTTCTGGTGCCCTGCATTTGTGGGCTGGACACATGGATGGTGGGTGGTGCCCCTGCGCCCCTTATGGACGGGCCGCCACTGCTGCCCAGCACCCCCTAATTACTTGCTTGAGCCCTTCTCTCTCCAGCGATTTCTATGAGTGTCTTAGCCTTCTGGGACTCTACCCCCTGATTGGCTGAGACACAGCAGCTGCGTCATTGGTTCCTATGGCTGTCAATCAAAGTCAGTTAGCCAATCAGAGGAGAGAAGGGCAGGTCAGGGCTCTTTGTCTGAATGGACACACGGAGCTGTGACTCGACTCGGGTCCCCCATAGATAGCTGCTGGCTATGGGGGCACTTGACAGGAGGGAGGGGCCAGGAGCAGCAAAGATTGATCCAGGCTGCTCTGTGCAAAACTAACTGCACAGAGGAAGTAGCTGGTAACATCTGACTGACCCCCCCCCCCCCTTTGAAAGCAACATTTCCTTTTAAGGACTGGGTCATTTGGTCATCTCGTATTTAACATTCCTTTGGTATGAAGTCAGCTAATGTAACCAAGCTTAGAATTCATTCTTAGATATTGTGAGCCATTATTAATAAGGAAATATGAAATTTCCCTATCACATGAGAGTATTTTTTTTTCTTTCCACTTACCATTGACACCAGAGTATTTTGTCCGCCTACTGGCCACTTACACCAGGGTATTTTTTATTTCTGTTAACTACTGACACCAAAGCCTTTTTTCCTCCCACTAACCACAAACACTATACCCGTTGATCTTACCAGACATCCAATGTGTTCCTAACTTCCTGTATAAGCTCACAACCCAATCTCTGCTGCACCTGAAGGCCCCTACACATGGTTCAATTATCGGCCATAAATTTTCGTACGACAGCCTGTCGTCCAATGATCTTACCATTAGTATGCTCCATTCGACAGCCAATTTTCACTTATCGTCCAACAAAAGCTGGAGGAGCCGAATAGAAATTTTTTGTTTGCTGACAAGGCCATGTCCAATTTTCAGCTTGTCTGTACAGAAGTTAGACAAACAAAAGTTGAAAGTACAAACACGCATGTTCGGAACCCAGGAACGAGCAGGAAGTGTTTGGTCGTCTAAACACGAAATCAGCGGAAGGGGCCCAAAGGGTGACGCACAAAAACTGAACTTACTCTTTATACGATCGAAGCATGTCACTACGTTCGCCTTTGTCGAACGATAACTTTACTAACGTCAGTATGCTAGACAAAATTACGGAGAGCCAGTTTTGGAAAAACTGGACGTGCGGTCGTACGACAATCGTAGCGTGTGTACGAGGCTTGAATCCCAAACAACGTTGTCATACCTGCCTGAGTTAACCCTTATTCCCCACCCTTTCTCCTTTATGTTATGGAGATGAGGGGAGGGAGGGGTATTTTTTAGTCCATCAAGGGAGAACCAAGGTTTGACTGACAACACTGCTTGGAATCAATATATATTATTTGTTACAGTACTTATTTTTAAAGAGAAAAATATGCAGACATATGGATGTATTGCACTGATTAACAAAATATGTGTAGGCATATCATTTAGGGTATCGTCTTTTACAGAATATGTTAAGGGATGTTGATAGTATCATTTTCTATAATAATCTACATAAAATGCAAGTTAGATACACAATACTAAAACAGAAAAAAAAACCAAAAACAGGAATTATTAATACAATGGGAGGAAGCTCAGATAGGGAAGGATACACTGTGGTTCAAACTGAGCATTTGCATGCTACACAAGCAGAGCACACCTAGCATGAAAAGTAATCTATCAAAGCTGAAGCAGCTAGAATCTGGAGCAGCTGTACATGGCAACCAGTCAGCTTCTATTTTTTGTTTTCAAAGCTTAACTGAATAAACTGAAGATAGAAGCTGATTGGTTGTCACGTACAGCTGCTGCAGTTTCTGCCTGCTTCAGTTGTTATAAATGTACCCCATGTTTTTTGCTTATGCTGGTTGTAGCTCCACCTCTGACTGAAGCCCAAATTATGGGTTTTCTTATGGGGGAACTACAATCAGCACTGAAGCCACTGCCATGCTCCTTTGTGTGCCTGGGATTTCCTATTCAGAGTAATGTGCCTATGTTTAGGTAATCCAGCACATCCTATGTAAATTGTGGGGGTACTTCATACCACCACCTCCTGCCCTGGCCCAGTGCTCACTGCCCACTGACACAGAAGCCTTTAAAGGACATTCAGGATTCACATTACTCTGTATCTTTCATCACCTAATTCACATAAAAGAAGTAAACCTTCTTGTTATAATCTTCCCCTTCATCCTTTTCTGTCTCGCTCTATCTTCCTTGCTGGCTGGCTGGCTGCTGCACACATCTTTTCCTTGAGTTTCAACTACAAGTCCCAGCACTGCTCATTCCCTTTTTCATGGTAAGGCAGAATTTCTAGAAAGTCAGTGCTGTCACTCACACCTAATTATGTGATTGTCTCCTCGCTAGCAGCTTGGTTGGACAGCAGTGAGGGTGAGGGGTAAGCTGTTCACCATGCTTGCTCAGCAATGACAACAAAGATTATAATAGGACCAAGTTTGTGTTGTGATTATATTTCTTTTTGAAGTGCTGCAGGTATGTGCAGGTACCCAGAGGTGTATACACTTTGTACCTGCTAGCAGCTTTTTTTTTAACCACTTCCCGTCTGCCCGCCATCAAATGACGGCGGGGCGGAACGGCTATTGTTCTGGGACGATGTCATATGATGTCGACCCTTTAAGCCGGGATGGCACGTCCGCCGCTCGCACGGCGCATGCGCGCAATTGGGAGCATGCGTCTCATGCGCGTCGGTGACGGCGTGTTCCCAGTGAACACTGCCTGTCACCGACACTGGTATCAGCCGCTGGCCGGCGGCTGTTACCTTGTGATCGGCTGTGCTCTACTTCACAGCCGATCACAGTGTCCAGTGTGAGGAGAGAAGAGCTGGGATCAGTGAGTTACTGATCTGTACAGTAAAAACACACACTGACACTTCACCCTGCCCCCCCCAATGCACCTGTCACCCAACAGTCACCCTATCTGCCCCCATAAAGGGTACCTGTCATCATAAAGTGTTCCTGTCATCATAAAGTGCACCTGTCATCAGACTGCCATCATAAAGTGCACCTGTCACCCGTCACCCGTCAGTGACTGTGGCATGTCACCCATCACTGACCACCACCCATCACCCATCAGTGACCACCACCAGTCACCCATCAGTGACCACCGCCAGTCACCCATCACCCATCAGTGACCACCGCCAGTCGCCTGTCACCCGTCACGCATCTGTGACCACTGCCAGTACCCGTCATGCATTAATGATCACCACCAGACACCGGTCACCCATTAGTGACCACCTCCAGACACCCGTCACCCATCAGTGACCACCACCAGTCACCCATCAGTGACCACCACCAGACACCCGGCACCCATCAGTGACCACCGCCAGTCACCCATGACCCATCAGTGACCACCGCCAGTCACCCGTCACCCATCAGTGACCTCCACCAGTCTCCCATCACCCATCAATGACCACCACTAGACACCCATCAGTGACCACCACCAGACACCCGGCACCCATCAGTGTGCACCACCAGTCACCCGTCACCCATCAGTGACCTCCACCAGTCTCCCGTCACCCATCAATGACCACCACTAGACACCCAT
>BLSH010260025.1:43078-88428 GCA_018402905.1 Glandirana rugosa | reverse complement strand
CACCCGCCTCTGCACCTCCCTACATTCCATTTACCCTACTCTAGAAGCAGTAGTGACTCCATATTAAGAAGGTCTTAAAAAAGCGGAAGTCCTTGTTTTGACCACATCAACAAATAAACTTACATAGGAACCAGTCAAAAGCCGTATACCGGATTTATCAAACACCGTGGAGTAGGGTTAATATCTATCTTACTTTCTCAAAACAAGGGGATCCCCTAATACGCCACCCATGGGGGTGAAACCGGTTGGGATAACAGCTGACTGAAGCCAAAAAATTGTGTGGCTGAACTCCTTTCATGTAATATTTGGAATATATTAATTTTAATGTTTATGTATAATAATTTAATGACTATTATGTTATAATAAAGACTGAATGTTTTATTGAAAATCCAATTGGTACTGATCAATTCTACAGCACCGCATAATCCCCTAGGGGAACAAAACTCTTTCATTCTATCTATAATTGGGATGAGGTGCCACAAACTATTTAGGCCATATGCCGAAAACTGACCAAGGATACATTCAAATAAACAACTACACCAGTTTTGTTCCTGAAGGCGAAAAAATTCTGGAAGAATTATACCTCAGTGATGACGAAGATCTCATCCCATTTACCTTACATCCCTCCACGTCTCCGCCCACTAAACACACATCTTTTAAACCCAAATCCGTATTCAATCCTGTACACCATAAAGGCCCTTACCTTTAGACTTTTTATCAGGTTGCATACACTGAACTAGTTAACATGTGTAAAGCCAGCTCCACCAGTAAATATCGTACATCCAACCTTACCACCCAAGAGAAATATGCCCTAAAAGCTCTGATGGAGGACTCCCACTTGATAATAAAAACTGCTGATAAAGGAGGAGGTATAGTCATACAAGACAAGACAGCCTATTTACAAGAAGCCCATAGACTATTATCCGATACCACCGCTTACACTGCAATGCTCCCTTGCTTCATTTCCTTGTGAGTACCTCCACTTGTGTTTTAACCACTTCAGCCCCAGAAGGATTTCCCAGGTTAGGACCAGAGCACTTTTTGCGATTCAGGACTGCGTTGCTTTAACTGACAATTACGCGGTTGTGCGATGTTGTACCCAAACAAAATTTGCGTCCTTTTTTTCCCCACAAATGGAGCTTTCTTTTGGTGGTATTTGATCCCCTCTGCGTCATTTCTGATCACCACTATAAACAAAAGAAGAGCGACAATTTTGCAAAAAAAAAACAGTTTTTCTTACTTTTTGCTAAAATACAAATCCAAAAAAAATATAAAAAACATTTTTTTCATCGGTTTTGGCCAACTTATATTCTTCCTCATATTTTTTTTTTTTTTAAATCGCAATTGGCGTTTATTGATTGGTTTGCGCAAAAGTAGCCGCGTTTACGAATGATGAGAATTAATTTCTGGGGTTTTTATTTTTTTATTTTTTTTACTAGTAATGGCGGCGATCTGCGATTTTTATCGGTACTGCGATATTGGGGCGGACATGTCGGACCATTTTGACACTTTTTTGGGACCAATGGCATTTATACAGCGATCAGAAATTTAAATATCCACTGATTACTGTATAAATGTCACTGGCATTGAAGGGGTTAACCTGCAGGGCAAGATCTAGGGGTTAACTGTGTTCCCTGGGTGTGTTCTAACTGTGGGGGGCTGGGCTACCATGGGCATAAGAGATCTAACTGATCCCAGTGACAGGGATCAGTAGATCTCCTATGTCCCCAGTAAAAGAGCGGGGAAGCGGCGTGTTTACATCGGCGGTTCCCTGTTCTTTTTTTGTGGCCGCTCATCGCGGCTCGCCGGCAGAAATCGGGTCCGCCCGAGCCGCGGGCACACTCCTCAGGAGTACGGTGGGTGCGCGCGCCCCCTAGCGGCCACCCACAGATCGCCGCTTATTTACGGCGATTCGCAGGACCCATCCACACTGCCGCCGTGAATATACGGTAGGCAGTGTGGAAGTCGTTAATAAATCTGTTTGTTGTGCTGCCCTTAGAGGCACTTCTTGTGTATTTTTGTCTCCTTCTCCCCACTAGGGCTTCATGAAGCAGTGAAGGTACCACCCCCACTGAATGTGTCACACTGCCCCAAGGGGTGTCAATCTCAACCACTGTAGTCTGGTAGTCCCGAGTTTCCTCATGGATGCAAATGACCCCAATAGTGCTAGGCTGTCATTTTGCAGGATTTACTCAATTGCTTTTGACTAACATCACAACATTACCAGAATCAAGCAGTGCAGTGACTGGCTTCCATCAAGAGAAATGTCACGTACCTGATGGTTGAGTCTGGCTTATGCCGGGGCAACCTCTCTTGCAGCCCTGGTTGGAGAATCCCTGGTAGTGCAGACAGGGAGCTCAGGAGCACAGGGGGGGCACGAGGGCTGGACAAGTCTCTGATGGCTGTTATAGGTTCACTGAAGCTCGTGCAGGCTGAAGGATAGTGGTGTGGTCCGGGTCAGCAACTGGCTGGCAGAGAAGTACAGAGGGATCAGGCAAACGGGTAGTCGGGTACAGGCTGGGTCGGTAACGTGCAGGTGGCTGAAGTACAAAAGGCACAGGCAGAAGAGTAGTCATAAAGAATTCGAGGTCAGGGCAGGCAGAGAGCAACAAAAGACCAAAGGATAGCCGGGGTCACAGGAACAGGAAGTCTCTCAGAACAAACGCTGGGAGTCACAGGTGCAGGAACGCTGTAGAACGGACAGCACCGAGTGCAGGGTGTTAGCTGCTTAAATGGTCGTCTTTGGCGCCATTGCCCGCTCATAGGTCTGCCAATGGCCCCAGATGGTTCCTTACATTGCCCCCCCAAGGGGCAGCCTCCGGATGCCCAAACAGGCTCTCTGCTCAGGGTGTCTTCCAAAATGCTTCGATAAGCTCTTTAGGGTGGATATTATCCTCGGGTTCCCATGACTTCTCCTCGGGGCTGTACCCTTTCCACTTGACTAGGAATTGGGTTACGCCTCCCCTCTTCCTGCATGCCAGAATCGTTTCTAGCTCAAATTCCTCCTCACCATCCACAAGCCCTGGTGGAGCCATCTTCCGTCCCGGAAAGGGATCCTGGATTACCGGTTTCAGTAGCGTGACATGGAATACCGGGTGGACACGCATGGATGGAGGAAGGGTTAGCTCATAAGCCACCCTATTGATTCTTCTCTTTATTAAGAAGGGTCCGATGAATCTTGGCCCCAACTTCTTGGAGGGGCAGGAGAGTTTCAAGTTTCTGGTTGCCAGCCAAACTCGGTCGCCTGGTTGAAGATCCAAATCCCCTCCTTTCCCCTTGTCAAAGGCCCTTTTGTTAAGCTCCTGAGTTCGGGACAGTGTTTCCTGTAAGATTCGGTTATTCTTCTCCAGGAATTCCATGATGTTTAGTGCTGTGGGTACGGTACTTTCTGGAATTACACTGGGTAGGAATGTTGGATGGTAGCCGAAATTTGCCAGACCGGGGATTGTTTAGTAGCTGAATGTATCGTATTGTTGTAGGTAAATTTGGCTACTGGCAGTAGAGCGACCCAATCCTCCTGGGAGAAGGAAGAATAACAGTGCAGGTACTGTTCCAGGGTTTGGTTGGTCCTTTCCGTCTGGCCATTCGTCTGTGGGTGGTAGACAGAAAAAAATGACAGTTAAATCCCTAAGGCTGAGCATACAGCCTTCCAGACTCGGGACGTAAACTGTACTCCCCGATTGGAAACTATGTTAGCGGGGATTCCGTGGAGACTGACTTTATTTTACAAAGGCCTTGGCCTTTTCCATCACAGACAGAGTGCCCTTCATGGGTATAAAATGCGCCATTTTGGTGAGGCTATCCACGACCACAAAGATGGAGTTGAATCCGGTAGAAGGCGGTAATTCAACTATAAAATCCATGTATATGTGAGACCATGGGCGCTTAGAAATGGGAAGTGGGTTTAACAGACCCCAGACCTTGGTTCTGCTGGTTTTATTTCGGGCACAGACTGGACAGGCGCTGATGTATCTTTTGCAATCCTCGTTAGCTGAAGGCCACCAAAAAGAGCGTGTCAGTGGTTCCAGAGTTTTGCGACTCCCGAAGTGCCCGGTCAGTTTGTGGTCGTGACAGAGTTCTAAGATGGTCAGGCGCAATTCTTCAGGAATAAACATTCTGCCGGGGTACCACTACAGCCCATCCTTCAATATCAGTCGAAGGTCAGGTGGCACAGTGGAGCTGGTTAGAGATCGCCTGACCCGAGACAGTAGATCCTCCTGGGACAGCAAGAAGCTTTGGGAGGAAAGGATGGTGTCTGGTGGGGTCGTATCTCCAGATTCGCAAAACATCCTGGACAGAGCATCCGGTTTCTATGACCCCTGCCTGTAGCTAATTGGAATCTCAAGAAAAAGAGTGTTCATCGTGCCTGACGGGGTTTCAGTCTCTTTGCAGTCTGTAAGTACTCGAGATTCTTGTGGTCGGTAAAAACCAGTACAGGATGTGCGGCTCCTTCCAGCAAGTATCGCCATTCCTCCAAGGAGGATTCAATCGCCAGCAGCTCTCGATCCCCTACATCATAGTTGACCTATGGTGGTGAGAGCTCCCGGGAGAAAAAGGCAATGGTGTGTAAAGAAGCCTTGGGGCCTCGCCTCTGGGAAAGAACCACCCCACCACGGTTTCCGAGGCATCCACCTCTAGGATATAAGGCAGGGCTGGATCTGGGTGCTTCAGGACAGGGGCAGAGGTGAATAATCCTTAGAGAGTCATGAACACCTCCTGATCCTCTGGGGACCACTGAAAGCGGGAGTTCTGCTTCGTAAGCTGAGTGATGGGGCAATCACAGCTGAGAACTCCTTAATAAACTTCCTATAAAAATTTGCAAAGCCCTCAAAACGCTGAACCCCTTTCTTGTCTACTGGTGCGGGCCAATCCAGGATGGCAGAGACCTTTTGTGGGTCCACAGTGACTGTGATGGAGATGATGAGGCCCAGAAAGGGAATACTAGGGCGCTCAATCGCACACTTTTCAGCTTTTGCGTACAGTCCATGCTGGCGCAAGCGCTCTAAGATGCACTTGATGTGCTTGCGGTGCTCCTCGAGAGTTGAGAAGATGAGGATGTCGTCCAGGTAAATTATAACGAACTAGTCCAGGTAGTCTCCGAACACGTCGTTGACCAGGTGCTGGAAGGTGCCCGGGACGTTGCAGAGCCCGAAGGGCATAACCAAATATTCATAATGGCCAAACCTGGTTCTGAAGGCCGTTTTCCGTTAGTCACCCTCTCGGATGCGAATGAGGTTGTATGTCCCACGGAGGTCCAGCTTGGTGAAGATGGTAGCAGTGCCCAGTCGCTGGAACAGCTCAGGCACCAAGGGCAAGGGGTAATGTTTTTTTATCGTAATTTTGTTGAGATCACGATAGTCTATACATGGACGAAGTGACCCGTCCTTTTTCTCAACAAAAAATATTCCCGCCCGACAGGGGACGTGGAAGGCCGAATTAACCCCTTCTCCAAATTATCGTCCAGGTAGGCCTTGAGAGCCTTTGGTTCTCTCTCAGAGAGTGGGTAGATCCTACCAAACTGTACTTCAGCACCTGGCAATAACTAGATGGGGCAGTCATAGGCCCTGTGGGGTGGTAGCTTGTCTGCCCCCTTCTTGCTAAATACGTCAAGAAAGTCATGGTACACTGGAGGGACGGCATCACGGATCTCCATCCGTGCTGTAGGCAATGTTGCTGGCAGTAAGAGGAAGTGAACTGAATGTCCCCAGTAGACCAATTGATGCTGGGGCAGTGTGCCCGCAGCCAGGGTAGGCCAAGGATAACGGGAAAAAGAGGGGACACAATGGCATCCAGTATCAGATGTTTGGAATGGCCAGTGACAGTCGTGGCAAGGAGGGGAATTGACTCCTGAGTAACTGTTCCCGACTTGATGATGGATCCATCGGCCAGGCAGATAACCATCCAGTGGGCCCTGGGTGTTGCGCTGCAAAGGAAATGGCTGCAGGCGCCTGAGTCGAGAATGGCTGGGACTTGGATGCTCCCTTCTGGAAGTTGTAGTCACACAGGGAGGACCAGATGCGCAGCCTTGTCAGGCGGGGACAGGGCTTCTCCCTCTAGGGAGAAGGAACGTTTGACTGGGCAAGAACTGATGCGATGTCCTGAACCTCCACAATACGGGCATAGGTTGTGAACCATGCGTCTGTGTCTTTCTTCGGGGGTGAGTGATGGGCGTAGATGCCAAACATGTGTGGGCTCCAGCTGGGCATTCCCGCAGGCGGCGGTCTACCTGGATGGCCAGGTTAATCAGAGCCTCAAGGGATCGGGGTGTTCCCACCCGGGCAGCTCATCCTTCAGCGGCTCAGACAAGCCCAGCCGAAATTCATAGCATAGGGCTGCGTCATTACATGCTGTGTTGGTGCTCCATCACTGGAACTCCGCAACGTAATCTTCCGCCTTGCGGGAACCTTGCTGGAGCGCATGGAGAACTGCTTTGGCCGTTGATGCCTGGTGGGGATCCTGGTAGTAGTGCCATGGCCCGGAAGAACAGATTCAGATCAGCCATCTGAGGGGCTTTCTGTTCCAGTAATCGGTGTGCCCAAGGCTGGGGTTCATCCAACAAAAGGGATATCACCAGCCCCACTTTTGTGGTTTCAGAGGAGAAGGTGTGGGGTTGCAGTGCAAAATATAGTTCCCAAGCACAGCGGTAGGCCCGAAACTTCCTACGCTCCCCAGAGAACCGCTTGGGTAGCGGCACTTCAGGTTCAGTGGGGAGAGTGATGACAGCACACCCCGCAGACTGGTCAGAGTGTCACACACCTGGTGGTGGAGTCTGTCTTGTGTGGAAAGCAACCACTCTTGCGGCTCTGGTTCGGGAACCCCTGGTAGGACAGACAGGAAGTTCGGGAGCACAGAGGGGCATGAGGGCTGGACTTGTTCACTGGTGGTGGTGTGAGCGGTCCGGTAGAGCTCGTGCAGCCAGTAGAGTAGTGGTGCAGGCTGGGTCAGCAATTAGGCTGGCAATGTGGTACAGGAGGTGCAGGCAGAAGAGTAGTCAGGTGCAGGCAGGGTCGTCAACAGGTGGGCAGCAAGGTACACAAGGAGCAGGCAGTAGAGTAGTCGGGGGCACGCTGGGGGTTGATGCAGGCGGAGATCAGATAGGGCCAAGACAAGCCGGTTCACAGGAACATATAACAGGTAGCAAAGTTGCTCAGGAACACACTAAACGCTGTAGAACGGACAGCACTTGTTGCTGGGCTTTGCAGGCTTAAATGGAGCCGTTTGGTGCCGTATCTGGTGCGTGTGCATGCACGGGAGCGTGCGGGCATGCGCACAGGCACGCGCACAGGTGCGCGCACAAGTCCACAGAATGGTGCAGATTTCTCCTAACATTGCCCCCCCCCCCAAGGGGCAGCCTCCGGATGCCTAGGTGGGAGTTCCTTGCGGACCGGTTTCTTCTGAATGAAGCAATCAGTTCATCTGCATGGATATTTGCTTCAGGCTCCCAAGAGTTCTCCTCCGGACTATAACCTTTCCATTTCACCAAATACTGCAATGCACCGCCCCGATTCCTTCAGTTCAAGATAGCCTCGACTTCAAATTCTTCCTTACCATCTATCAGGATCGGTGCCAGTGGAGCGGTTGTTCTATCCGGAATATGGTCCGGGGACACGGGTTTTAGTAGCGTGACATGAAAAACCGGGTGAATGCGCAAAAAAGAGGGAAGATCCAACTTATATGCCACCCGGTTGATCCCTTTCTGCACTGGGAAGGGACCGATGAACTTAGGTCCCAACTTCTTAGAGGGACAGGACATTTTTAAGTTCCTGGTTGACAGCCAGACCTGGTCACTGGGCAGAAGCTCCAGCTCTCCCCGCCTCTTCTTGTCAAAGGCATTCTTATCCCGTTATTGTGTTTGGGAGAGAGCTTCCTGCAGGTATTTTTGATTCTCTTCCAGGAACTTGACAGTTTCATGCGCGGCTGGTACTACACCCTCTGATACCACACTGGGTACAGATAAGGGATGATAGCGGTAGTTTGACCAAAATGGAGACTGCTTGGTAGCAGACTGCACAGAGTTATTGTATGAAAACTCTGCTAGTGGTAATAGGGATACCCAGTCATCCTGTGAGAAGGACGAGAAGCAACGCAGATACTGCTCCAAGGTTTGATTTATCCTCTCAGTTTGGCCATTCTTCTGAGGATGATAAGCAGTTGAGAAGGACAACTCAATCTCCAAAGCTGAGCAGAGTGCTCTCCAGAATCGGGAGGTGAACTGTACCCCGCGGTCCGATACTATATTGGTTGGGATTCCGTGAAGGACTTTTTCCTTTATAAAGAATTCCACAGTCTCGGCGGCAGTGGGGGTGCCCTTCATAGGGAGGAAGTGGGCCATTTTCGTGATAGGTCTACGACTACACAGATGGTGCTGTAACCTTCTAGCAGAGGTAACTCGACAATAAAGTCCATTGCTATTTTAGACCAGGGCCGTTCAGGTACAGGGAGAGGGCTTAAGAGACCCCAAGCCTTGGCCTTACTGGTCTTATTTCTTGCACAAGTGGAGCAGGAGTTAACGTATCTCTGACAGTCCTCCCCCACGAGTGGCCAACAGAAAGAACGTGACACCAGTTCAGCAGTTTTCCTCGCACCAAAGTGTCCGGCTAGTTTATGGTCATGGCAGAGCCGCAGAACCATTGGTCTTTGTTGTTTGTGCTCGAAAATCCGGTTGCCACGCCACCACAAACCATCTCTTGCTATCAGTCTTTGGTCAGATGGCCCGGAGAGGCCAGCCAAGGTCCACCTAATCTGCGAGAGCAGGTCTTCCTGGGACAAGAAGAAGTTTCATGGCTGAAGGATGGTGTCTGGGGGAACAGTGGTTTCCGGAACATGGAACATTCGGGACAGTGCGTCAGGTTTTGTGTTTTTCGACCCAGGCCTGTATGTGAGGTGGAACTGAAAGCGTGAAAAAAAGAGTGCTCAGCGGGCCTGACGTGGTCTCAGTCTTTTAGCTGTTCTAAGGTACTCGAGATTTTTATGGTCTGTATAGACCAAGATGGGATGCACGGCTCCTTCCAAAAGGTATAGCCATTCCTCCAAGGCGGATTTGTTCCTTTCTGGTGCTGTGAGTCTGTGGGAAAAAAAGGCAACAGGATGGAGCAGCGCCTTGGAACCCTGTCTCTGAGATAGTACAGCTCCAACGGCAGTCTCTGAGACGTCTACCTCCAATACATAGGGAAGCTCAGAGTTAGGATGTCTCAGTATAGGTGCGGAGGTGAAGAACTCCTTGTGAGTTTGAAAGGCCATTTGAGCTTCAGCAGACCAATGAAAACGTGAGCCTTGCTTGGTGAGTTGCGTGATGGGCACTATTATGCCGGAGAAGCCCTTTATAAATTTCCTATAGAAATTGGAAAACCCCACAAAGCGTTGGACCCCTTTCCTGTCTGTTAGTGCAGGCCACTCCAGGATAGCTGAGACTTTCTGAGGGTCCATTGTGATGCCTGTGACAGATATAATGAGGCCGAGAAATTGGATACTGGGACGTTCAAAAACGCACTTTTCCGCCTTAGCGTATAATCCGTGCTGCAGAAAAGAGTGGTTGTGGTGCTCTTCCAGGTGCTCTTCCAGGGACGAAGAGAAGATAAGAATATCGTCTAGGTAGATGATAACGAACAAGTCCAGATATTCTCGGAACACATTGGTGACCAGATGCTGGAAGGTCGCTGGGGTGTTACAGAGCCCAAAAGGCATCACCAAGTATTCAAAGTGTCCGAAACGGGTTCGGAAGGCTGTCTTCCACTCGTCACCTTTTCTAATTGGGATGAGGTTGTACGCCCCGCGGAGGTCCAGTTTAGTAAAAATTCTGTCCGAACCCAGTCTCTTAAAGCATTCCAGAACTAAGGGCAGAGGGTAGCGTTTTTTGACCGTTACTTTATTTAGTTCCCAGTAGTCAATAAAGGGTCGTAATGTGTGATCTTTCTTCTCAACGAAGAATATGCCAGCCCCAGCAGGGGACGTGGAGGGTCGAATGAAGCCCTTCTCCAAATTGTCATGGAGGTAGGCCTTGAGGGCGGAGAGCTCCAACTCAGACAGAGGATAGATCAGCCCAAAGGGGATTTCGGCTCCGGGTAAAAGTTCTATGGGGCAGTCGTATGGCCTGTGAGGTGGCAACTTGTAGGCCCCTTTTTTGCTAAATACATCCAAGTAATCATGGTAAGCAGATGGGACAATTTGGAGAGCTTCAGAATCAGGGTCAGGATCCAGACTAAGTAGCATAGGACCGGGTTTCTGGGTCTGAGGCAGACAGTGGTGGAGGCAGTAGGTGGATCGGAACTGAATATTCCCGGAAGACCAGTTGATGCAGGGACTATGGGCCTTGAGCCAGGGTAGGCCAAGGATAACAGGGAACAGGGGAGATGCGATAGCGTCCAAGATGAGTGACTCCCGGTGGCTGTTGGCCGTCACAGCAGGTATGGGAACAGTCTCATGAGTGACGGTGCCGGACTTGATGGCCGCCCCGTCTGCCAAGCGGACGGTCATCTTGTGTGTCTTCGGACGAAGGGGAATCTGATGTTGAGCAGGGAAGGTTTGGTCTTCAAAGCAGCTGCATGCCCCGGAGGCAATAATTCCTTGGATTTGGAGACTCTCTCCATGTAGTTGTAGAGAGAGCGGAATAATGAAATGAGCGACATTGCTGGAAGCAGGGAGCTGCTCCTGGTTACCCCTAGCAGAGCACCTACCGAGCTTAGCCGGGCAGGTGCGCACAAAGTGTCCGGTCTCCCCACAGTACATTCACAGGCTGTGGGAGCAACGTCGCTGTCTTTCTTCAGCGGTGAGAGTAGGACGGATGAGCCCTACTTGCATCGGCTCAGGGTAGCCAAAAGAGGCGGTTGCCGGAGTGGCTGGACCCGGAGAGACCGGGGCAGGATAACTTGGCTCCCAGGGTGTCATCCACGTAGGTCGTGTAATTGCAAAGGTTCTCTCCGCTCTGCGTTCTATTAGACGTCGGTCTATCTGGATGGACAAGTTGACAAGTGAATCCAGGGGTTGAGGCACTCCAACGCGAGCAAGCTCATCCTTTAGTGGCTCAGATAGACCTAAGCGAATCTGGAAGCATAGTGCTGCCTCATTCCATGCAGTGTCTGCACTCCAGCGCCTGAATTCCGCAGCGTAGTCTTCCGTCGTGCGGCGGCCCTGCTGGAGAGCATGGAGAGTGGCTTCAGTGGTAACAACCTGGTGAGGATCCTGGTATAGGCGGGCCATGGCGTCAAAAAACAGAGCAAGGGTGGAGACCTCAGGGCCTCTCTGTTCCCTGGGCGATGGGCCAGGACTGGGGTTCATCTTGCAGCAACGAAATTACTAACACCATTTTTGTGGCTTTTGAAGAGAAAGTGTGGGGCTGCAACTTGAAATAAAGTTCACATGAATTGCGGAAGGCCCTGAATTTGCGGCGGTCCCCGAAGAACTTATCTGGCAGGGGGACCTCAGGCTCAAGTGGTAGGGCCACAATAGTGCGACCAGTGGCCGGGCGTCCGCCAGGAGCTATGGGTGTAGCAAGCTCCTGTACCCGTTCTTCCAGCCGGGTATGCTCCGGCTGCAGGTTTTTGACCGCCTGTGTGAGGCCAGTAAAGTGGACACACAGTTCATCCATAGCAGAGGGTGTTCCCTGCGCAGACTCAAGCGTGGCTGTCCGTTGCTGTCACGCACCTGGTAGTGGAGTCTGCCTTGTGCAGGAAGCAACCACTCTTGCTGCTCTGGTTCGGGAACTCCTGGTAGGACAGACAGGAAGTTCAGGAGCACAGAGGGGCATGAGGGCTGGACTGGTTCACTGGGGTGGTGTGAGCGGTCCGGTAGAGCTCGTGCAGCCAGTAGAGTAGTGGTGCAGGCTTTGTCGGCAACTAGGCTGGCAATGCGCTACAAGAGGTGCAGGCAGAAGAGTAGTCAGGTGCAGGCAGGGTTGTCAATAGGCAGGCAGCAAGGTACACAAGGAGCAGGCAGTAGAGTAGTCGGGGGCACGCTGGGGGTCAGATCAGATAGGGTCAAGACAACCCGGGTCACAGGAACAGATAACAGGTAGCAAAGTTGCTCAGGAACACACTAAATGCTGTAGAACAGACAGCACTTGTTGCTGGGCTTTGCAGGATTAAATGGAGCTGTTTGGTAGAGTTTCTGGCGCGTGCACGGGAGCGCGCGCACGGGCGCGCGCGAACGCGTACAAGCGCACAAGTCCACAGAATGGTGCAGATTTCTCCTAACACGGAGCTTGGTGCAGGTGACATGGACAGTTCTTGAATTCTACTCTCCATTCGGATGTACCCCTCTTGCAAATCCTTCACCACTTGGGTTAGTCCACTCAGATGAGCACATAGATCCTCCGTTGGAGAGGACCCCTGCGCAGACTCACATAGACGTTACGTGCGCCCACGCATAGGTCTGCCAATGGCCCTGGATGGTTCCTTATAAGAAATCACACACATTTTCCATGCGACCCTGACATGATGCAGTACATGTGACCTGTGCAGAAAGAGATATGCGTCTTTTCATATAAGCATTATCACACTGCATTGGTTCATCATTTAGCGGACAGTTTGCAGCAATATGGCCTAACGCATGGCAGCGATAGCATTGTATGTGTTCTATACCCAGTCCTCTCAACAGTCCCATAGACCTTCCTGAACTATTTGGCCAGCCTCCAGGTCTAGAGTCTACAGTCTCCTCTTAGCTGTAACAGCCGTCTTGTTATTCTTCCCAATGCCCTTGAACCCTGAAACAGTCTTACCAGATCTGGCGGGCGATTTTTTCACCCCTCGAGACATTGGCATGGGGCACAGACAGGTTTGACAATTCCTCAGCAGTAGGTTTCCACGAGGTCCACCAGTTGGGTTGCTGTTTTGGGGTCCCCATGACTGACCCACTACCTCAAGGTGGGGGGAAGCGCACGCAGATAGCGGTCCATGACCACGCGCTCCACAATCTGAGGACCTGGCAACGTCTCTGGCTGTAGCCACTTCCTGATGAGGTGGACCAGGTCAAACATTTGAGAGTGGGGAGACTTGTCCGAATGGTAGGACCACTGGTGTACACGCTGAGCCCGGACTGCCATGGTGACGCCCAGACATGTGAGTATCTCTATTTTTAATGTCTCATAGTCCTGGGCGTTGTCTGGTTCCAGGTCAAATAGGCCTTTTGGGGTTGTCACGTACCTGGTGGAAGAATCTGACTTATTCAGTAGGCAACCTCCCTTACTACCCTGACTTGGGAGCCCCTGGTAGAGCAGACAGATGGCTCGAGAGTGCAGGGTGGCACGAGGTCGGACTGGGTCACTGGTGGTGGTAGGAAGTCCATTGGTGCACTCGTGCAAATGAAGCGTGGTCGTACAGGCCGGGTCATGAAGGGGCTGACGGTGCGGTACAGAAGGAGCAGGCAGTTGGATGGTCGGGTCCAAGCAGGGTTGTCAACAGGCAGGCAGCAAAGGTACACGAGGATCAGGCAGGAGAGTGGTCATAGGCAAGCCGGGGGTCAGTGCAGGCAGAGATCAGACGAGGTTGGGACAGGCTGGGTCACAGGAACAGATAAACAGGTTACAGGTCTCACAGGAACAAACTCACACACTGTAGATCAGACAGCACTTGCTACTGGGTGCAATCAGCCCAAATAGAGCCGTTTGGCGCTGTTTCCGGCGCGTGCCCCACACGGACAAATGCGCACAGGCACGCGTGAATGTGCATATGTGCAAAAAAGTCCATTAGCAACAGATTCTCCTCCTAACAGGGGTTCTCCTGTCAGAAAAGGGGCTAATAGTCCAGTCCATTGGTCTTTTTGCCAACCTACCCGCACTGCAATTCTCTCATAGGTGGTTAATATGCTTCCACATCATCTGCTGGTGTCAGCTTCTGCAAGTAAAAGCTGGCTTTTACCAACTTTTGTTCCACCGGTACAGGAGCTGTAAGCTTCTTTAACCACTTGACCACTGGGCACTTAAACCCCCTTAACAACCAGACCAATTTTCAGCTTTCAGTGCTCTCACATTTTGAATGACAATTACTCGGTCATGCAACACTGTACCCATATGAAATTTGTGTCCTTTTTTCCACACAAATAGAGCTTTCTTTTGGAGGTATTTAATCACCGCTGGGTTTTTTATTTTTTTGTGCTATAATTAAAAAAAGGCCGAAAATTTTGTAAAAAAAATGAATTTTTCTTCACTTCTGTTATAAAATTTTGCAAATTAGTAATTTTTCTTCATAAATTTTGGCCAAAATTTATACTGCTACATATCTTTGGTAAAAAAAAAATAGTGTATATTATTTGGTCTTTGTGAAGGTTATAGAGTCTACAAGCTATGGTGCCAGTCACTGAATATTGATCACACCGGAGGCACTGACAGCCTATCTCAATTCTTGAGACCCTAAGAAGTCAGGAAAGTACAAATACCCCCCAAATGACCCCTTTTTGGAAAGTAGACATTCCAAGGTATTTAGTAAGAGGCACGGTGAATTTTTTGAAGTTGTATTTGTTCCCACAATTCTTTGCAAAATTACGTTTCTTTTTTTCACAAAATTGTCATATGTTAACAGGTTATTTCTCACACCCAGCATATGCATACCACACATTGCTCCCCAAAACACATTCTACTACTCCTCCTGAGTATGGCGATACCACATGTGTGAGTCTTTTACACAGCCTGGCCACATACAGAGGCCCAACATGTAGGAAACTGCCCACTGAGTCCACCACATGTGAGGGACTAGCTCTTGTGGGGATCAGCTTCCCTGGAAAGAAGACAGTTCACACAGCAGTTTCTTAAAATCTGGCTTGCAGCCAGGTTTATTTGATAAAAGGTTGAACTTGCAAGTAAAAATAAACAAAACAGCAAAATAAATCCTTGCTTCTCTGGCTCTAACTGAACATCAGCATTCCTTACTGAGCGGTGTAGGGCTTGTCCCAAACACCCACAAAACAAAGATATTGCATACCTTTTCTTTAGTCCCAAAAGCCAAAGCTCCTTGTGTCAGCTTTCTCTGGCTGATCGCTCTCAGAGTCCCGGGGCAGAGCAAACCCTTGCTCTTTTCCTGGTCATTTAAACACCACCTGAGAGTGGACTCCAGTGCTCCAAAAATCCGGTCCAGAACCAGCCCTGCCACGGTGGCTGGGGGAACCCTGGCCAGAATCAGCTTTAGTCCAATCCAAGTGAACATATGCAAGGTGACAAATAGGGCGTTGTCTGGTTCCAGGTCAAAGTAGGCCTTTTGGGGTTGTCACGTACCTGGTGGAAGAGTCTGACTTGTGCAGTAGGCAACCTCCCTTACTACCCTGACTTGGGAGCCCCTGGTAGAGCAGACAGGTGGCTCGAGAGTGCAGGGTGGCACGACGGTCGGACTGGGTCACTGGTGGTGGTAGGAAGTCTGTTGGTGCACTTGTGCAACTGAAGCGTGGTCGTACAGGCCGGGTCGTGAAGGGGCTGACGGTGCGGTACAGAAGGAGCAGGCAGGTGGATGGTCGGGTCCAGGCAGGGTCGTCAACAGGCAGGCAGCAAAGGTACACGAGGATCAGGCAGGAGAGTGGTCGTAGGCAAGCCGGGGGGCAGTGCAGGCAGAGATCAGACGAGGTCGGGACAGGCCGGGTCACAGGAACAGATAAACAGGTTACAGGTCTCACAGGAACAAACTCACACACTGTAGATCAGACAGCACTTGCTACTGGGTGCAATCAGCCCAAATAGAGCCGTTTGGCACTGTTTCCGGCGCGTTCGCACACACGGACAAATGCGCACAGGCACGCGTGAATGTGCATATGCGCAAAAAAGTCCATTAGCAACAGATTCTCCTCCTAACAGGGGTTCTCCTGTCAGAAAAGGGGCTAATAGTCCCGCCCATTGGTCTTTTTGCCAACCTACCCGCACTGCAATTCTCTCAAAGGTGGTTAAGTATGCTTCCACATCATCTGCTGGTGTCAGCTTCTGCAAGTAAAAGCTGGCTTTTACCAACTTTTGTTCCACTGGTACAGGAGCTGTAAGCTTCTTTAACCACTTAACCACTGGGCACTTAAACCCCCTTAACAACCAGACCAATTTTCAGCTTTCAGTGCTCTCACATTTTGAATGACAATTACTCGGTCATGCAACACTGTACCCATATGAAATTTAAGAGTATAAAGAAAAATTCCGCGCCAAGGATATAGTTAGTTATGTATATAAAATATTATAAATTACACAGGAAGCTGCCCTGCTTAAAATCCCTTTTGGGGAAAGTGAAAATCAAGTATAGACAGCAGATGGCGCTACCTAGATACTTTAGCAATCACAGGTAGTGTACAAATGAGTTAAGTGCACCGAATAAATATTTGTATGTGTGAAATAAAGTACAAAATATTTCAGAAACTTGCCCGTGTTACCTGCGTATATAAAATGTTATGTAATCACAATAAAAAGTGTTCTGTATCAGACGTAAAAAGTAAACTTTTGGCAGGTAATGTATGTGGCTAAAGTGATGCTGCTTAAAAAAGGGGGATAAGTGTAAACGTAAAACTAAAACCGCATAATCAGTAAATTTGTACAGATGAGACCACAAAGCTGTAAACTAAAAAGACAACAAGCTAGCAATTCAAAGGCATCTGCAATTACTAATGTTAAGCAATTTAAATTGTTGAGTTTTCATCTGTTCATCAAAAGCAAATGTCTTTGTCAATGAGTTTCCGAGATAATGATTGAAATGGCTTGAAGCAATCAGGTGTTAAAAAGTGGATGTGACAGTTCAAAGCATAGGTGACTCCACAGGGTGCTCCCCTCCTGCGTCCCTACTTACCAGAAACCTGCACCCCTGCAGGGGTAGCGTGCGTGTAGGGACCTTTGCCCTGGATGGGGGTAGGAAGACGGCTCCACGATGGTCGCAACAGTAATGGTTCCCTTTCCTAGTGGTCCTGGATTGGTCCGGTCCTTGTTATATCCCGGGAGACTTCCTCCGGTCACAAGAGAATAAAAAAGGGGGGGACTCCCACAGTGCGTGTGAAAAGGAGTAAAAAGATCCAAATAGTGTAACTCCGTAAAAATATATAATTTATTTTAACAAGCAAAATTATTAAAACAATTTACACAGTTCAAGATGACTAAAAAACTGAGTAAAAGTTGATTAAAAGCTGTGAATACAGGGTTCATATACAAACCAGCAGCGCAGCTGCTGTTTGAGAAAGGGACGTCTCCCTTCCTCTCCCTGTGGTTTGCGGTGCAGAGCGCTGAACCACTGAACCCGGAAGTGATGTCAAAAAAATGTGACGGACGTGCGTACTGGCCCCGCCTAACGCGTTTCGTCATAGGACGTCATCCTATGACGAAACGCGTTAGGCGGGGCCAGTACGCACGTCCGTCACATTTTTTTGACATCACTTCCGGGTTCAGTGGTTCAGCGCTCTGCACCGCAAACCACAGGGAGAGGAAGGGAGATGTCCCTTTCTCAAACAGCAGCTGCGCTGCTGGTTTGTATATGAACCCTGTATTCACAGCTTTTAATCAACTTTTACTTACTGTTGCGACCATCGTGGAGCCGTCTTCCTACCCCCATCCAGGGCAAAGGTCCCTACATGCACGCTACCCCTGCAGGGGTGCAGGTTTCTGGTAAGTAGGGACGCAGGAGGGGAGCACCGTGTGGAGTCACCTATGCTTTGAACTGTCACATCCACTTTTTAACACCTGATTGCTTCAAGCCATTTCAATCATTATCTCGGAAACTCATTGACAAAGACATTTGCTTTTGATGAACAGATGAAAACTCAACAATTTAAATTGCTTAACATTAGTAATTGCAGACGCCTTTGAATTGCTAGCTTGTTGTCTTTTTAGTTTACAGCTTTGTGGTCTCATCTGTACAAATTTACCGATTATGCGGTTTTAGTTTTACGTTTACACTTATTCCCCTTTTTTAAGCAGCATCACTTTAGCCACATACATTACCTGCCAAAAGTTTACTTTTTACATATGAAATTTGTGTCCTTTTTTCCACACAAATAGAGCTTTCTTTTTGGAGCTATTTAAAATGGGTTTTTTATTTTTTTGTGCTATAATTAAAAAAAGACCGAAAATTTTGTAAAAAAATGAATTTTTCTTCATTTCTGTTATAAAATTTTGCAAATTAGTAATTTTTCTTCATAAATTTTGGCCAAAATTTATACTGCTACATATCTTTGGTAAAAAAAAAATAGTGTATATTATTTGGTCTTTGTGAAGTTTATAGAGTCTACAAGCTATGGTGCCAGTCACTGAATATTGATCACACCGGAGGCGCTGACAGCCTATCTCAATTCTTGAGACCCTAACAAGCCAGGAAAGTACAAATACCCCCCAAATGACCCCTTTTTGGAAAGTAGACATTCCAAGGTATTTAGTAAGAGGAACGGTGAATTTTTTGAAGTTGTAATTTTTTCCCACAATTCTTTGCAAAATGAAGATTTTTTTTTTCACAAAATTGTCATATGTTAACAGATTATTTCTCACACCCAGCATATGCATACCACACATTACTCCCCAAAACACATTCTACTACTCCTAAGTATGGCGATACCACATGTGTGAGTCTTTTACACAGCCTGGCCACATACAGAGGCCCAACATGTAGGGAGCGCCATCAGGCGTTCTAGGAGCATAAATTACACACATAATTTCTTGATTACCTCTTGCACTTTTGAAGGTCCTGGAGCACCAGGACAATGGAAATGCCCAAAAAATGACCCCATTTTGGAAAGCAAACACCCCAGCGTATATTCTAGGAGGCATAATGAGTCTTTTGAACATGTCATTTTTTCCACAAGTTTTTGGAAAATGTGGAAAGAAAATGAATGCATTTTTTTTTTACACAAAGTTGTCCATGTATACAATATTTCTAACACACAGCATGTACCTAGCAAAAATGACACCCCAAAATATATTTTGCTACTCCTCCCGAGTATGGCAATACCACATGTGTGACACTTTTACACAGCCTGACCACATACAGAGGCCCAACATGCAGGGAGCACCATCAGGTGTTCTAGGGGCATACATTTCAAATCTAATTTGACTACCTTTACACTATTGTGAGGCACTGTGGTGGCATGGATAGGCACTGTAGTGGCACAGATGGGCAGTGTAGCGGCATGGATGAGCAGTGTAGTGGCACGGATGGGCACTGTAGTGGCAAGGATTGGCACTGTAGTGGCACGGATGGGCAGTGTAGTGGCACGGATGGGCATTGTAATGGCACGAATGGGCATTGTAGTGGCATGGATGTGCACGGATGAGAACTGATGTGGTATGGTTGAGCATGAATGAGGCACAAATGAGCCATGGATGGGGATGGATGAGCCATGGATGGGGATGACTGAGCACGGATGGGGATGACTGAGCATGGATGGGTGGGTGAGCATGGATGGGTGGGTGAACACAGATGGATAGCTGAGTGAGCATGGCTGGGTGGGTGAGCATGGATGGATGGATGGGTGAGCATGGATGGATGGGTGGGTGAGCACAGATGGATGGCTGGGTGAGCATGGCTGGGTGGGTGAGCATGGATAGATGGATGGGTGAGCATGGATGGATGGCTGGGTGAGCACAGCTGGGTGGGTGAGCATGGATGGATGGATGGTGAGCATGGCTGGGTGGGTGAGCATGGATGGATGGCTGGGTGAGCATGGATGGAAGGGTGGGTGAGCACGGATGGGTGGGTGAGCATGGATGGCTGGGAGAGTATGGGTGGATGGATGGGTGAGCATGGATGGATGGCTGGGTGAGCATGGGTGGATGGGTGAGCATGGATGGGTGGCTGGGTGAACATGGATGAGCATGGATGAGCATGCATGGCTGGATGGGTGAGCATGGCTGAGTGAGGATGGCTGGATGGGTGAGCATGGATGGATGGATGGGTGAGGATGGGTTTCTGAGCATGGATGGGGTGAGAATAGGTGGGTAAGCATGGGTGGGGAGCATGGATGGGGTGAGGATGGGTGGGTGAGTGAGCATGGATGGGGTGAGGATGGCTGGGTGGGTGGTGGATGGATGGTGGGGACTGGGGGTGCATACTGTCACTTAGCAGCGCTGTGGGCATTACACATCGCCCACAGCACTGCAGCACGTCCTCTCTCCCCCCTCTCTCCTCTCGCAATGCACCGATTGGTGCAGAGAGGAGAGAGAAAAGCCGGCACTTCCGCCGGCTTGTTTACATGTGATCGCGCCATCATTTGCCGCTCACAGCGGCCATTCACCGCAACCCGGCGGTCACGGATGTTCCCGTGTGCGCGCCCTAGGGGGCGCGTGGGAAGCGCATTCATGGGAGGACGTCAACTGCCCTGTAGACGTATTTTGTCTATAGGGCAGTTGTTAAGTGATTAACCATCTCCCACCTGGCCACTGTACATATACAGCCGGGTGGGAGCTTCCCCGTTCTGACAGGACGTGTATACCCGTCCTGCAGAACGGGAGCTCGCAGCGCGGCCACGCGGCGCGCTGCTGCTGGATCCTGTGATCATTATGATCACAGGATCCAGCTGAGCAGAGATCGGAATACGGGCGCAGTGACTGGCCCTCCCGATCATGTGACGGCTGTGTCCAATTACAGCCGTCACATTTTAAACAGAGACGAACGTTTCTGTGACAGTTCTCCCCCCGCCGAGCTCAGTGAGAGCTCAGTGCAGGAGGGAAGGAGCTGCAGCTATGTGACAGCTCTCTGCATGATGAGGATTTCATGCAGAAAGCTGTCACAGATCGCCCCCCAGACAGTGCACCAAGCACACTGATACCCCTATCCCCATACATATAAGTGTCCCCATAAAACAGTCCCCAAAACATCTGTATGTCCCCAATCATATCTGCAACCATACACAAAACATCTGTCACAGTCCCCAAAACATCTGTATGTCCCCAAAACATCTGTCACAGTCCCTAAACATCTGTCTGTCCCCGTCACATCTGTCACCATACACAAAACATCTGTATGTCCCCGTCACATCTGTCACAGTCCCCAAAACATCTGCCTGTCCGCCAACACCAAATAAATTCAGATTTGGGTTATTTTTACCAAAGAAATGTAGCAGTATCATTTTTGGTCAAAATTTATGAAGAGAAATTACTTATTTGCAAAATTTTATAACAGAAACGCAGAAAAATGCATTGTTTTTGAAAATGTTCAGTCTTTTTTTAATTTATAGCGCAAAAAATAAAAAACCCAGGGGTGGTTAAATACCACCAAAAGAAAGCTCTATTTGTGTGAAAAAAATGATAAAAATTTCATATGGTTACAACGTTGCACGACCGCACAATTGTCATTCAAACTGCAACAGCGCTGAAAGCTGAAAATTGGTCTGGGAAGGAAGGGGGTTTAAGTGCTAAGTATTGAAGTGGTTAAGCTTCTTTAATTCCAGCAAGACCTCTGTAAATTGGTGGTTCCTGTGAACTCCTGTTGTGCTGCGATGGCCTGGTGATTCATGACTTGCTGTGTTGCGATGGCCTGGCGACTCTTCTCCCGCTGAGCCTCATACTGTCGGCGACTCTCCTTCCGCTGAGCTGCAGTGGCCTGTGCGACCTGGAGGTTGGTGTACCCAGAGGCGTAACTAGAACCTTCAGGGCCCCGGTGCAAGAAATTATGAAGGGCCCCCTGACCCCTGGCCAGGGCCCTTCCCTCTTCCCACTGATCCTGGGGCCCTTTACTCCTATCGTGGGTCCCTTTATTACGGTACTGCAGTGGGGCCCTTTCACAAGTTCTGCAGCAGGCCCCAGGGATAAACTGGATAGAGGAAAATGGAGGAGATTGGGTCCTCTAAATGCCACCCCCGGCATCCCTCCTATTCAGGTGTACAAGGGAGGCACATGGGCCCCCCGGACCATGGGGCCCGGTTGCAATTGCAACCCCTGCAACCCCTATCGTTACGCCCCTGGGTGTACCGCTGAGCCGCAGTGGCTTGTAGCAGGGCCTTCAACATCTCTTCCATTTTTAGGAAACTGCCCACTGAGTCCACCACATGTGAGGGATTAGCTCTTGTGGGGATCAGCTTCCCTGGAAAGAAGACACAGTTCACACAGCAGTTCCTTAAAATCTGGCTTGCAGCCAGGTTTATTTGATAAGAGGTTGAACTTGCAAGTAAAAATAAACAAAACAGCAAAATAAATCCTTGCTTCTCTGGCTCTAACTGAACATCAGCATTCCTTACTGAGCGGTGTAGGGCTTGTCCCAAACACCCACAAAACAAAGATATTGCATACCTTTTCTTTAGTCCCAAAAGCCAAAGCTCCTTGTGTCAGCTTTCTTTGGCTGATCGCTCTCAGAGTCCCGGGGCAGAGCAAACCCTTGCTCCCCTTGCTCTTTTCCTGGTCATTTAAACACCACCTGAGAGTGGACTCCAGTGCTCCAAAAATCCGGTCCAGAACCAGCCCTGCCACAGTGGCTGGGGGAACCCTGGGGGAACCCTGGCCAGAATCCGCTTTAGTGCAATCCAAGTGAACATATGCAAGGTAACAAATAGGGGTTGATTTACTAAAGCTGAAAAGTGCAAAATCTGGTGCAGTTCTGCAAAGAAACCAATCAGCTTCCAGGATTTGTTGTCAAAGCTTGATTGAACAAGCTGAAGTTAGAATCTGATTGGCTACTAAGTGCAGCTGCACCAGATTTTGCACTCGCCAGTGTTAGTAAATCAACCCCACAGCGTCTGTCTATCATGTTGCCTCACATAATGTCACTATATATATATATATATATATATATATATATATATACACAATACTGCATGCACGCCACTAACTAACCTGCCTAATCTAGATCAACTTCTCACTATCTCAACTTTATAACACTATATACGGCCACCATGTAGGCAGCCTTATATAGTGTGGGGCATGGACTTAGCCCCTTGAGCCATGATTGGCCAAAGGCACCCTGCCTTTGGACAATCGTAGCTCTCACAGCAGAGCGCGCTGTTGTTGTAGAAATAGTAGGGGCTTGTTAGAGTCACACAGGGGGACTCTAATGGTCCCAAGCATTGCGCAATAACAGGACAGTCTGGGGGATTCCTCCCTCAGTCTGTATGTCACACTATTCCTACCAACAGATGTAATCTAGTCTATTGGTGCTACTAGAAAAGGCTGGGGGTCTGATTCATAAGATTGACTGTTATACCTTTCTCACAAACCGTGGATCCTACAAAACTACCCCTTTTACCAAACCTTAAGTTAAAGCACACTTGTGTTGTCCGGATAACATTACTGGTTTGTGAGGGAGGGACAAGAACCAGAGCTAATGTTGAAACTGTAACTAATTTTATCTTCTAGAAATGTATCGTTAAGTTAGTTTGTGTCTTTTTGAGATCTTTGCTAATTTTTTCTTCTGTTTGCTTTTACCAATATGAACATCATATACACACACACACACACACATATATATATATATATATATATATATATACACACACACACACATATATACATACACAACCATGTCATGTACTGCTGCCACTGCCGGGGTATTAAGGCTTGGTGGAGGCCTAGAGCGTACCCAGCAGAGCCTGTTCACTGTTTTTTTTTTTTTTACATAAAGATTTTATTGTTCGATTAAGACAGTGTACAGACACGTTCAGCCACAAACAAGAACAGAGTCATATCTGCGTTGGAAAAGACACAAAACATAGCATGAATAAATGCATATTTCATATACAAGTATTCGTTGGGTTGTAGCCTTTGATAGTTCTTACAAGAAGCTATGCATATTTTACTATTAGGGTGAGCGTGTAATAAGGTTTTTGGGGAAAAAGGCAAAGGAAGAGGGAACGGGGAAGGGGGGGGGGGAGGAGGAGGAGGGAAGGGGAAAGTCGGGGTGAGTGCCTAGTGCTGGGTTAGGGGAAGAGACCAAAGATGCTTCCTGAGATTTACTCAAGGGGTCTACCATGTCTGGCCACACCATAACCTAGTAACTGTTTCCGGGTATCAGGGGGTATATGGGGAAATTTATAGGTAAACTGCTCGATAGTCGTTGGTCGTTTGAAAGTGGGTCCAGCAGGACCAAGTCTTTCTGAATTTGTCCGCGTTATCAAGGGAAGTGGCGATCAGCTCCTCCATGTCCCTAACTCTGTTTAGCCACGAGAACCAGTCTTTAACCACTCCAGGTCCGCGCTATTGCCGAAGTACGGCTCCAGCGCGGACCTGAAATGCCCGGAGGACATCCATGGACGTCCTCCACTGCGCACGCTCCAGGCGCGCCCCCTGGCTGCGCGAGCGTGCCCGTGGGTCGGGCGGACTCGATGTCCGCCCGAGACCCGCCGATCTCTTTTAGGAGCCTCAGAACGGGGAACCGCCGTTGTAAACACGGCGGTTCCCCGTTCTGTGATAGGGGACATAGCAGATCTACTGATCCCTGTCACTGGGATCAGTTAGATCTGTTATGTCCCGGCCAGCCCTGCCCCCCACAGTTAGAACACACCCAGGGAACATATTTAACCCCTTCACTGCCCCCTGCCGGTTAACCCCTTCACTGCCAATGACATTTATACAGTAATCAGTGGACATTTAAATTTCTGATCGCTGAATAAATGTCATTGGTCCCAAAAATGTGTAAAAAATGTCCGACAAGTCCGCCCCAATATCGCAGTCCCGATAAAAATCGCAGATCACCACCATTACTGGTAAAAAAAAAATAAAATAAAAACGCCATAAATCAATTCCCAGTTTGTAGACGCGATAACTTTTGCGCAAACCAATCAATATACGCCGATTGCGATTTTTTTTTAACAAAAATATGTAGAAGAATATATGTCGGCCAAAACTGATGAATAATTTTTTTAATGGATTTGTACTGTAGCAAAAAGTAAAAAATATTGTTCTTTTTTGCAAAATTGTCGCTCATTTTTTGTTTATAGCGGCGATCAGAAATGACGCAGAGGGGATCAAATACCACCAAAAGAAAGCTCTATTTGTGGGGAAAAAAGGACGCAAATTTTATTTGGGTACAACGTCGCACGACCGCGCAATTGTCATTCAAAATGCGACAGCGCTGAAAGCCAAAAATTGGTCTGGGCAGGAGGGGGGTTTAAGTGCCCGGTAAGGAAGGGGTTAAGCGTTGGAGAGCGTGTTTGTCTCCACAGGGCTGGGATACACATTCTGGCTGTGTTTATCATGTGCATCGTGAGGGACTTCCTGAATGAATGTTTTAAAACTGTTTTTAAAGCAGAATTTACCTGACACAGCGGGCAGAGAAAGCAACATCCTGGACTCAGGACAGCAAAAGATTTAAAAAATTGAAATAAAATTGGTTTTACCAATAGCCGGCTTTTTTGATGTCCTGTCCGGATCCCTTCCTCCCTTCGGTCCGCTGTGAAGGAAATTTCTGTAGGCTCCAAAAATTCTCTGGCTCGCCATCTCTGTGAGGGAAATTATAATACCTTGTGTGCATTATATTGTTCTAGTCTTGGTGCTTGATGAAAGAGCGTGGTCACGTCTTGTTGTGTGAACCGCACGCTCAGAAACGCGTTGCACTTTTGATGACGTCACGCCGCCGCGACACTCCACAGTGAGCTCCGATCGTCCAGCCCAGCGTCTTGCCGGCTACAGACCACAGATACATCTCCTGACTGTACTCGATGCTTCCTGGTGGGGACGGTGAGCTGCTGACTTTCCCTCTTGGGACCACTTACATGCACTTTTAATAGATGCCTTTGTGAGTTGCCATGCTCTAGATTTTAAAGATGTTATTAAAATGTTTTACAGTCTGCATTTAGAAGCGCCTCTGTCCTTGTATGTGGAAACATGGCTTCCATTGAAACCAATGCGTTATCTCACAGAGGCCCTCCAAGCAAAACGCCATGCATGCAAATCCAGAACTGCCATTACAACAAATCACTATTAAATATAGCTCTATGAACGATATTTCATAGTGATTATACTACTGTTCCACTAAAGGGTAAATTATGCACAAAGGAATATAGCTGTGGATTTCTGCCACATTGATCAGATGCGACAGAGAGCTTACAGATCATTATCCTTACATAAAAGGCAATACTGATTCCATACCGCAAGTACATCGCCGCCAATCTGTACATAATACAGGGGTCCCCCCCGATTGACGGTAATACACCCGCGCCACGGAACGTGTATCGCACCTCAAAGATCCGGACCGGCGTTCGCTCCAGCGTTAATCGTTCAGAGCGCCTGCCGGCCGGGATGATCGGGCGTGTGGTTACCAAATAATGGAAGGTTTCCATTGTAAGTGGCCTGTCCTCAATATCGGTTAAAGCCATATTCACTATACACATCGAATACCAGTAAACCGACACTGGGAGACACTGTGACAATATATAATTAACATATCCTAAATTTCTACAACAGCCGTGATTGGCCAAAGTATGCAGGTCAGGTGTATGCGTTGGCCAATCAGCAGCCGTCAATGCACTGCGATCTCCCAGTGCATCATGGGGCGCTCACAGGTGGTTGACCATCCTTACACAATACAGATTTGCCACTTTGGTAGACTAAGGGGACCCCCCAGGCACTATATTGAAAGGAATTTTTAATTTTTATTGTAATTTCTCATTTTTATATTTTCACTTTAAGCATCAGTAAATCACTGCTCATTTAAAATTGACATTTTTTACAAACTTTTTTCATTAATACATGTTCCGCTGGGCAGTACTCAGACCCCCATAACCATTGTATACCCAATTACTTGCATATAAGCTTTCAAAATGTGCACTTTTTATTTGTACAGTTTGGGTCCCATAGACTTCAATTATTCAATTCCGAACTTTTGTGATGTTCTAAAGTTCTGGTGCGAACCGGCCCACCCCTACTTGCAACTACCACCCAATTTATATCTAGCCTTTGCGGTAAGGTACACATGGAAGGGCAATGCTCAACACAAGCAGACAAAAGTTTTCTAACACATTTCCAGCTTGCCTGATTGGTTGAACTAGATGGACTTGTGTCTTTTTTCAACCTGACTGATGTAGCCTGCAAAAATACAAAATTACCCTGTCTAAAAATGAATGTTAAAAACAAGGGTTTTAGTTGCACACATTTGCAAATATATGTGAAAGCTGCAGTGCCTACGTCAAGGCTCCTCTATGTACTGTGGTTTTATCTCTCTCTCTAGTCATTTGGGAGACTCTCAAAAATAGGACTGCAGTACACAGAGCTGACTTGATGTAGGTACTGTGGCTTCCATATTATTTGTATATGTGTTCAACTAAGCCTCTGTTTTGAAAGGATAAGTTCACTTTTGGAACATGTTACATGTTCCACCTGTTTTTAGGATGAAACACGTAACATGTTCAAGCATCTGCAGCTCTCCCACCGCTGCTCCCCTCCATGGGACAGCGGGTCAGGGATCTTCTCCCCAATCCCCCCGTCACTATTTTTAAACAGCGTAGCCATTAGGAGCTCCATCCACATGGCTGCATCATTCATAGTTTCCTGTGAATTAATGCCTACAAGTACCGTCAGCCATTGCAGCTGATGGCACAGGGACACTGGTGAGCGTCCTTGTAGTTCATTGATTCCTCCTGCTCTCTAACTGTCTGCCCGTATGAGGTATGGGCAGACAGCTTTGCTGAGAGTCTGCAGGTGATGCATTGCAGGTGCAATGCTCTGCAAAAACATGTGCATTTATTTAATTTTAAAGTGAACCTATCTTTTAACGTGAATTGTTAGACTGGGTCAATCTGTTTTTTTTTTTTTTTTTGCAGGCTAGCTGATAAGTGTGCTGGGATTTTTTTGTCTGTTTGTGTTGTGCGTTGTGTTGGTCAGGGTTTTGCAAAAGAGTGGAAGCTTTTCTGGATAAGGGGAAGATACTGATTTACCTTCTCTTCTGGCTATAAGGTTAAAAGGGAATCGATTGGATATGTTGTTTCCTCTCAGAGCTGTAAGAAGAGGTTGGAGCACCCTGCAATTTTGTCGAGTAATTCAGGAAAGATCAGGGAACAATTTTATCGTGGTGCACTCCAGGCAGACCTCTAACGCAAATATTGTTGTGTCGGCCTCTATTTTTGAGGTCTTCCAGAAGGCGCTGCTGTTCTCTCGTGGCTGCACATTGAGTTAACATCTGTGTTTGAAGGTTGCAAAAGTCTTGTCTGGTAGTATGGAGATTGTCCTCTATTGGCTTCCATGCTTTGAGACACGTGTTTGAAATTGGTGTGTAGGATGTTTTTTTAGGCAACATATATCTCTAAACTCATAAATCAATAATCAAAAGTCCTTTCTAATTGGGATATGTTTAATGTAGTCTCTCCAGGAAGCATAGTCATTTTTGTCTACCTCATCCGACAAGTTGTTCCTGTCTGCCTGACTCTCCCAGGATTCATGGGGTGGGGTTGCGGTGTTCCATGGCCGCAGACATGTATGAGATGAAGACTGTGGGATGCAGTTTAGGCAGCATTAAGGAATCCCTTTACTACAGAAGCATAGCGGTGTCATAGATAATGTTGGCTAACCGTGGTCTTTCTCTGAAGGAACCAATTGCCATGGTGACACTAGCTGCAGAAATTCAACTTGTGGTCTGGAAGAAGTATCCAGGAGTTCCCCAGCTTGTGTTTTAATGGGGAGAGAGGGGCGCCCAGTTTCTAGAGTAATGTTACACATGATGAGAGAATAACAAACATTTATTGAAAGTAAAGAATGTACAAATTAGGCCAACGTGTTTTAGGGGAACTACCTCCCCCTTCTTCAGGTCCCTGATTTTCTTGTGAAAGCATACTGTATGTTAGTTTGTATGATGCAAAGGCTGCCTCTGCATCATACTAGCTGACATCTGCTTTCACAAAAAACTCAGGTAACACCGTGGAGCCCACCCATCTCCATTTATGTGTACCAACAGATAGGGGGAGGCAATTCCCTCAAAACCTATTGGCTTGATTTGTACATTCTTTATCTTTAATAAACAATGGTTATCCTCTCATCAAGTGTGACATTACTCCAGACCCTATGTTAAGCTCTCCCCATTCAAGCCATCTTTCCTGCTGAAGCGAAATCGCTATCTTACCAGCAAGGTAGCAGCTCATATCTCCAAAGGTAGTTAGACACCACCGCTCATCTGCAGAACCACATAAACTAAGAACTATTTAACCAGTCCAGCATGGTTTCTTGCCCTAATGAACCTTCTTTTGTTTGTCCACTGGGACATGACTCCCCTGAAAAGGTCTCCTGAAGCTGAACTTGCAGCCACATGTAGTGACTGCTGTTTTGTGACTCCATGGTGAATAGGGGGTGGAATTTGCAGAGCCTCTGGGGGAAACTTTGTGTAGATGCTCCATTCCTGCACTGGTCTGGGGGTGGATGACAGAGCCTGCAGGGGAGGCTTGGCTCATATGCTCTCGCCCTGCTGTGTGTCCAGGGTTTTGGCCAGTCGTGTTGGTGAGGCAAGCAGTTGTATGGGAGCCTCCTGATCCTGTCTGGTATGAGTCAGGGCTGGCAGTTTCCCTGCAGGAGCTGGGTCACCTCCCAGGTGGTTTACCTTCAAAGAAACAGCGGGATGTTGTTGTTGCAGGGGACAGATCCTGCAGCACCATGCAGGGAGATGTGGCTACACCCTTGAGAGTGGGAAGGAGCTATTTTGCTGGCACCATCTTGGAGTCCCTGCATGTCCCCTCCAGTGCCTGATTCTGAAAAAAACCCCAGTCAGCAAGGAGTAGACAGGCTTGAGGGTTGGATGTAGCAATCCCCAGGGACTCTTGGAGGGTTTTAATTTGCCCATGTTCACTGAATGGGATCCTGACTTTATCATTATACAGCAGAGCACTAGCCAGCGTATGCTGCACTACTGGCATCTGGACAAGCTGCAATGTTATACAACATATTCTGTGAAGCCATACTAACTTTATTGTCCACAATCACTTTGGCCATAGCCACATGTCTAGTGGGCAGCATGCTTCAAATGCCACATTTTTCTTCTTTGATCAACCATAGTATGCCTCCTAATTATGTTCAAATGTTGGAAACTGCATTATATGACAATGTTATTCTATTACTTTCTATTTTTTGGTTGCAGAAGTGCACATTTTTATACATGGGGTGGTACACTTTGTACATTTAACCAATTTGTCTTTCCTATCTATCCCTTATTTGTCCTGTTATGTGTACCTTTCTGTGTGCTTTTGGTTTCTCATTGTCTCTTCCTAATTCTATTCCCTCATTCACCCCTCCCTTATTTTCTGTCCATGACAGATGTCCCCCCATGGATCAATACACTGGTTCTTCCCTTTGTCACTCTGAGTCACAATCATGGTCTTATCATGCTCAGCAGCTGACAAGACTCCTACCTCCCATTTCCACACTTTCTCTGCCTCTCTGTGCAAGTACTTCTCTGTCTCACACCTGCAATGGATACACATAGTGGGGGACAACACTACTTCTGCATTTTCAAGCTGAGAAAAACCTCTGTTGCCAGTGAGCCTGTTACTGTTTAACAGTGATAAGGGATTATTGTCATGATCAATATTTCATTTTCACTATGCTTTCTCTATGAATTTGATGGATTGGGACACTGAATAATGGCTTTTTCTCATTGTATTATTTTCCTTGCACACTACTTTTCATTTTTTTAGTCTACTCTTGTGCTGATTTCTATGTATATATTATTACTTAGAAAGTGAGTGTAGACTCTATCTATCTATCTATCTATCTATCTATCTATCTATCTATCTATCTATCTATCTATCTATCTATCTATCTATCTATCTTTCACACAGCTATCATATTCTTTCATATAACATATGTCCTTTCTAACAGAGCCTTGGTGTCTTTCTCATCCTCTATGTTTTCATCTTGCACAGTCTGTACTAAATGTTACAATATTAGTGGCAGGTGTCTGCATATATCATGGGACATGTTACAGGATCTCTAAGGATACAGGGCACCGGCTGCCTTGGTGACAGTGTGCAATGTCAATGTAGTGTAAATGTGAGAGCAACAATGGGAGGCATTCAGTGAGGAAAGGACAGATTGCTAAGTGTTTGAGGAAAGTGAGTGGCTGAGGCAAAGAGAACACGCAACAGATGCAGTGAGGGAGAGGGACAAAGGGAGTGAATGAAATAAACAGGAAGGAGAAAATGTGAAGGACAGATACAGAAAAATAGATGCTGTGGTAGGAAATTCATTGAGAGCATAGTAGTGAGAGAGAGAGTATGTGTGTGGTGCGTTCATGATCTTTTTCAACTACTCTTCATATATTTATACTGTTCTATCCATATGCCTAGTCCTATCTGTATATCTTCTCCTCCTTTTTCCCCTTTTCAATCCCTCCCTTTTGTCCTCCTCTCCTCTGCCTCTGTCTCTGGTCTGCTAAAAAAAAGTAGAAGCCTTTTCCCTCCATCCAATCAGAGGTGTAAGGCGTGAGTAAAACCTTCAGAGGGTGTGGTCTGTCCTGGTACTGATGCTGGCATATTCTCCATTGCTGTGATACAGGGAGGCAGCAGTGTCGCCTTTTCTGAGCAATACATAGGCCTGCACATACATCAAAAGGATTCATCCCCTTCAGACTGCAGTCCTTCTTTGAATCAGGTACATTGAATAAGGAATGTGGTAGATAATCAAGGATTGTTGTAGTGTGGAAAAAAAGTATTTTGCCTTATTTCACAGTGCCTTGATTCAGGATGGATATTTCATTGTTATTTACTGTTTTACTGCAAATAGGCAGGCATGCAAATTATATTGGCTGAGTGGTTCTAGAAAAAAGGTTGAAGAGCTGCGAGTGAAAAATTGTCTGCATTGTCAATTACTAGGCCAAATGCCTAACCAGTCCTTGAACAATTCTGGGATTCTGTATACAAAATACATTTATTTATTTTTTCATATAGATATGTATGCATAGGAGCTAACCGATTCCTCAGGGTGCACAAATGAGATAATGTAGCTGAGTTCTAATAAAAGCTACAGGTAATAAAGAAAATATAAATATATTGTGTATATTGTAAGTGGTTTCCCCTATTTTTAAATAAGGTTATGGTATTTTACATTTCAATAACCTTAAAAGTAATCTGTGTTTAAGAATTAGATCATTATGAATAGGAAAATACTGGCAAAGCAAGCAATATGTATGTATGTTTTTGAAGCCATCTTTGCTTACATCGATTAAGGTGTTATGCTCATTTGTGAGAACACGCCACAGTTCTAATAGGTAATGAAGAATTTTGCATTCAACTCTAAATATTCTAATTGATACCTATTGTTTTGTTGTGAAGGATAATGTGGAATTATACCTATTTATAATTTGCCTGGATTTCTGCAGTTTGTTTTCAAGTGAGCTGTTTAGGGTTTACTTGCATGATAGCTTGTAGTAATATTGTAGGAAGACGTAGTAATATTTAGAATAGCTGCATTACTATATATTTGCAATCTGTCAATCTTGTTCACCATATAGCAGAAGTATTAAAACATCAAATTACATTAAAGTAGTTGGTTATAAAAAAAATAGAGATAAAATTATGTGTGACAAGTAGTCCTTTTAAAATGAATCCTTTATTCCAGGGGTCACACATTTCTTTTAACGTTACTTAACCAAAGTAGGTGAGCTAGAGGAACCCACTGACACAATTATGTATGCATACATATGTGTGCAAGCATTTATATTTAAGTTTGATCGTAATAGTATTTTTCTTAGACTAAGCATAAGTAGCACAATATATATATATATATATATATATATATATATATATACCTATACCAGCTATTTATGTGTGGCCAGATCATTATGTTACTGGAGATTACTCTACACCAATTGTATTTTATGGCAGTTTGCAAGGTGAAAATGTCCAGTTTTGTTTCCTTACTACCAACTGATCTGCTTATCTGCTACATATTTGTAGTATTTATGATTGAAAAGGAATATGAACTATTCATCTGTTCATATTCCCTTGTAATATTGTGTTTATGTAGTCTTCCTATTGTTTGCTGTACCCTATAGCACAGAGTACAGATTAATGCATTTGGAAATGTATTAATGCAACTGTAGCATATTTGCTTGAAAAATTGTTATATAAATAAGATAAACAGAGAAAATATTCTGGATTAATTTCAGTCCACGTAATGAAATGCATGAAAAGATTTAATTTAATGTTGCTGTTTATTTTTGATAAGATAAAAGCTGTTAAATATAGTTTGTTGTATTTGCTTCCAATAAAAGAACGGTGCAGAAAGGCAAAGCACAATCGTTTTAGTTTTTATGTTTAAGCCATGCTTTTCTCTGTTCTATATGGCAATATAAATGAATGTGGTTTGCAATGCTATGTACACAATGAAATCTCCAAGCAGTCATAGACAGTACCAAGAGTTGTGTGCAATTGTGCTTATAATTGACGTGTATATAGAAAATGAAACAAATAAGTCCAATTTTAACTCTACCCGTTGTTCTGTAAAATTGCCAGTAGGTAATTATTTATTTTTAAAAAAAATTGTGATAATTGGTTTATTTATTACACTGGCTGTGACACCAGGGCATGGAAATGTTGCAGCTGTGATGTTTGACAGCCTTTGGTGCAGTTTATAGGGGGAGGCAGCACTGGTAGAGACAGGGAGAGGGAGAAACATACGGAAAAGGGAGAATAGAGAAGGGGGAGGGGAGACACAGACAAACAGGGAGAAACAGACATATGAGTAAGATTGGAGAAAGGAAAACCAAGAGACACAGATGCTTTGGGAGGAAAAAAAATACAGAATGATATTGTAAAAACAAAATAAAGAAAGAGAGAAAAAATGAAAAGATTGCAGGCGAGAAAGACAGATGTAGGCAACAGGAATAAGGTGGGTGACTGAAATAGATCAATCTAAAACTCCAAAAGGTTGCACATCAAATACATTCCTATGCATACCACTTACCGTGCCCATGAATATCCATTAATATGTCCAATGTTACAATCCAATATTTTTGTCTAGGTACATATGTTTTGTGAGCTCACTTGGAAATGATATATTTATCATGCCCTCTGTTTCTTTGTGGTTGCAAGGTATTTTTGTAAGCAATCATAATTTATGTGAACATAAAAATGTAGGTTTAGAGGTTGTGCAGGTCACAAGATTTTGCCACATCTGGTCACGATTTCTAGTTAAGACTAAACATAATTATTGTACACTTTATGAAAATACAATTAACCTTACCTTTGATAAGAATATATAGTACTAAGCAAAATTATTTAGCAAAATTATTATGTACAATTCATAACTGGCAGGCATTTTCTTGTCAAACATAATTTGAAGGAATATTAATCCACCAAAATCACTGCTTATTCAATAAACATTGAAGGAAGAAAGTAGTAAGTTCAAAAGACAGTAAGCCTAGCAACCACTTTACAGGTGCCCCACCAATACAATGTGGATACTGACTTGTTGCTATGGCTACTGCACTTTTTACTTAGCACTTTGCCACTTGGCATATTGAATATGTTTATAATAATTCTTACAGCAGTATTCCTTGGTTTTCACTAGATGTTTTTAGTTGTCTTTTTATGTGCAGTGGTAGTCTATTGTCAATATGTATCCAGCAAGAGTGATAGCAACTCCAGCTGCCAAATGATACCAGGCAGCAAAGTTTCTCTTGTGTATTTGCCCTTGTCTGCTTAAAGGTTACATTTTAATCACTTCACCACTGGGCACTTAAACCCGCTTAACCCTGTGAGGACCATGAGATTACCGTCATCAATATAAAATAATTATAAAAGATGAGACAAATACGTCCCTTGGTCCTCAAAGTGTTAACCAGACCAATGTTCAGCTTTCAGCGCCCTCACATTTTGAATGACATGTACTCAGTCATGCAATACTGTGCCCATACAAAATGTTCGATCTTTTTTTTTCACACACATAGAGCTTTCTTTTGGTGGTATTTAATCAGCACTGAGTTTTTTATTTTTTGCACTATAAATGAAAAAAGATGAAAATTTTGTAAACATATGCATTTATCTTAATTTCTGTTATAAAATTTTGCAAATTAGTTATTTTTCTTCATACATTTTTGCCAAAGTTTATACTGCTACATATCTTTAGTTAAAATAACCCAAGTCAGTGTATATTAATTGGTCTCTGTGAAAGTTATAGAGTCTAAGCCCAGGTTCACACTGAGTGCAGAAATTAAATGGTGCGAGTTCAGCTGAACTCACACCATTTCATTCCTGCATGTCAATCCCGATCTCAGCGGCGATTTCACAGAAATCTGTGTGGGATGTAAATTGCAAAAAGTGGTACAAGAACTACTTTTTGAAATCAGTGCAGCGATTAGGATGGTGCCATAGCCGGTTATTACCGCCCTTTTGGCATGCCAAATCGTGTCAATGTGAACCAGGGCTACAAGCTATGGTGCCAATCATTGAAAATTGATAACACCTGATGTACTGACTGCCTATCTCATTTCTTGAGACACTAACAAGTAGGGATGAGCCCCCGGTTCGAGTTGAACGCATATTCGACTCGAACATCGGGGGTTCGTCCTTTCGCGCCATTGAGAACATTATGGGGCATTCGCGGGAACTTTGCGCGCCCCATAATGCATTCCAATGGCGGCGGAATGCCGCCCGCTGATTGACCAGAGCATGCACATGACCTGCATGCTTTGGCCAATCAGCGGGCGGCCTGCTGTGAAAGCTATGATTGGCTAAAGGCAGGGTGCCTTTAGCCAATCACTGCTCAGCAGCCTCAATCCATGTCCCACACTATATAAAGCTGCTTGTACAGCGGCTCTATGTAGTGTGTGTTGGCAGCAGTGCTGGAGTGACTAGATAGAGAGAGTTTAGGTTGCGAATTGCAGGCAGTTTAGCTAGATCATCCTATCTATCTGTCAGTTAGTGCAGGCAGGTTAGTGTACGGAAATATATACTAGATAGATAGGGCTATTTGTATACAGTCAGGCAGTGCAAGAATATATATATATATACCTTCCTAGTGTATATATATATATATATATATATATATATATATATATATATATAATGCAAAGCCTTTAGTGTAGTAGACTATATACAGCTAATTCAGTGTATTGTATATAGTGTCCATTTAGGCAGTGCAAGAATATATATATATATATATATATATATATATATATATATACACACAGTGTACACTATATATCAGTGAATTCGGGGTGTACATACGGTATATAGTACACTTGACCTGGTGCATTAAAATATATACAGCTTGGTGTATATATATATATATATAGATATATATATAGATATATATATATCTATATATATATATATATATATATCTATATATATATCTATATATATATACACACACAGCGTATTGAGTGTACATTATATGTCAGTGCATTCGGGGTGTACATACGGTATATGGTACACTTGATGTGGTGTATTACAATATATAGAGCCTGGTATATATACTGCATAATATATATATATATATATATATATATATATATATATATATATACACAGCGTATTGAGTGTACACTATATATCAGTGCATTTGGGGGTGTACGGTATGTAGCATACTACTTGACGTTGTGTCTTAAAATATATACAGTCTAGTGTATACATATATACACACAGCGTATTGCGTGTACACTATATATCAGTGCATTCGGGGGTGTACGGTATATAGCACACTACTTGACGCGGTGCCTTAAAATATGTACAGTCTAGTGTATACACATAGCGTATTGAGTGTACACTATATATCAGTGCATTAGAGGCTGTACGGTATATAGCACACTACTCAACTTGGTGTCTTAAAATGTAAACAGTATAGTGTATACAGATATACATGCAGCGTATTGAGTGTACACTATATATCAGTGCATTCGGGGGTGTACAGTATATAGCACACTACTTGACATGGTGTCTTAAAATATATACAGTTTAGTGTATACATATATACACACAGCAGATTGAGTGTACACTATATATCAGTGCATTCGGTGGTGTACAGTATATAGTACAGTGTAGTGCGGTGCAAGCAGCCTCTGTGTCTTCAGTGAAAAGTGGTGGTGGCAGACGTGGTGCATCCTCTGCTGGCGGGTCACGTTTGTCCTTTTTTTCTGCTGTTGGACGTGCTATTGAGCCACAACATGCAGAAGAGTGGGTGGAGTGGATAACAAAGCCGTCCTCATCCTCTGTCATCCAGGCTTGTACAAGTTTGTCTTCTACCGCATCTGGCAAAGCGGCCTAATCCACCGAATCCTTGTCCACAGTTACTCCTTCTGTAGCCTTACCATCATGCACGGAGGAGTCATCTGAGTTATTCGAACATAGCGTTGGTTACATGCTGATGGAGGGTGTTTGAAGGCTCCCATGTTGGTTCCCATGAGCCGAGAGACAGGGGGTGCAGCAAAAGGACAAGAGACTAGCAGTCATGTTCCCCCAGCTGCAGCATACTGCCAAGTTTGCTCCAGTGATGAGGAGAGAGGGGATGATGAGGACACGGACTGTACTTGGGTGCCTGAGACAGAGAGGAAGAAGACGCCCAACTTCAACAAGGCAGGATGTCCTCCAGGGGCCACATTAAGGGCAGCTACCCAATTGCATCAGACCAGAGCTCCACAGGTGCTGCTGCCTCCCCGCCGACTTCCAAAATTTCTTTGGTGTGGGCATTTTTTATCACATGTGTAGTAGATCGCACCGTTGCCATTTGCAACCTATGTCTGAAGCGGATCAAGCGCGGCCAGGACTCCAGCCGCTTGGGCGCTAATGTCTTGACAAGACATATAACGACCAGCCATGCAGTCCGTTGGCAAGAGTACCTGAAAGACCCACACCAGAAAACAATACATACTTTTCCTTGCTCCTCATCTGGGATATTAACCCCTACTACACCTGCAGTCCTCTCCAAAACCTGCACTGAGAGGAATGAAGGTATAGCAATGCGTGCCACAACTAGTACTTGCAGCCAATCTGTTAGCAGTACACCACCTGGTGAATTTAGCAGGCAAATATCCCTACCCCAGTTGCTGAACCGTAAAAAGAAATCCTGTCACAGCCATCCACATGCTTAGGGTCTTAATGCTAGCTTGGCCAAATTGCTAGCACTCCAACTGCTGCCTTTTCAGCTGGTAGACTCTGCCCCCTTTCGTGAATTTGTAGAATGTGCTGTCCCACAGTGGCAGGTTCCCAAAAGACATTTCTTTTCACGTAAGGCCATTCCAGCTCTCTACCGTCATGTGGAAGGCAATGTTTTGGCCTCGTTGGACAGTGCGATCAGCAGCAGAGTTCATATTACCGCTGACTCATGGTCCAGCAGGCACGGTCAGGGACGTTACCTTTCCTTCACGGCGCACTGGGTAACTCTGCTGGCAGCTGGGAAGGATGCAGTACAGGGTTCAATTTTGGAAATAGTTCCGCCATCATGCTTCCAAAAAGCTGGTGGTGATTTTTCCACATCCGCCTCCTCCACCCCCTCCTCTTCTACCTCTGTGGCCTCTTCTGCAGAATTGTCCTCTGAACCTGCAGTGCTCCCTAAGCATTCAAGGGGCTATGTAAGCAGTCAGGCTAAAAGATGCCATGCAGTGCTTGAGTTAGTCTGTCTAGGGGACAGGAGCCACACTGGGGAAGAGATTCTTTCAGCTCTGCGGGGGCAGGCTCAGAGGGGGGTTGACACCATGGCAGCTTGAGCCAGGAATGGTTGTATGCGACAATGGCACCAATCTTCTCTCTGCTCTCTGACTGGGACAATTGACACATGCTCCATGCTTGACACACTTCTGAATTTGGTGGTGCAGCGTTTCTTGACCAGGTACCCAGGCTTGCCAGATATCCTAAGGCAGGCCAGAAAAGTCTGTGGTCATTTCCGGCGTTCATACAATGCCATTGCCCGGCTGGCTGACATGCAGCGGGAATTCAACCTGCCCAACAAACACCTCATTTGTGACATGCCCACCAGGTGGAACTCCACCTTGGCAATGCTGCAGCAACTGTACGCACAGCAGAGGGCCATCAATGAGTACCTCTTTGACCCAGAGGACACTCATGCCTCCTCAAACTTACGCTTCATGGGCTCTCTGATTCTGAAAAGCCTGGGAAAAGACCCTAGGATTCGTGGCATCAAGGAGAGGGATCATTACTGGCTGGCAACCCTTCTTGATCCACGTTAGAAGGTTAAAGTTGCAGAACTCATCCTGCCTTTGCAGAGGATGAAACATCTTCAGGATACCTTGAAGAAAAGTTTGTTCAATGCCTTTCCAGACACTGGGAGGTTACCATGTCCTGCTGCTGATCCTGGACAATGTGTTTCTGAAGCATCGGTCATTCAGAGGCAGAGTGATGGAGAAGGTAGCCGGCTGAGTGATGCCTTTAAAAAATTTTAAGTCCTCAGCACCCAGGCCTGATAGGTTCCAGCAACCATTGTCAGCGTCTGCATTATATGGTGCAGGAATATATAGGGGCAAGAGCAGACTTGGAGACATTTCCAACTGAGCATCCACTTAGTTACTGGGTCTTGAGGATGGACCACTTGCTGGAACTTGCTCAATATGCATTTGAGCTACTGGCCTGCTAATGTCTGCACGGACATTCTGTACTGCTGGAGAGTTCATAACCGAGCAAAAAGTGTGCCTGTCCACAGACTCGGTTTATAGGCTCACATTTATAAAAATGAATCAGTCCTGGATCAGCAGCTATCAAGCCCCTGATGCTGATGCAACTGATTAAATCTGCTCGGGAACTGGGATCCCTTGAAGACTGCCACTACTCCTATTCCTCCTGTCCATAATCTAGAACAATATTTTGTATTTAGGGCACAAGCAACACCCAAGGCCCAATTTTTCTGTACCTGGTTTACAGGGGCATGCAATAACAATTTTTAAACTAATTTAAAACAGCAGGGCACGTTCCTGCATCCAACAAGAGTAACTGCAAGGGATTACAGTGTTCTGGCACCGCCAGCACCCAAGGCCCAAGTTTTCACCACCTGTTTGACTGGGGGCTTTCGTCACAATTTTTAAACTAATTTTTACAACATGAGGCCTAGTTCCTCCGTCCAACAAGAGTAACTGCAAGGGGTTACAGTGTTCTGGCACTGCCAGCACCCAAGGGCCAAGTTTTCGCCACCTGTTTGACTGGGGGCTTTCATCACAATTTTTAAGCTAATTTACAACATCAGGCCCCATTCCACCATCCAACAAGAGTAACTGCAAGGGGTTACAGTGTTCTGACACCGCCAGCACCCAAGGCCCAATTTTTCGCCACCTGTTTGATTGGGGTATTTCATCACAATTTTTAAACTAATTTACATCAGGCCCTGTTCCTCCATCCAGCAAGAGTAACTGCAAGGGGTTACAGTGTTCTCGCCCCCCCATCCTAACCGTTCAGGGCTGCATGCTCGGATAAGGGTCTGGTTTGGATTTTAGGGGGACCCCCACGTCATTTTTTTTTTAAATTTGGCGCGGGCTTCCCCTTAATATTCAAACCAGACCTGAAGAGCTTGGTTTGGACGGGGGTGACCCCACATACTTTTTTTCAGCAATTTTTTTGTATATTGTCAGGAGCCGGCAATACATTACAGCTGCAATTTTAAATTACTATTTTTCCTATGGAAATGTCATTTTGCTCTGGCTATGTTCTACAGCTCACAGAGATGTGCCCTTTTACAGACAGACTAAGGACACCACCCAGGCACAATATTTAAAGGCATTTTTCATTTTTTTTTTCACTTTAAGCATTATTAAAATCACTGCTCCTGAAAAAACAATTGATTTAAAAACTTTTTTTTTCATTGATACATGTCCTCTAGGGCAGGGCCCAGGTCCCCATACACTTTTTAGGGCAATAACATTGCATATAAGCCTTTAAAATTAGCACTTTTGATTTGTCATGTTCGGGTCCATTAGACTTTAACGGTGTTCGAATGTTCGCGCAAACTTTTTGCCTGTTCGCATGTTCTGGTGCGAACTGAACCGTGGGGTGTTTGGCTCATCCCTACTAACAAGACAGGAAAGTACAAATACCCTCCAAATGACCCCTTTTTGGAAAGTAGACATTCCAAGGTATTTAGTAAGAGACATGGTTAGTTTTTTAAAGTTGTTATTTTACCCACAATTCTTTGCAAAATGAAGATTTTTTTTCACAAAATACACACCAAAATACATTCTGATACTCCTTCTCAGTATGGAGATACCACACGTGTGAGCCTTTTACACAGCCTGGCCACATACAGAGGTCCAACATTGAAGTAGCACCTTCAGGCATTCTAGGAACATAAATTACACATCTCATTTCTCAACCACCTATTACACGTTTGAAAGCCCTGGAAGACCAGGACAATGGAAACACCCACAAAATTACCCCATTTTGGAAAGCTAACACCCCAGTATATACTTTATGAGGCATAATGAGTTTTTTTTAAAGGTTCATATTTTTCCAGAATTTTTGGGAAAATTTGGGAAAAAATTAAAATGCTTTTTTTTTACACAAAGTTGTCCATTTATAAGATATTTCCAACACATAGCACGTACATAGCAAAAATGGCACCCCAAAATACATTTTGCTACTCCTCCTGAGTATGGAGATACCACATGTGTGAGACTTTTACACAGCCTGGCCACATACAGAGGCCCAACATTGACTTAGCACCTTCAGGCGCTTTAGAAGCATAAATTACACATCTCATTGCTCAACCACCTATTACACTTTTAAAGGCCCTGGAGCACCAGGACAATGGAAACGTCCACAAAATGACCCCACTTTGGAAAGCAAACACCCCTACATATAATCTATGAAGCATAATAAGTCTTTTGAACATGTCATTTTTTTCCAGAAGATTTTGGAAAATGTGGAAAAAAATGAAAACACATTTTTTTAAACAAAGTTGTCCATTTATAAGCTATTTCCAACACATAGCATATACACAGAAAAAAATGACACCCCAAAATACATTCTGCTACTCCTTCTGGGTATGGTAATACCACATGTGTGAGACTTTTACACAGCCTGGCCACATACAGAGACCCATCATCCAAGGAGCACCATCAGTATAAAACCAAGCTTTGCTTATGGGTGATAGCATTGCAGGGGGTTCTTCCAAAAAAGTGTGGTTCTTTAAATAAGTGGGCACTTCAGTTCTTGCACTTCAGCAATTTGCACAAAGCGCATACTAACAAGAAACGACTCTAACACCAGACTACAGGTAACCTAATTTCCAAAACATCACACTTTCCTCTCTGAAACATGCAGACCTTACCTCTCCTTTACACAATAGCAGCCTCTCTCCCCCTCTCCTTTTCTTCAGCCATCTTCCCCACCCCACAATCTGTACATATCATCCTCACTTCTCCCCTCTCCCTATTACTGCACTCACCACCTCTTTCTAACTCTAAGCTCACATGCTAACAAAACCAGGATGCTCAAGCATGTCCCCTCATATAAATCATATTCCCATGTTGCCTCCCTCTCTCTTCTGCTTCTCCTAGCCTCTGGGGATATTTCCCCAAACCCTGGGCCTCTCTCATTTAATCACACCCATCACCACCACCCCACACCCTCTAACAGTAGTCACAATGTACACAATTTAATCTCCATCCCCCTTCTTCCCAAAACCAGTCTCCCCTTCTCCTATGCCCTCTGGAACGCCCGCTCTGTCTGCAACAAGCTCACTGTCACTAATTCCTTTCATCTACTTGCTATCACCGACTGGCTCCACGAATGCGATTCTCCTTCTCCTGCTTCCCTCTCCCACGGTGGCCTTCTCTGGACTCACTCCGCTAGGCCTAATGGATGCAAGGGAGGTGCAGTGGGATTCCTCCTATCCCCACTGAGCACCTTTCAGGTTCTTCACTCTCCTCCCTCTCTTTCCCTCTCATCATTTGAAGCCCACTGTATACGTCTATTCTCTCCAACCTCCCTAAGAATTGCTGTGATCTACCGGCCTCTTGGACCACTGTCAGCTTTCCTTGATGAATTTTCTGCCTGGCTATCCTACTTTCTATCTTCTGAAATTCCCACAATCCTTCTTGGTGACTTCAACATCCCAGTTAACACTAACACTCCTGCTACTTCTAAATTTCTTAGTTTAACCTCCTCATTTGACCTGAAGCAATGGGTACAGGCTCCTACTCACACTGATCGAAACACCCTCGACCTTGTCTTCTGCTATCTATGTACTCCATGCAACTTCTCCAACAATCCTTTTCCCCTCTCCGACCACCACCTTATTGGTTTCTCTCTCTCCCTGTCTTGCACCACCCTCCCCTCCAATCGCCTAACTGTCAGCCGTAGAAACCTTCGCCAACTCAACACTTCTCTCCTCTATTCTGCTACTGACCACCTCTTTGAAAACCTCTCACCCCTGTCCTGCCCCAACCAAGCCACTGCCATCTACAATAAATCCCTGTCCTCCAACCTGGACGAGCTAGCTCCCCTCACTACACACAAAATCAGGCCTCGACCCCTACAACCCTGGCAAACAGACGACACCAGAAACCTCAAAAAGCGTAGCCCCGCCCTTGAGCATCTGTGGCACAAGACTAAGTCTCTCGAAGACTACAACCTATACAAATCTGCCCTCCATAAATACAATTCTTGCCTCCACACAGCCAAGCAGACCTATTTCACCACTCTTATTAACACCTTCTCATCTAGTCCCCGTCAATTCTTCTCTACCTTCAACTCCCTGCTTCGTCCTCCCCCACTTCCACCCACCAACACACTCACTGCCCAGAAGATTGCTAATCACTTCAGAAGCAAGATAGACACAATTCGTGATGAAATCTCCACTCTGCAGGCATCTTCCCCTGTTAACACCCTATGTCAAAAGGCACAATCGACATTATCCTTATTCAAACCTGCTACTATTAACGAGGTTGCTAAACTCCTTTCTAATGCCCACCTAACCACCTGTCCACTGGACCCTATTCCCTCTCAAATACTAAGCTCACCCTCTGACTCTATCCTACACTCTCTAACTCACATCTTCAATCTCTCCCTCTCTTCTGGCATCTTCCCCAATGCTCTAAAACATGCACTGGTCACCCCCATACTCAAAAAGCCATCCCTGGACCCTACTGATCTTAACAATCTGCGCCCGACCCCCTTGCTCCCCCTTTTCTCCAAACTCCTCGAACGCCTAGTCTACAACCAACTGAGTCACCACCTTGTTAAGAACAAACTTCTGCACCCCCTTCAATCTGGATTTTGCCCCCAACACTCCACAGAAACTGCCCTTCTTAAACTCACAAATGACCTACTAACCGCAAAAACCAATGGACACTACTCTATACTCCTACTCCTGGACCTTTCGGCTGCCTTTGATACTGTTGACCACCCCCTCCTCCTCAAAAAACTCCATTCCCTCGGTCTCTGTGACTGTGCTCTTCAGTGGCTCTCGTCCTACCTATCCCATCGCACCTTCAGTGTAACGTACAATTCTACCTCCTCCTCTCCTCTTCCTTTCTCTGTTGGAGTCCCCCAAGGTTCTGTTCTTGGACCTCTCTTATTTTCAATATGCACCTCTTCCCTGGGACGGCTGATAGCCTCCCATGGCTTTCAATATCATTTCTATGCTGACGATACCCAAATCTACCTCTCCACCTCCAACTCACTCCCTCAGTCTCCTCACGTATCACTAACTTATTAACAGACATATCTGCCTGGATGTCACACCACTTCCTCAAACTCAACTTGTCTAAAACTGAACTCATAATATTTCCTCCCCCACGTGCCGTTTCCCCCGACTTCTCTGTCAAGAGCAATGGCACAAACATCCACCCATCCCCATATGTTAGGGTGCTTGGTGTTATCCTGGATTCTGAACTCTCCTTTTGGCCCCACATCCAATCACTTTCTAAGGCTTGCTGCCTCAATCTCTGCAACATCTCTAAAATATGTCCCTTCCTAACCAATGAAACCACAAAGCTCCTGATTCACTCCCTGGTCATCTCTTGGCTCGACTACTGCAACTCCCTCCTCACTGGCCTACCTTTAAATAAACAATCTCCCCTCCAGTCCATCATGAATGCCAATGCCAGACTCATCCACCTTACAAACCGTTCAGCGTCTGCCACCCCTCTCTGCCATTCCCTACATTGGCTGCCACTCGCCCAACAAATTAAATTCAAAATACTAACAATCAGCTACAAAGCCATCCACAACTCTGCTCCCAGCTACATCACCAGCCTAGTCTCAAAATACCAACCAAAACGTCCACTCCTAAGACCTCCTGCTTTCCAGCTTCCTCATCACCTCCTCTCATACTCGCCTCCAAGACTTCTCCCGAGCCTCTCCCATCCTCTGGAACTCCCTACCCCAATCTGTCAGACTGTCCCCAAATCTGTCCACCTTCAGGCGATCCCTGAAAACTTTTCTCTTCAGGGAAGCCTATCCTGCCACCACCTAACAACTACACTCCTTATTTTCTCAATCAGCTCATCCCCCGCAGTTATTGCCCTTTCGTATCATTTAACCCTCCCTCCTAGATTGTAAGCTCTAACGAGCAGGGCCCTCTGATTCCACCTGTATTGAATTGTATTGTAATTGTACTGTCTGCCCTAATATTGTAA
>BLSH010260025.1:0-28777 GCA_018402905.1 Glandirana rugosa | reverse complement strand
TATGATCATATCCCTCTCCAAGGACGACGACCACACTCCCTGTCTCACCGCAATATTTTAGTAGAGTATGACCACATCCCTCTCCAAGGACGACGACCACACTCCCTATCTAATGGAAATACTTTAGTAGATCTGTCCCTCACACCAGCAGCAGTCCCTACACCAGTATGAGATGATTTTATAACGCTTATCTGTCCCTTACACCAGCAGCAGGAACCTCTCCCTACACCAGTATGAGATGATTTCATAAAGGTAATCTATCCCTCACACCAGCAGCAGGAACCTCTCCCTACACCAGTATGAGATGATTTTATAACGCCACTCTGTCCCTCACACCAGCAGCAGGAACCTCTCCCTATACTAGTATGAGATGATTTTATAATGCTAATCTGTCCCTCACACCAGCAGCAGAAACCTCTCCCTACATTGGTATGAGATTATTTTATAATGGTAATCTGTCCCTCACACCTACAGCAGGAACCTCTCCCTACATCAGTATGAGATGATTTTATAACGCTAATCTGTCCCTCTCACCAGCAGCAGGAACCTCTCCCTACACCAGTATGAGATCATTTTATAACACTAATCTGTCCCTCATACCAGCAGCAGGAACCTCTCCCTACACCAGTATGAGATTATTTTATAACGCTAATCTATCCCTCACACCAGCAGCAGGAACCTCTCCCTACACCAGTATGAGATGATTTTATAACGCTAATCTGTCCCTCACTCCAACAGCAGGAACCTCTCCCTACACCAGTATGAGATGATTTTATAACGCTAATCTGTACCTCACACCAGCAGTAGGAACCTCTCCCTACACCGGTATGAGATGATTGTATAACGGTAATCTGTCCCTCACACCCACAGCAGGAACCTCTCCCTACATCAGTATGAGATGATTTTATAACGCTAATCTGTCCCTCACACCAGCAAGAGGAACTTCTCCCTACACCAGTATGAGATGATTTTATAATGCTAATCTGTCCCTCACTCCAGCAGCAGGAACCTCTCCCTATACCAGTATGAGATGATTTTATAACACTAATCTGTCCCTCACACCAGCACCAGAAACCTTTCCCTACACCAGTATGGGATGATTTTATAACGCTAATCTGTCCCTCATACCAGCAGCAGGAACCTCTTCCTACACCAGTATGATATATTTTATAACGCTAATCTATCCCTCACACCAGCAGCAGGAACCTCTCCCTATACTAGTATGAGATGATTTCATAACGCTAATCTATCCCTCACACCAGCAGCAGGAACCTCTCCCTACACCAGTATAAGATAATTTTATAACGCTAATCTGTCCCTCACACCAGCAGCAGGAACCTCTCCCTATACTAGTATGAGATGATTTTATAACGATAATCTATCCCTCACACCAGCAGCAGGAACCTCTCCCTACACCAGTATGAGATGATTTTATAACGCTAATCTATTCCTCACACCAGCATCAGGAACCTCTCCCTATACTAGTATGAGATGATTTTATATCGCTAATCTATCCCTCACACCAGCAGCAGGAACCTCTCCCTATGCTAATATGAGATGATTTCATAACGCTAATCTATCCCTCACACCAGCAGCAGGAACCTCTCCCTACATCAGTATGAGATGATTTTATAACGCTAATCTGTCCCTCACACCAGCAACAGGAACCTCTCCCTATACTAGTATGAGATGATTTTATAACGCTAATCTGTCCCTCACACCAGCAGCAGGAACCTCTCCCTACACCAGTATGAGATGAATCTATAACACTTATCTGTCCTTCACACCAGCAGCAGGAACCTTTCCCTATACTAGTATGAGATGATGAAGTTATGGGAATAATCCCATCACAGGGTGGAGCTGCGATGGTCAAAAACATGTAACCATGCCACATCCTAGACTAGAAGTATACACAAGAACCTTATTTGGAAAGAAAAATGGACTTTGAAGGCATGTTGGGTAAAAAATTAAATTGTAGACTTTACTTGTTACAAAATGGCACTCGTGCCAAAAATACAGAACATCTAAAAATGCTTTAAAATATATGTAACACACAAGACATGTTATTGGAATGACCTGTAGGGCCAATGAGGATCCCCGGGGGTGCTAGCCACTAATGAGTAAACCAGGACCCTGGGGGGTCAGACATAGAGTATCATACATGTTGCTGGAATAAATCTCCTCATGCGCAACACAATACCTTAAGTGCTTTAAATAGCACTCATAACAGCAATAGTAACTTATAACATAAAAGTATAATGGTTACGCCAATATACGTTCCAGCAGCAGGTGTAGAGGAAGAAGATTGCTCAACTAGTTTCGCGCTTAAAAGATCCGCGCTTCATCTGGAGCTGAAGATATCAGTCTACTAAAAGATAAATACATACATGTCAAGGCATTATATAGACGTATATCCAAGGGAGATTTTTTACACAATACCACAGTAACAAATACATGTAAAGTGAGAATCACCTACATGGTATACATATAGATTATATAGCAGCAGCAGCGTGTCCCCCTCGGGTATAGCAGGACACCCCGGTGCCCCCCCTGCACAAACCGGGCCACCATCCACCCGACCACTCATCCCACAGAGACCCAAGGCCACATCAGGTAAGTATGGGGGCCTGTATGCGATACAAAAAGTATGTGTAGAAAAGGTATGTCAGTAACATGTGTACAATCATAGTGCTGGAGTGTGTATTAATGCTAGCCCATAAGTACCTGAGAGCAGAGTATTTCCTAGGTTATCTTCAAATATGGAAAATAGAGATAAGTAGATTGTATGCACCAAAAATCACCAGAACAGGAGGATGTGATGCAGTTATGGTGAGCACGATGGTCACAGTTTTCAACTTTGTGCTATGCAAGATGAGTGTGAGTCACACTGAATCCGATGTACAAACACTGTGGGACATAAAAAAGTTCCATTGTAAGGACAATAATAATAAGACATGGGGGTGCGGGAGAAATTCCCATACACCTAGCGTGTGACTTACCCGGTATGTGTGAGAGACAGTACCCCGGGAGGTCTATTCGTGCTGCTGACCTGGCCCACAACTGCAAAAGGCCGGTCCTATTGTAGGACATACCGCCCCAATCAATGGCGTCCACATCAAACCAATGACGTCATCAACCTGGCCTGAGCCAATGCATGTGCCAGTCCCACCCCCGTCGAGTAGGGCGGCGTCATGGGGATAGATGCTCGCCGTGCCTCAGACAGGGGGAAAGGACGCCCACACGAGGAAGGCAGGGAGAATCCATCAGGGGCTCCCTCATGTGGATAACTCCCATGCCGCAGTGCCCGGTATCGCGCAGGTTCCCAGACAGCACAGGGCAGGCTCTGACGGCGCCTGCAGCCGCATACTCACCCATGGACGCGGGAAGGGTGGAAAAGGGACCCGGCCACGGGGGCGCACCCCAACCCGGGGGCAAGCCGGCAGCCCAAGGGGGACCAACCACTGCTGGAGATAACATCCAATGTACCTAAACAAGAACACAATACATTGTAAATGAATACCAAACGACTCCAAATCACACATGGAGGAGCCATATATAAATGCAACAAAAGTGCTTAATATACATTTGAGACTAGATAAATATATCTAGTCTCATTCTAGGAATGACCCCATGTATTGCCACACACAATTGCATGTAGCATAATCAAATGGGAGCACATGAGCAAAAAGGCATATCCACTGGCCACCCAGCTAAATCCCCTCCAGAGGAGCCCCCACATCGAGTGACACAGAATTAGCAAACTTAGCATATATCATTTGACAGCAAGAAGGGTATCGATTGAGGGTAACTAGATGGCCAAAAGGAGGGCACCAGCTGGAGTAGAATCAGTCCAGTAGTGTGACCACCTCAAATAAAAGCCACAGACCTGCACCACTCGTGGTATACTATCTACATTGGGGGCCAACAAGGCCACAAGCCCATTCACAGAAAGGGCCTATAAGTCAGAACCTCATTGAGGCCTGGGGCCTTAGTGGCCTCCAAGCGCACAATCCATAAGGTTTCTCTCTGAAGAATAATCTTGTCCCAGGGGCCACCCCTGGGGTAGCAGGTACTGCTTCTAGTACCAGGAACTTAACCACCTGTGTGTTAAACCTATGGTACAGATCTAAATGCCAACTGACTGGTGTAATTATTTTACCATTACCTGAATAATAAATATGATCCCCAATCCTTTGTCGTAATTGTTGTATCGTTTTACCAACGTAAAACGCTCCACAGTGGCAGAGCATTAAATATACCAGTCCGTGCATACTACAATCAGCCGAGAATTTTGGACGGAAAATCTCTCCATTGGGTAGTTTGTAGCAGGTGCCCTCCAACACCCAGGGGCACATGTCACAGGCACCACAACAGGTGATTCCTCTGGGTTGGGACACTAAATTACTTTTAGGATTATAGTAGCTTTGGGATAATTGGTCTCTAAGGGATACATTCCTGCGATATACAATTTCCGGATGGGATTTGTGAGGAGGTGCCAGTGCCTATTTAATAACTGACGTATTTGAAAATGTTGTGAACAGAATTTAGTAATGAGTTTAACTGTGGGTTGAGGCACAGATCGTCAAACAGATTTCGTTTTGTAAATCAGTTGGTGCCGATCCTGCAAGAGTGCCTTGTGGAATGCCCTTTTCAGTAAAGACTTACCGTAGCCCCGATTTGAGAGTCTCTCACGCAAGGAGGCGGCTTGGGAAAGAAAGTCATCCAGCCCTGTGCAGTTGCAACGAATGCGCAGATATTGGGCATAGGGTATACTATGCTTGAGATACACCGGATGTGCACTCCCCGCATGCAAGATGGTATTCCCTGCTGTCTCCTTGCGGTAAAGACTGGTCGCTAAACATTGTTGTTGATCCACAAAAATGGATAGGTATAAAAATGTGATAGTCTGTGTGTGAAAGTTTAGAGTGAACTTCAAGTTGTAGGTATTAACATTAACACTATCAACAAATTTAACCAGGTCCTCAACTGGACCGGCCCAGACCACGAAAATGTCGTCTATGAACTGGTACCAGCAGAGAACCCCGCTCGTGAAGAGCTCCAAATCTTTATCGGAAAAGATCTCCCATTCCCACCCCCCTAGATACAGGTTGGCGTATGAGGGCGCGCAACGGGTCCCCACATAGCAACCCCCTGTATCTGGAGGTAGTGGGTGTCTAGGAAACAAAACCAGTTATGAGTCAGAATAAATTTTAACAATTACATAGCAAAATCACCATATGTCCAAAGGTTATGATCTACCTCTCGCAAAAACGTATGGACTACTTGGACTCCCCTCTTGTGAGGGATGCTGGAGTATAAAGCCTCCACATCCAAAGTCATGAGGAGGGAGCCCAACGGAACTACCATGCCCTCAATACGAGTAAGGAGGTCCATGGTGTCCCTAATATATGACGGAAGCATCAGAACATGTGGTAGCAAGGTAGTGTCCACCAATGCACTGGCGTTCTCCAAGAGGGAGCCCACCCCAGAGATTATAGGCCTACCTTGGGGTCGCCTCCTTGGGGTCCTTAACATTTAGAAAATCATAGGTTTGTTGGTCAATCAATCCTTTGTAATATGCCTCCGAGATGAGGGTCCTGTACTCAGCCACAAATCCCACTATTTTTGATGCAGACAGTGGACGGTACCAATTTCTATTCTGCAGTATTTCCATACACATTTTTTCATATTGGGATTGAGTCAAAATGACTACATTCCCCCCTTTATCTGAATTTTTGATGACAATGTCAGGAATTTTCATGAGTGACTGCAGGGCCCTCATCTGGGAGGATGTAAGATTGGGGGCTACATGTGAGATCCTTAGTCTTTTAACATCACTCACCATAGCGGTGAGGAATGTCCAGACATTAACATTAGTAGATAGGTCAGGAAACCTATGGGATTTATTTTTGAAATTAAAAGGTTAGCTTGGCACATATGTAGATGTAGAGTCTTGAGATGTCTGTTGAGATGCTTGTGAGGAGTTTTCATCAAGTAGAAGAATTAGATCTCTGAGGGCTCTGCACTCAGCCATGGAAATTGTTTGGTCTGCTCTGTGATTTCTCTGTCCTTCGCAGCTCTCACCCGTTCCTCATCAAACAAAAATTTGTAAGTTAGGTTCCATGAGAACAAATATAGATCTTTGATTATCTCATATTTGTTAATACTTGTTGAAGGGCAGAAATTTAGCCCTAACTTTAAAACATCAATTTGGTCTGTGGTGAATTGATATGGAGTTAAATTGATAACACTCAACTCTGTACTGGAGCGATATTGGGATCCAGGACTGTTCATGAGACGTGTCAGGTGGCAATCTAGAATGGTTTGTGTAGCCCCGGAGCGGATCTTTTAAGCGCAAAACTAGTTGAGCAATCTTCTTCCTCTACACCTGCTGCTGGAACTCATATTGGCGTAACCATTGTACTTTTATGTTATAAGTTACCATTGCTGTTATGAGTGCTATTTAAAGCACTTAAGGTATTTGGTTGCACATGAGGAGATTTATTCCAGCAACATGTATGATACTCTATGTCTGACCCCCCAGGGTCCTGGTTTACTCATTAGGGGCCAGCACCCCAAATAAGGTTCTAGTATGAGATGATTTTATAACACTAATCTATCCCTCACACCAGAAGCAGGAACCTCTCCCTATACTAGTATGAGATGATTTTATAAAGCTAATTTATTAATTTATCCCTCACACCAGCAGCAGGAACCTCTCCCTATACCAGTATGAGATGATTTTGTAACGCTAATCTATCCCTTACACCAGCAGCAGGAACCTCTCCCTATACTAGTATGAGATGATTTTATAACGCTAATCTGTCCCTCACAGCAGCGGCAGCATCCTCTCCCTACACTAGTATGAGATGATGTGACATGCAGTGCTACGTGACTCCAGCTTATATCGAGGCTGGGTCACATGATGCACTGGCCAATCACAGCCATGCCATTAATAGGCATGGCTGTGATGGCTTCTAAGGGCAAACCAGTGAAACGCTTGTTGATTGGCTGCACTGCAGCTATTCAAAAGGCGCAAAAAAGTACCCGGACCCCGAACCGGGTTCGGGCTCGGGACACGGACACCCTAAAGTCTGGTACAAACCCCAACTTTACAGTTCGGGTTTGCTCAACTCTATTCACAACCTCTTTCTCACAAATTCCTTTAATCTACTTGCTATCACTGAAACCTGGCTCAATGAATATGAGACTCCTTCTCCTGCTTCCCTCTCCCACGGCGGCCTTCTCTCGACTCACTCCCCTAGGCCTAATGAATGCAAGGGAGGTGGAGTGGGATTCCTCCTATCCCCACAGAGCACCTTCCAAGTTATTCACTCTCTTCCCTCTCTTTCCCTCTCATCATTTGAAGCTCACTGTATACGTCTATTCTCTCCAACCTCCCTAAGAATTGCTGTGATCTGCCGGCCTCCTGGACCGTTGTCAGCTTTCCTTGATGAGTTTTCTGCCTGGTTAACCTATTTCCTCTCTTCTGAAATTCCCACAATCCTTTTCGGTGACTTCAACATCCCTGTTAATACAAGCGCTCCTGCTACTTTGAAACTTCTTAGTCTAACCTCCTCATTTGACCTAAAGCAATGGGTAGAGGCTTCTTCTCACTCTGATGGAAACACCCTTGACCTTGTATTCTCCTACCTATGCGCTCCATACAACTTCTCCAACAATCCTTTACCCCTCTCCTACCATCACCTTATTAGTTTCTCTCTCTCCCTGTTTTCCACCACCATTCCCTCCAATCGCCTAACTGTCACCCGTAGAAACCTTCGCCACCTCACCCCTTCTCTCCTCTATTCTGCTACTGACCACCTCTATGAAAAAATCTCTCCCCTGTCCTGCCCCAACCAAGCCATGTCCATCTATAATAAATCCTTGTCCTCCAGCCTGGACAAGCTAGCTCCCCTCACAACACACAGAATCAGGCCTTGACGCCTACAACCCTGGAAAACAGATGATACCAGAAATCTCAAAAAACGTAGCCGCGCTCTTGAGAGTCTGTGGCACAAGACAAAATCCCTCAAAGACTTCAACCAATGCAAATCTGCCCTCTGTAAATACAATTCTTGCCTCCACACTGCCAAGCAGACCTATTTTACCACTCTTATTAACACCTTCTCATCCAGTCCCCGTCAACTCTTCTCTACCTTCAACTTTCTACTTCGTCCCCCACTGCCTCCACCCACTAACTCACTCACTGCACAGGAAATTGCTAATCACTTCAAAAATAAGATTGATGCTATTCGTGATGAAATCTCCACTCTACAGATATCGCCCCCAGCTGAGACCCCATATCAAAAGGTACAACTGACACTCCCCTTATTCAAACCTGCTACTATAGATGAAGTTGCTAAACTCCTTTCTAATGCCCACCTAACCATCTGTCCCCTAGACCCTATTCCCTTTCAAATACTAAAGTCACCCTCCGACTCTATCCTACACTCTCTAACTCACATCTTCAATCTCTCCCTCTCTTCTGGCATCTTCCCAATGCTCTAAAACATGCATTGGTCACCCCCATACTTAAAAAAGCCAACCTTGGACCCTACCAGTGTTAACAATCTAAGCCCTATCTCCTTGCTCCCATTTTCCTCTAAACTCCTTGAACGCTTTGTCTACAACCAACTGAGTGACCACCTCATTAAGAATAACCTTCTCGATCCCCTTCAATCTGGATTTCGCCCTCGACACTCCACAGAAACTACTCTTCTAAAACTCACAAATTACCTACTAACCGCAAAAACCAATGGACATTATTCTGTACTCCTACTTCTGGACCTTTTGGCTGCCTTTGATACAGTTGGCCACCCCCTCCTCCTCAAAAACTTTACTCCCTCTGTCTCCGTGACTGTGCTCTTCGGTGGCTCTCATCCTACCTATCTCAACGTACCTTCAGTGTCACTTACAATTCTACTTCCTCCTCTCCACTTCCCTTCTCTGTCGGGGTCCCCCAAGGTTCTGTTCTTGGACCTCTCTTATTTTCAATCTACACCTCTTCCCTGGGTCAGCCTCCCATGGGTTTCGATATCATTTCTATGCTGACGACACTCAAATTTACCTCTCCATCCTTCAGCTCACTCCATCAGTCTCCTCACGCATAACTAACCTACTAACAGACATATCTGTCTGGATGTCACACCACTTCCTTAAACTCAACTTTTCAAAAACCAAGCTCATAATATTTCCTCTCCCACGTGCCTCTTTCCCGACTTCTCTGTCAAGAGCAATGGCACAACCATCCCCCCATCCCCACATGTCAGGGTGCTAGGTGTTATCCTGGACTCTGAACTCTCCTTTTGGCCCCACATCCAAGACCAGACTGTCTCACTTTTCCACACTATCCACTTTTACCACTTTTTTATACACTTTTTTCCACACTATCCACTTTTAGGCGATCGCTGAAAACTTTTCTCTTTGGAGAAGCCTATCCTGCCTCCACCTAACAACCACACTTTTTATTTTCTTCATCAGCTCATCCCGCACAGTTATTACCCTCTCGTATCACTTGACCCTCCCTTCTAGATTGTAAGCTCTAACAAGCAGGACCTTCTTATTCCTCCTGTATTGACTTGAATTGTATTGTAATTGTACTGTCTGCCCTAATGTTGTAAAGTGTGGCACAAACTGTTGGCGCTATATAAATCCTGTATAATAATTATAAAATAATAATAACTGTTATACATGGCCAAACTGAAAAAGTAAAGAGAAACTTTCTTGTACCAATAGCAGGATTTTCTTGTGGGAAGATAGGGTTCAATCATCTGATCATTGTCATCAAGTCGACACCCCCCATGAGCAAATTATTTTCATGGACACAAGTTGGTTTCCAGATTGTGCCTCCTCTCCTGGGGACTTCTACATAGGTATCATCATGTATTGATGTCAGCATGTGGACGTTTCGTCTGTCCTTCCACTTGACAGCTAATAGCTCCTCGTTCCGCAAAGACATTGTCTTCCCTCTTCATAGCCTTTTGGTAACAAGCCTTTGCGGTAAGCCCTTTCTATTGGTCCTGATTGTACTGCATGCTAGAGTCAAACTTGAATAAAAATTATCCACATAAAGATGATAGCCTTTTCCAAGGATTGGATAGATAAGCTCCCAAACAACCTTTCCACTGGCTCCAATATACTCAGGGCATTCATGGGGATGCAGTTGGGTGTCCTTCCCTTCATAGACCAGGAAGGCATAGATGTAGCCGGTGGCTCGGCCACAAAGCTTGCACAGCTTAACCCCATATCGGGCCCTTTTGCTGGGAATAAACTGTTTTATGGCCAGCCTTCCCGTGAATTTTACAAGTGACTCAGCAGTGGCCAAATTTTAAATAATTTGTCAAAATCTGGGTCATTGCAGACCAATCAATGCAAAACCAACACTGTGTGTTGACATTATAGTGGAGGAACCGCATAATCATAAGGTATCTTGACCTTGACATAAGGGATGAGTAGATTGGCATATGGTGGATGGGGTTGGTCAACCAGTAGGAGTATAATTTGTTTTTTTTTGTAAGTCCCATATTAACTACTTGACCACAGGGCACTTAAACCCGCTTCCTAACCAGACCAATTTTCAGCTTTCAGTGTTCTCACATTTTGAATGACAATTACTCAGTCATACTACACTGTACTCATATGAAATGTTTGTTCTTTTTTTCCACACAAATAGAGCTTTCTTATGGTGGTATTTAATCACCATTGGGGTGTTTATTTTTTGAGCAATACATGGAAAAAGACCGCAAATTTTGTAAAAAAATGCATTTTTCTTTGCTTCTGTTATAAATTAGTAATTTTTCTTCATAAATGTTGGTCAAAATGTATACTGATATATATCTTTGGTAAAAAATAACCCAAATTAGTGGATATTATTTGGTCTTTGTGAAAGTTGTAGAGTCTACAATCTATGGTGCCAATCACTGAAAATTGATCACACCTGATGCACTGACAGCCGATCTCATTTCTTGAGGCCCTAACAAGACAGGAAAGTACAAATACCCCCAAAATGACCCCTTTTTGTAAAGTAGACAGTCCAACGTATTTAGTAAGAGGCATGGCAAGTTTTTTGAAGTTGTAATTTTTTCCCACAATTCTCTGCAAAATTAAGATTTTTTTTCTGTTTTTTTTTTTTTTCACAAAATTGTCATATTAACAGATTATTTCTCACACCCAGCATATGCATACCACAAATTACACCCCAAAACACATTCTGATACTCCTCCTGAGTATGTGAGACTTTTACACAGCCTGGCCACATACAGAGGCCTAACATGCAGGGAGCACCATCAGGCGTTCTAAGGACATAAATTACACATATAATTTCCTGACTACCTCTTGCAATTTTGAAGGTCCTGGAGCACCAGGGCAATGGAAACACCCAAAAAATGACCCCATTTTGGAAAGTAAACACTCCAACGTATATTCTATGAGGCATAATGAGTCTTTTGAACGGTTCATTTTTTCCACAAGTTTTTGGAAAATGTGGAAAGAAAATGAAAACGCATTTTTTTTTTTTACACAAGGTTGTCCATTTGTACAATATTTCTAACACACAGCATGTACCTACCAAAAATTTCACCCTAAAATATATTCTGCTACTCGTCCCAAGTATGGCGATACCACATGTGAGACTTTTACACAGCCTGGCCACATACAGAGGCCCAACATGCAGGGTGCACCATCAGGCGTTCTATGGGCATACATTACAAATCTAATTTGACTACCTATTACATTATTGTGAGGCACGGTGGTGGCACTGATGGGCACTGTAGTGGCACTGATGGGTGCTGTAGTGGCACAGATGGGTACTGTTGTGGCATGGATGTGTCATGGATGAGAACTGATGTGGTATGGATGAGCATGAATGAGGCATAAATGAGCACGAATGGGAGTGGATAAGCCGTAGATGGGGATGACTGAGCACGGATGGATTTCTGAGCACTGATTCATGGGTGAGCATGGATGCATTGGTAAGCATGCATGCATGGGTGAGCACGCATGCATGGGTGAGTACAGATGGATGGTGGAGCACAGATGCATGGCTGAGCACGGATGGATGGGTGAGCACGGATGGATGGGTGAGCACATATGGATGGCAGAGCATAGATGCATGGGTGAACACGGATGCATGGGTGAACACGGATGAGGCTGGATGGGTGAGCACGGCTGGATTGGTGAGCACGGATTAGGCTGCATGGGTGAGCATGATTGGATTGGTGAGCACGGATGCATGGGTGAGCATGACTGGATGGGTAAACACAGATGCATGGGTGAGCACAGATGGACGGCGGAGCACGGCTGCATGGGTGAGCATGCATGCATGGGTGAGCACAGATGGATGGCAGAGCATGGATGCATGGCTGAGCATTGATGCATGGGTGAGCACGAATGCATGGGTGAGCATGGATGAATGGGTGAGCACGGATGCATGGGTGAGCACAGATGGATGGCGGAGCACAGATGCATGGGTAAACACAGATGCATGGGTGGGCACGGATGCATGGGTGAACACGGATGAGGCTGGATGGGTGAGCACGGATGAGGCTGCATGGGTGAGCATGATTGGATTGGTGAGCACGGATGCATGGGTGAGCATGGATGCATGGGTGAGCATGGCTGGATGGGTGAGCACGGATGCATGGGTGACGGATGAGTGAGCACAGATGGGTGAGCGCGGATGCAGGGGTGATGGATGAGTGAGCACGGATGGGTGAGTATGGATGCATGGGTGACAGATGAGTGAGCACGAATTAGTGAGCATGGGTGACAGATGAGTGAGCACGGATGGGTGAGCATGGGTGATGGATGAGTGAGCACGGATGCATGGGTGACGGATGGGTGAGCACGCATGGGTGGGCACGGATGCATGGGGGACGGATGGGTGAGCACGGATGCATGGGTGACGGATGAGTGAGGACGGATGGGTGAGCATGGATGCATGGGTGACGGATGGGTGGGCACAGATGGGTGAGCACGGATGCATGGGTGACGGATGGGTGGGCATGGATGGGTGAGCACGGATGCATGGGTGATGGATGGGTGGGCACGGATGGGTGAGCACAGATGCATGGGTGATGGATGGGTGAGCACAGATGCATGGGTGACATATGGGTGAGCACGGATGCATGGGTGACAGATGGGTAAGCACGGATGCATGGGTGACGGATGGGTGGGCATGGATGGGTGAGCACGGATGCATGGGTGAACACGGATGAGGCTGGATGGGTGAGCATGGCTGGATTGGTGAGCACGGATGAGGCTGCATGGGTGAGCATGACTGGATTGGTGAGCTCGGATGCATGGGTGAGCATGACTGGATGGGTAAACACAGATGCATGGGTGAGCACAGATGGATGGCGGAGCACTGATGCATGGGTGAGCATGCATGGGAGAGCACAGATGGATGGCAGAGCATGGATGCATGGCTGAGCAATGATGCATGGGTGAGCACGAATGCATGGGTGAGCACGGATGAATGGGTGAGCACGGATGCATAGGTGAGCACAGATGGATGGCGGAGCACGGATGCATGGGTGAGCAGAGATGCATGGGTGAGCACGGATGCATGGGTGAACACAGATGAGGCTGGATGGTTGAGCACGGATGAGGCTGCATGGGTGAGCACGATTGGATTGGTGAGCACGGATGCATGGGTAAGCATGGATGCATGGGTGAGCATGGCTGAGCACAGATGCATGGGTGACGGATGAGTGAGCACGGATGCATGGGTGACGGATGGGTGAGCACGGATGGATGGGTGACAGATGAGTGAGCACGGATGGGTGAGCATGGGTGACAGATGAGTGAGCACGGATGGGTGAGCATGGATGACGGATGAGTGAGCAGGGATGCACGGATGACGGATGGGTGAGCATGGATGGGTGGGCACGGATGCCTGGGTGACGGATGGGTGAGCACGGATGCATGGATGACAGATGGGTGAGCATGGATGCATGGGTGATGGATGGGTGGGCACGGATGGGTGAGCATGAATGCATGGGTGACGGATGGGTGAGCACGGATGCATGGGTGATGGATGGGTGGGCACGGATGTGTGAGCATGGATGAGGCTGCATGGATGAAGCTGCATGGGCAAAGCTGGATGGGTGGATGAGGGATCCCTGCCTGGCACATAGCGGTGCTGCGGGCACTTCAGACCCTGCCCACAGCACCACTGCATCTCCTCTCTCCCCCCTCTCTTTTCACACTGCACTGATCGGTGCGGAGAGGGGAGAGACAACCTGGATATCCGCTGGCTTGGTTACATGTGATCGCTCCGTCATTTGACGGAGCAATCACATGGTAAACGGCTACTGCGAGCGGCCATTTACCGTGATTCATGATGCGCCAGGTCTCAAAGACCCAGCGGTCACGGATGCTACCAGATGCGTGCCCCGGGGGCGTGCAGGAGCGTGATTCTGGGAGGGCGTTATAGTACGCCCTCCCAGAATAATGGATCCACCTTGCGGCCGTGTAATTACATTACATGGTCGGCAACTGGTTAAGCATTAGGCCTAGAAAAATTTTAATTTCCTCCACGGTAAGTTCTCTCCACTCAGGGGGGCGGGCGTAACTAGAACCAGGATTGTTTGCTATGAACTGTCATGCATAGAGGTTGCACTGGGCCACAACGGATGATAGGAGGTCTTTAGTGAAAATTAATTGAAAAAAAAATCGGTGTTCACCTGGCTGGGCAGTGAAAGCGGGGAGGTTTGCTGCTCCAGAATTAGAGGGAAGCCACAGGGGGTTCTGAATGGCATAGGAAAGGCTGGCATGGGTACTCATACTTTGGGGCTGAGATGACACCCCACTAGTGCTTAGCCTTTGTTGCATTGGTACTTCATTTCTTGTCGATGGCACTGCACTAGAGGTGGATGGCACTACGCACTACTTGTAGTAGCCTGCTGCTCCTCGCCAGAATGCCTTTGTTTCATGGGCACCAGTTCTTCTTCCTCAGATTCTGTATCAGACCCACTGCTTACAACGGGCTCATAATCCAAATCAGAATGGGACACAGACTCAGAGAGCTCCCCGCTGCTCTCGTTGCTCAAGCTCAGAATCTGGTATGCCTCCTCAGTGCAAAAATATTTTTTTGCCATAGTGGTGATTGTGGGGCGAAGTGGATGCACTGATGAGTGCTGATGAGGGTGCACTGATGAGGTTGCACTGATGTGCACTAATGCACTCCGGCTGTACTGATTAGCTGGCACTGATGAGGTGGCACTGACGGGCGCTATCCAACGGGCCTTATCCAATGATAGGGTGGCACTGATGAGCACTCACTGATGGGCACTGATGTCCACTTTTGGGCACTGTAGTGGCACTGGTGAGCACTGTAGTGGACTGATGAGAAGTGCAGTGGCACTGATGGGCACTGTAAGCACTGTAGTGGGGCAGATGAACACTGATGACACTGTAGTGGCACTGATGAGCACTGATGAGAACTGTAGTGGCACTAATGGAGCACTGTAAAAGGATAAATACCGCGCTAAAGTGATAACCCTTAGTGGAGCAGCAGCCTGTAAACATGCAATACACACATCTAAATATATAAATCTAAAAAGGTGGCCCCGCTAGAGACTAATTGAACCATAATATAAATGAATCACAGTTCTTAAAATGCTACATGAAGTCCCAATATTCAAATACAAAAAAATTAAATATTGCTAATTAAACACATATCATAAATTGCATATGAAACCACCTACCAAAATAAATAAATAAATAAATCATATAACGTGATGTCCAAATAAAGTTCAAAATGTGCATCAAAAAACAAAGTTCATAAAGTGGATCAAAAACCATGTGGAGCTGGTATATGCAATAATAAATCACAGGACCAGATCAGCCACGTTGAGAGGCTAATGAAATGGCATATATTGGTACATGAGGATCAAAATAGTCCAATTCTCAAAAGTTGTGGTTAGTAACCCAGGTGTAGGAAAGTTCATAAAACTATTCAGTGCTCAAGATTACACCCAGAGCTTGAACAATCAAATCAAAGTGCCTCCACCAGATGAAATGACTGCTTACTAGAAACAAGCTAAGGATAGGCTTGCGACTTTACCCCGCCAGGGTCCCCACAGGGGAAGTGCTGTATCCACATGGCTGACAAAGCCGTCCTCCATCCAGGGGTTGCCCACAGTCTATATGTCTCTGGTACTCCCATCCATGGTGTACATACAAGTAAAGGCTCACAATAGTGTGATATTGTATGGTAATTTATTTGTAAAAAAAAGTATTGCACTTACATTATATAGGAGAAAACCAAACATATTAAAATCTCAGCTGGCCAGCTGTCAGAAGGTCCCGTCAATCACGGGCTAACACAGAGCAAAGCGGTGACGTCAGCACGCCCTTACCCGATGCGGCGTTTCGTCCTACCAGATGTCATCTCGTGGCATAGGCGCGTTGCCGAATCACCGCTGATTAAATAGATCAAGTCTCACTTTGAGTCCATTGGGGTCACTCATCGGGTGCCATCTTAGGTATGGTCAAAGGTGCCAATACTTGGCAGTGACGCTGCTATTGAGGCTATAAAATACCACATTGCACAGTAACCGACCCAGAACAGGAAATTTAGTTAAAAAACTAAGAAATGAATATCTAAATCTTAACCGTAAAGTGTCTGGTAAACTAATAAATGAACCGCAATAAAAAACTGAAATAAAAAACCAAGCCTACGCCATACTGATAGGGCTAGGAGCTCACAATGATGGCTGAGTGTCTACAGAGGATAAAAAGGATACAACAGCATCCAAAACATTCATGGAAGTTACACCATCTACTTCCCAAAATAACGGGATCAAAGGAGATTGAGTATAGGACACCCATTAAATATAAACAAAACCTCTGAATTAAATTATGGGATGTTAAATTAAGTGTGACAACACACTAGGGGTGTTAATTAAGTGTAATGGGTACATTGATGTATCTCCCATATAAATAGATTAAAAAAAACTATAAATGGACAAAGAGTGAGGATTATAAATGGCTATCTCATAAAGGACAGTTAAAAAACCCATAAGAGTTATCAAAAATAACTAACTCATAGGTATGAACATGTAATGGCCTCTGGGTGGGGTTATCAGTAATACCAGTGTTTGCAAAATTCCGATTTAGGCAATAACCTCTCGCAATGGACCCAAATTAAGTTAAAAAACAGTCTAAAAAACTGCCTTATATCAAGAATTATCTATGAAGGAGTTAATGTCCACATCAATATTCAATCCATATGGAACGTAAGACCTAAGGCGATAAATCCATGACATTTCAAGTTGGTATATACCCCTAACCAGAGAACTACCCCTCCAATGTGGTTGAACTTTATCTATACCTAAAAACACTGTGTTGAAGGGCTCCCTATTATGAACTAATTGGTAATGTTGTGAAACTGAATGATTTTTGAAACCAGTTTTTATACTCATGATATCAAGCGAACCTGCAGGGGGCGCTTTGTCCTCCCTACATATTGAAGCCCACACAAGCATTGGAGCATATATACCACCCCAGTGATGCAGCAGATGATAAAAGGTTTTTGTCACGTACCTGGCGGTGGAGTCTGTCTTGAGCAGGGAACAACCGCTCTTGCGCACCCGATTCAAGGACCCCTGGTAGTGGAGACAGAGGCCCAAGAGTGTGGGATGGCACGAGGGCTGGAGGGTCACCGATGATGTAGTGAGGCTCCAGGAGACGTGCAGGTAGAAGGATGGTCGTTCAGGCTGGGTCGGCAACAGGCAGGCAGGAAGGTACAAAAGGATCAGGCAAACGGGTAGTCAGAGTCCAAGCAAGGTTCGTTAACGGGCGGACAGCAGAGGTACAAGGGAGCAGACAATCGGATGGTCGTGGATAGCTGGGGTAGCAGAACAGCAGGTCAGGACAAGCCGGGTCAACAGGAGGCAGAGCAAACACGGGAACAGGTATCAGGAGCTGAGGCTTACAGGTCAGGAACGCTGTAGAACGAGCAGCACTTACTGATGGAATCTCCAGGTTTAAATTGCCCCATTTGGCGCCATTTCCGGCGCGTGTGCGTGCACGGGCGCGTGCGCCCGCACGCGGGCGCACACAGGCGCGCGCGGACGCATACAGGCGTGCGCACCACCGCGGAAACACAGTTTTTAGCAAAATGTTCCTTTCCTAACATTGCCCCCCCCAAGGGGCAGCCTCCGGATGTCTTACCGGGTACCACCACCCTGGCGATTTTTCCTGAAGGCCTGGATCAGTCCGGGGGCGTGGATGTTCTCCTCAGGCTCCCAGGAGTTCTCCTCTGGACCAAATCCCTTCCATTGAATTAGGTACTGGGTCCCCCCAGCTCTCCGGCGACTGTTTAAGATGGCTTCCACCTCAAACTCCTCCTCTCCGTTGACTAAGATTGGATTCGGTGGGCCCACCTTCCGACCCGAGAAGGGGTCGAGGACCATGGGTTTCAGTAGGGATACATGAAAAACCGGGTGGATCCGCAGGGATGGTGGGAGGTCCAATTCAAATGCCACCCGGTTTATCCTCCTCTTAACTGGGAAGGGCCCCAGAAATCTTGGTCCCAACTTCTTTGAAGGGCAGGCCAGCTTTAGATTCCTGGTGGATAGCCAGACACGATTGCCCAGTTGGAGCTCCAGCTCCCTCCGCCTCCTTTTGTCGTAAGCCTCTTTGTTGGATTCCTGAGATTTCGATAGTGTCTCCTGTAGAGTCTTGCAGTTGGATTGGAGGAAACTGGTGATATCTTGCGCTGCTGGGACGGAACTTTCCGGATTCAGGTCGGGCAGAAATGTAGGGTGGAATCCATAGTTGGCCCAGAATGGGGACTGCTGGGTGGCCGAGTGAATGGTGTTGTTATAGGCAAATTCGGCCACCGGCAGCAGTGCAACCCAATCGTTCTGTGAAAATGAAGTAAAGCAGCGCAAGTATTGTTCCAGGGTCTGATTCGTCCGTTCTGTCTGGCCGTTAGTCTGCGGATGGTAGGCGGACGAAAATGCGAGCTCAATCTCTAGGCTGGAACATAAGGCTCTCCAAAACCTGGACGTGAATTGGACCCCCCGGTCGGACACGATATTACTGGGCACTCCGTGAAGTCGCACGACTTCCCTTATAAAGGTATTGGCCGTTTCGGCCACAGAGGGGGTTCCCTTCATGGGGATGAAGTGTGCCATCTTCGTCATTCGGTCCACTATGACGAAGATGATCGTAAAGCCTTCGGACAGGGGGAGTTCCACAATGAAGTCTATCGCCAGTTGCGACCACGGGCGCTCAGGTATAGGGAGAGGGTTTAGGAGACCCCAGGCTTTGGCCTTGTCCGTCTTATTCTGGGCACAGACAGGACAGGCCCCGACATATTTCCTGCAATCCTCGGAAATGTTGGGCCACCAAAATGATCGAGAGATGAGCTCTGCGGTTTTTCGAGCGCCAAAGTGACCGGCCAATTTATGGTCATGGCACCGACCAAAGATCTTAAGGCGTAGACTGGTTGGAATAAACATTTTCTGCCCTAGCCACCATAGTCCATTCCTGACAGTCAATCGGGGGTCTCGGTCAGCAATGGAACCGGCCAGAACCCGACGGAGCTGAGAGAGAAAGTCCCCATCGGACAGAAGGAAATTCCGTGCCGGCAGTATGGTGTCAGGTGGGACAGTACTTCCTGGCTCCGAGAACATCCGGGACAGGGCATCGGGCTTGCCATTCTTCGACCCTGGGCGGTATGTCAAGTGGAAGTGGTACCTGGAGAAGAACAGTGCCCAGCAGGCTTGCCGAGGTCTTAGCCTCTTTGCTGTTCGGAGGTACTCCAGGTTCTTATGGTCCGTGAAGATGAGGACAGGATGGGAAGCCCCCTCCAGCAAATACCGCCATTCCTCCAGAGCTGATTTGATGGCCAGTAGCTCTCTGTCTCCCACGTCATAATTCCGCTCTGGTGCGGTCAGTTTTCTGGAGAAGAAGGCTACTGGGTGGAGCAGGGCTTTGACACCCTGACGCTGGGACAAGATAGCTCCCACTGCAGTTTCCGATGCGTCCACCTCAAGGACGTATGGCAAGGCTGGATCCGGGTGTTTCAGGATGGGGGCCAACGTGAAGAGGGACTTGAGTCTCTGGAAGGCATCCTGAGCCTCGGGGGACCACCGGAATCGGGTGTTCTGTTTGGTCAAGCGAGTGATCGGCTCCACAATGGCAGAAAATCCCTTTATGAACTTCCTATATAAGTTCGCAAAACCCACAAACCTCTGCACCCCTTTTCGGTCTGTGGGTGCGGGCCATTCCAAGATAGTGGAGACCTTTTGGGGGTCCAAATGAATGCCTGTCGTGGAGATAATTAATGCCAGGAAATGCATGCTCGGCTGTTCGAAGGAGCATTTTTCCACTTTGGCATACAAGCCATGCTGCCGGAGTCGCCCCAGAACCTTGGTGACGTGCCTGCGGTGTTCCTCCAGAGAAGCAGAGAAGACCAGGATGTCGTCCAAATATATTATTACAAAGAGGTCTAGAAAGTCTCGGAACACGTCATTGACGAAATGCTGGAATGTCGCTGGGGCATTACAAAGGCCGAAGGGCATCACCAAATACTCGTAATGCCCAAAACGAGTGCGGAAAGCGGTCTTCCACTCGTCTCCCTCTCTAATACGGATGAGGTTGTATGCCCCACGTAGGTCGAGTTTCGTGAAGATGGTTGCCGACCCCAACCGCTGGAAAAGTTCCGGAACCAAGGGTAGCGGGTACCGGTTCTTAATAGTTACCCGGCTGAGCTCCCTGTAGTCTACGCACGGCCGGAGCGAGTGTTCTTTCTCAACGAAGAAGATACCAGCCCCAGCCGGCGACGTGGATGGTCTGATAAACCCCTTCTCGATGTTCTCATCCAGGTACGACTTCAGAGCCGCTAACTCAGGCTCAGAGAGAGGGTAAATCCTCCCAAAAGGCACTTCAGCCCCGGGCAGCAGGTTGATAGGACAATCATAAGGCCTATGCGGCGGGAGCTTGTCAGCCCCCTTCTTGCTAAAAACATCCAGGAATGAGTGGTAAGCCTGCGGGAGGAGAGTCTGAATGTCAGGTTCAGCATCAGATTCCAGGCTGAGAAGAGAAGGGACAGTTCCATCTCCGGGACCCAGGCAATTATGTCGGCAGTAAAGTGACTGGAAGTGCAGTCAATGCTGGGGTTATGTGCCTGGAACCAAGGTAGTCCCAGGATGATGGGGCAGAGTGGAGATGCAATGGCATCCAGCCGCAGACGTTCCTGGTGACCATCCACGGTGCAGGAGAGAAGAGGGACCGTCTCATGCGTAACAGTCCCGGATTTGATGGGCGACCCGTCGGCCAAGCGGATCACCAGTTTATGTGCCTTGGGTTGCAGGGGAACGTGGTGTTGTGTAGCAAAATCCAAGTCGATAAAACAACTAGACGCCCCGGAGTCAAGGATTGCTGGCACCATGGTAGTCCCTCTGGGAAGCTGTAAAACAGGGAAAGGGTGAGATGAGCAAGAGACTTGGTCAGGTCATTGGAGACAGTGGTCAAGCACTTACCGCGCTTTGCGGGGCAGGTCCTGACCATGTGGCCGGGTTCCCACAGTAAAGGCAAAGGTTCAGCTGGAACCGGCGCTGTCGTTCCTCAGGGCTGAGGGAAGGCCGAAGCAATCCAATCTGCATAGGTTCCGTGACATCCTGCGGAGAGGAGGAGGAGGATGTGGGGTGAAAGGAAGGCGGTGCCGGGTAGCTGGGAACCCGAGGAAGCATCCAGGTAGGGCGTGATTGCCCGGAAGACCTTTCGGCGCGGCACTCTCTGAGGCGCCGATCGATGGAGATTGCCAGAGTGATCAGCTCCTCCAATGTCTTAGGGATCCCCACTCGCGCCAGCTCATCCTTTAGAGGTTCCGAAAGTCCCATACGGAACTGAAACAGGAGAGCCGCGCTGCCCCAGGCTGTGTCCGAACTCCAGTGCCGAAATTCGGCGGCATAGTCCTCCACTGGGCGGCGGCCCTGCTGGAGGTTGTGCAGAGTAGTTTCTGCGGTGGCAGCCAAGTGGGGGTCTTCGTATAGCTGCGCCATGGCCTGGAAGAAGGCTGCAGCGGTAGCAACTTCAGGGGCATTTTGCTCCCATAGTTGGAGGGCCCAGGCCTGGGGCTCACCCTGCAACAGAGAAATGATAAATCCAACCTTCGTGTTCTCCAGGGAGAACGTGCGTTGCTGCAGTCACAGGTATAGATCACACGCACTCCGAAAGACCCGGAACTTGCGTCGGTCCCCGGAGAACTTATCCGGCAGCGGGACCTTGGGTTCCGACGGCAGGGCCACAATGGTACGGCCCGCATGGGCACCGGAGGTCGGGCGGCAGAGAGTTCCTGTACCCGTTCTTCCAACCGGGTATATCCTTCTTGTAAATTCTTGACGGCTTGGGTCAGGCCGGCAAGATGTGCACATAAGTCATCCATGGCGGAGCAGGTTCCCTGCGCAGACTCAGTCATGACTGCTCGTTTCTGTCACGTACCTGGCGGTGGAATCTGTCTTGAGCAGGGAACAACCGCTCTTGCGCACCCGATTCAAGGATCCCTGGTAGTGGAGACAGAGGCCCAAGAGTGTGGGATGGCACGAGGGCTGGTGATGTAGTGAGGCTCCAGGACACGTGCAGGTAGAAGGATGGTCGTTCAGGCTGGGTCGGCAACAGGCAGGCAGGAAGGTACAAAAGGATCAGGCAAACGGGTAGTCAGAGTCCAAGCAAGGTTCGTTAACGGGCGGACAGCAGAGGTACAAGGGAGCAGACAATCGGATGGTCGTGGATAGCCGGGGTCGGTGCAGGTAGCAGAACAGCAGGTCAGGACAAGCCAGGTCAACAGGAGGCAGAGCAAACATGGGAACAGGTATCAGGAGCTGAGGCTTACAGGTCAGGAACGCTGTAGAACGAGCAGCACTTGCTGATGGAATCTCCAGGTTTAAATAGCCCCATTTGGCGCCGTTTCCGGCGCGTGCGCGCGCACACGGGCGCGCACAGGCGCGCGCGAACGCGCACAGTCGTGCGCACCACCGCGGAAACACAGTTTTTAGCAAAATGTTCCTTTCCTAACAGTTTTATTATGTGTTCTTCAGAAGTAATGGTAGATACAAATGTATTAGTCCTCCTAGAACACGCATTTAAAGAGCACACTCTACACCTCCTCCACTGATGGAAACCGGTAAGGTCATGGATAGAGTTGAGCGGACACCTTGATGTTCGGGTTCGGCGGGTTCGGCCGAACTTTGCGAAAAAGTTCGGGTTTGGTACCGAACTTGACCCGAACTTGACCCCGGACCCCAAACCCCATTGAAGTCAATGGGGCCCGAACTTTTCGGCACAAAAATGGCTGTAAAAAAGTCCTGGCAAGTGCTAGAGGGCTGCAAAAGGAAGTAAAATGGGGGTAAGAGTAGGACAAGTGCCCTACAAAAAAAATGGGGATAGGGAAAATAACTTAAAATCAAATAAAAAAAATAAAAATGGGAAGGGGGGGTGGATGTGGAGTAGGAGCCTAGAGGTTGACTAGGCCGTGAACGTGGCAGTGTAGGTGGAAGTGGTGGTGGTGGAGGAGGAGGAAGAGGAGGAGGAGGTAGCCAACACATTTGTTGTTTGTTTTTTTTTTCTAATTGGGGTAGCCCCCAAAATATTGAGGCATATTAAAAAAAACAAGTATACCAATGGCTGTGTGAGGCCGATCTAAATATCTATTCTGCACAAGGTACAGACAAGTCTTGTGGGATCCATGCCTGATTTATTTTAATAAACGTTAGCTTGTCCACGTTGGCTGTGGACAGGCGGCTGCGCTTGTCTGTGATAACGCTCCCTGCCTTGCTAAACACATGTTCAGACAATACACTGGCTGCAGGGCAAGCCAGCACCTCCAAGGCATAAAGGGCAAGCTCAGACCATGTGCCCAATTTGGAGACCCAGAAGTTGAATGGGGCAGACCCATCAGTCAGTACGTGTAGGCGTGTGCACACATAATGTTCCACCATGTTGCTGAAATGCTGCCTCCTGCTAAGACGTTGCCTATCAGCTGGTGGTGCTGTTTGTTGTGGCGGGCTGCTGACAAAGCTTTGCCACATTTCGGCCATGCTAACCCTGCCTTCTGAGGTGTTGGCGGTGCCACAGCTGCGTTGGTGGCCTCTTCCTCCTCCTCCTCTGCCTTCGCCTTGTGCTTCCACTGAGCCCCCGGTGTCATTTGGGAATGCCCTCAGCAGCGCGTCTACCAGTGTGTGCTTGTAGTCACGCATCTTCCTCTCACGCTCCAGTGAGGGAATTAAGGACGGCACATTGTCTTTGTAACGGGGATCCAGCAGGGTGGCCACCCAGTAATCAGAACAAGTTACAATGTGGGCAACTCGGCTATCGTTGTGCAGGCACTGCAGCATGTAGTCGACCATGTGTGCCAGGCTGCCCAGAGGCAAAGACAAGCTGTCCTTTGTGGGAGGTGTATCATCTGTGTCCTCCGTATCCCCCCAGCCATGCTCCAGTGATGCCCGGGAGCTGCGTTGGGTGCCACCCTGCTGTGAACATGGTTCCTCCTCCTCCCCATCATCTTCCTCGTCCTCCTCATCCTCCAGAACTGTGCCCTGGCTTGAATATTTTTTACCTGGCCTATGCTGGTGCAGGAACCCACCCTCCGAGCCACTTGTGAATGACTGGCCTGATACTGTCTAGGGGACGTTCGCTCCGCTTTTGCAACTTTCTTCCTCTTTTGCTGTGCTGGTGCCTCTGTGCGACCACCACCTCTTCCTCCAAACTGCACACGTCACTCGCATGACCCTCATTTCATGTGGGGTCTTAGACCTCATCATCCTCCTCCACATTACCTTCCACCCACCCTTCACCACTGCCCTCCTTGTCAGTCTGCACACTGAGGAAAGCTGCAGCAGTTGGCACCTGTGTTTCGTCATCATCAGAAACTTGCTGCGCTGGTGTTTCCATGTCCTCATCCTGCAGCAAATGTCTTCCACTTCTGGGGCAGGGCTATGTGGATGGCCCATGGAAAGCACTCCAGGAGAATTATCAAAAAGCATAAGAGTCTGTTGCATGACTTGGGGCTCAGACTGCTTGGCTAATTTATAAGGGGCTGAGGTGAAAGACAGATGGCCATGGGGTTCAGGTGCCAACTCTAAGCTTTCATCAAGGGACCGGGAGGGAGACAATGTGAAGGAACTGGAGGCATTGTCAGCCACCCAATCTACTATTGCCTGTACTTACTTATTCTGGCCTCACCATTCGTTGAGCGGCATTTGGGCCTACCATATAACGTTGAAGGTTCTGTCGGCTACTTTCACCTGAGGAAGGTGTTTCACTTGTGCGTGTAGCTGGCACAGATCGACCACGTCCTCTCCTTCCAACAGGAGCTTCACCAACACCACCAACACCAGCAGCACCAGCAGCACAAGCAGCACCACGACCACGTCCTTTATTTGACGCTCTCCTCATTCTGCCCGCAAATGTACTATGTAGCACTATTTAAGTATTTATTAATACAAAAAAAAGAATAATAAATTCTTCTTTTTTTGGAAAACAGCAACGTAGACGCACTTTTTTTCTTGTGCAAGAAATGCACCGCTCACACCAACAGCAGGAACCTCTCCCTATAGAACTAGGAGATGGTCATAGAACAATAATCTGTCCCTTACAGGAACAACAGGAACCTCTCCCTATAGAACTAGGAGATGATTTTAGAACAATAATCTGTCCCTTACAGCACCAGCAGGAACCTCTCCCTTTAGAACTAGGAGATGATTATAGAACAATAATCTGCCCCTTACAGCACCAGCAGGAACCTCTCCATTTAGAACTAGGAGATGATTATAGTACAATAATCTGTCCCTTTCAGCACCAGCAGGAACCTGACCCTATAGCAGTAGGCGATGATTTTAGAACAATAATCTGTCCCTTACAGCAACAGCAGGAACCTGACCCTATAGGAGTAGGCGATGATTTTAGAACAATAATCTGTCCCTTACAGCAACAGCAGGAACCTGACCCTATAGGAGAAGGCGATGATTTTAGAACAACAATCTGTCCCTTATAGCAACAGCAGGAACCTGACCCTATAGGAGTAGGCGATGATTTTAGAACAACAATCTGTCCCTTACAGCAGCATCAGGAACCTGACCCTATAGAAGTAGGCGATGATTTTAGAACAATAATCTGTCCCTTACAGCAACAGCAGGAACCTGACCCTATAGGAGTAGGCGATGATTTTAGAACAATAATCTGTCCCTTACAGCAACAGCAGGAACCTGACCCTATAGGAGTAGGCGATTATTTTAGAACAATAATCTGTCCCTTACAGCAACAGCAGGAACCTGACCCTATAGGAGTAGGCAATGATTTTAGAGCAATAACCTGTTCCTTACAGCAACAGCAGGAACCTGACCCTATAGGAGTAGGCAATGATTTTAGAACAATAATCTGTCCCTTACAGCAACAGCATGAACCTGATACTATAGGAGTAGGCAATGATTTTAGAACAATAATCTGTCCCTTACAGCAACAGCAGGAACCTGACCCTATAGGAGTAGGCGATGATTTTAGAACAATAATCTGTCCCTTACAGGACCAGCAGGAACCTGTCCCTTTAGAAGTAGGAGATGATTATAGAACAATAATCTGTCCCTTACAGCAACAGCAGGAACCTGACCCTATAGGAGTAGGCGATGATTTTAGAACAATAATCTGTCCCTTACCACAACAGAAGGAACCTGACCCTATAGGAGTAGGCGATGATTTTAGAACAATTAACTGTCCCTTACAGGACCAGCAGGAACCTCTCCCTTTAGAACTAGGAGATAATTATAGAACAATAATCTGTCCCTTACAGCAACAGCAGGAACCTGACCCTATAGGAGTAGGCAATGATTTTAGAACAATAATCTGTCCCTTACAGAAACAGCAAGAACCTGACCCTATAGGAGTAGGCGATGATTTTAGAAAAATAATCTGTCCCTTAAAGGCCCAGCAGGAACCTCTCCCTTTAGAACTAGGAGATGATTATAGAACAATAATCTGTCCCTCACAGCAACAGCAGGAACCTGACCCTATAGGAGTAGGCGATGATTTTAGAACAATAATCTGTCCCTTACCACAACAGAAGGAACCTGACCCTATAGGAGTAGGCGATTATTTTAGAACAATAATCTGTCCCTTACAGCAACAGCAGGAACCTGACCCTATAGGAGTAGGCGATGATTTTAGAACAATAATCTGTCCCTTACAGGACCAGCAGGAACCTCTCCCTTTAGAACTAGGAGATGATTATAGAACAATAATCTGTCCCTCACAGCAACAGCAGGAACCTGACCCTATAGGAGTAGGCAATGATTTTAAAACAATAATCTGTCCCTTACAGGAACAGCAGGAACTTCTCCCTTTAAAACTAGGAGATGATTATAGAACAATAATCTGTCCCTTATAGCAACAGTAGCAACCTGACCCTATAGGAGTAGGCGATGATTTTAGAGCAATAATCTGTCCCTTACAGCAACAGCAGGAACCTGACCCTATAGGAGTAGTCGATGATTTTAGAACAATAATCTGTCCCTTACAGAACCAGCAGGAACCTCTCCCTTTAGAACTAGGAGATGATTATAGAACAATAATCTGTCCCTCACAGCAACAGCAGGAACCTGACCCTATAGGAGTAGGCGATGATTTTAAAACAATAATCTGTCCCTTACAGCAACAGTAGCAACCTGACCCTATAGGAGTAGGCGATGATTTTAGAGCAATAATCTGTCCCTTACAGGACCAGCAGGAACCTCTCCCTTTAGCACTAGGAGATAATTATAGAACAACAATCTGTCCCTTACAGCAACAGCAGGAACCTGACCCTATAGGAGTAGGCAATGATTTTAGAACAATAATCTGTCCCTTACAGCAACAGCAAGAACCTGACCCTATAGGAGTAGGCGATAATTTTAGAACAATAATCTGTCCCTTACAGAAAGAGCAAGAACCTGACCCTATAGGAGTAGGCAATGATTTTAGAAAAATAATCTGTCCCTTAAAGGCCCAGCAGGAACCTCTCCCTTTAGAACTAGGAGATGATTATAGAACAATAATCTGTCCCTTACTGTACCAGCAGGAACCTGACCCTATAGGAGTAGGCAATGATTTTAGAAAAATAATCCGTCCCTTAAAGGCCCAGCAGGAACCTCTCCCTTTAGAACTAGGAGATGATTATAGAACAATAATCTGTCCCTTACAACAACAGTAGGAACCTGACCCTATAGGAGTAGGTGTTTATTTTAAAACAATAATCTGTCCCTTACAGCAACAGTAGCAACCTGACCCTATAGGAGTATGCGATGATTTTAGAACAATAATCTGTCCCTTACAGGACCAGCAGGAACCTTTCCCTTTAGAACTAGGAGATAATTATAGAACAATAATCTGTCCCTTACAGCAACAGCAGGAACCTGACCCTATAGGAGTAGGCAATGATTTTAGAACAATAATCTGTCCCTTACAGCAACAGCAAGAACCTGACCCTATAGGAGTAGGCGATAATTTTAGAACAATATTCTGTCCCTTACAGAAACAGCAAGAACCTGACCCTATAGGAGTAGGCGATGATTTTAGAACAATAATCTTTCCCTTACAGCAACAGCAGGAACCTGACCCTATAGGAGTAGGCGATGATTTTAGAAAAATAATCTGTTCCTTAAAGGCCCAGCAGGAACCCCTCCCTTTAGAACTAGGAGATGATTATAGAACAATAATCTGTCCCTCACAGCAACAGCAGGAACCTGACCCTATAGGAGTAGGCGATGATTTTAGAACAATAATCTGTCCC
>BLSH010259961.1:570279-598534 GCA_018402905.1 Glandirana rugosa | reverse complement strand
TGTTTTAGGTTCATTATTATAAACGGACCAGAAGTAGAATGTCACAAACGATTTACATGTAGATTTTTGTTTCTGTAAGTCGTTAGACTAACGTACTACGTAAGCGTCGAATGCAGATCCTTAAACTTGTTTCTCCAGTGTATGTACCAATAAACTTTTGTAAAAATAAATAAGTTCGGTGAGTACCTCGTTACGTTTTACATGACTAAACCCTTTGTACGTCCTGAGACTATAGACCATGTCCAAGAACGGGTTTGTTCTTCGTTAATACGTGGGGGTGGTCGACGTATGTCCTTTCCGTACCGGTCCAACGACCAGCAACCTGGCCATGCCTTTCCTGTATGCAGCTGGTGGGGGTGCATAATTGCTTCTTGTTTGGGCAAGAACCTGTACCAGATATCAGAGTCCTGCATGTTTCCCAAATCAGTACATTTTGCATTGCTCCATGAGTGGCTTGAATAAATAAAAATGTTTTCAAATAACCATGTATGTGACCTCTTTGTTCAAATTCCTAGACGTAAGCTGCGAATGCATCATGCAATCAGATTGCTGAATGTCTTTGTTTTTAGATGTACATTTAGCAAACACTGTAAGATGAAGACCAGGCAAATATTATTACTTGGATTTTGTACGTTTAATTCTGCTCAGCTGGGTAGTGTAGTGGTTAGCTCATCAACCTTCCACAGTTGGTTCCATGGGTTTGATTCCCAGGTGTCACCTGCTTCAAATTTACATTGTGGCCTCATACACACAGATGTTTTTTGACACCGGCGGTTTCTGCATCTCTCCATGTTAGTCAATGGCCCCATAAAAACATCTGCGTTTTTGAGCTGTAGAGGGCGTTGGCGTTAGTGAGCTGTAGCTAGAACGCGGGACCAGTGCGTTCTGAAGCTGCAGCGTCATGACGTTTTTGACGCAGAGCCGGCAAAATGCTCAATAACGTTGCTTAACGTTGTATACACATCATTAAGCCTCGTCAGGCATTCTATTCATAATCAATGGTTCCCTATGGGAGCCCATTGATTTGAATAGAAGCCGCACTAGAAGTCGGACCACGGTGATCCGACTTGCGGCGCGACTTGTGTGCTAGGTGTCTTAAAGGGGTACCCCCGCAAAAAATTTGCGTGGGGTTCCCCTCCCCCAAGAGCATACCAGGCTCTTCGATCTGGCATGGATTTTAAGAGGAGCACCCACGCCGAAAAAAACGACGTAGGGTTCCCCCCAAAATCCATACCAGACCCTTATCCGAGCACGCAGCCTGGCAGGCCAGGAAAGGGGGTGGGGACGAGCAAGCGCCCCCCTCCTGGACCGTACCAAGCCGCCTGCTCTCAACATGGGGAGTATGGGTGCTTTGGGGTGGGGGGGCTCTGTGCCCCCCACCCCAAAGCACCTTGTCCCCATGTTGATGGGGACAAGAGCCTCTTCCCGACAACCCTGGCCGCTGGTTGTCGGGGTCTGCGGGCGGGGGCTTATCGGAATCTGGAAGCCCCCTTTAACAAGAGGGGCCCCCAGATGCCGGGCCCCCACCCTATGTAAATGAGTATGGGGTACATCTTACCCCTACCCATTTACCTGGGGAAAAAAGTGTACAAAAAAACTACACAGCTTTTTAAAATATTTTATTAAATCCGCTCCGGCATCTTCTCCCCTCTCTTCTTTCTTCGGCTCTTTTGTGGGGTCTTCTGTCTTCTGAGGGGTCTTCTGTGGGTCTTCTGTGGGGTCTTCAGCTCTTTTGCACTTTTGCTGCTGTCTCCCCGGCTAGCTTCTCCCGCTGCTTCTTCTTCTGGAGATGTTGACTCGTCGCTCTCTTCCACTTGACTGCCGGGTCCGTGCTGCGCGGTTGCCTTATATTGGCATGGGGCGGGAGAAGCTAGCCGGGGAGACAGCAGCAAAAGAGCTGAAGACCCCGCAGAAGAGCCCCGCAGAAGAGCCCTGTGATCAAGTCGGAAGTGACGAAACGCGTCAGTCGTGGCCACACGGCGATCTGAGGCGAAGCATTGTGCCGACGGTTGGGATGCTCAGGAGGTGAATGAGAGGAGCGCTCTACGGCCGGGCGGTAGGAAGTTCGTTTTAAGGAAACATGCAATTTTTAACTGTTTTAATGTAAGCGCATTTGGTGCTGTTTAATAAATGTTTGAATACTAAGAGATACACTATGAGGGTTTTTCCTTACTTGTCTCCCATGAATACCTGTGTTGTGGTGGTGATCCTTATGAAGTGAATCTGGGATGAGCCTTTATTCTGTGGATAGATGAGCTGATTTACCTTCTAATCTCTGTGTACCGAGTCCTTGTGGAGGTGACCCTTGAGAAGTCGATGAGCCCTTTTGTTGTGGAAAGATGAGCCGTTATACCTTCTGATTTCTGGTGAGCCCCCATAGTGTGCACACGCATGCGGTGATCAGTGGTGGAGGACTTTGTTTTGGAAACATCATAGCTGCTTCAATTAAAGAGGACTTTTTGCACTTATACACATAGTTGCACTTTTGATATTTTGCACTAGCACTTTTCCTTATATTTAAGTGTATGAGTTTAATGAACTAACTCTAGCGCTGATTTTTGCTATTATCATTTATAGTAGACCTTTTTTTCACAATTTTTATTTACATAGCAGCTGCTCAATTTATAATTTATTGTTTATTCATTTATTTGTTTATCGATTTATTTGAGCGCAGTGTTTTTTGTATTAAGGTAAATAAACAGATTTTTATTTTTTTACAATTGGATTTGTATTTTAGCAAAAACGAAGAAAAACTGGTTATTTTGAAAAATTGTCGCTCTTTTTTTATTTAGAGCGGCGATCACAAATGACGCAGAGGAGATCAAATATTACCAAAAGAAAGCTCTATTTGTGGGTAAAAAAGGACGCAAATTTTGGTTGGGTACAACGTCGCACTACCACGCAATTGTCAGTTAAAGCAACGCAGTGCCAAATCGCAAAAAGTGCTCAGGTCCGGGGGGGGCGTGTCCGGCTGGCGGAAAAGATGGCCGCATAGCTGAGAGCTCCGGGCCCATCACATAAACAGCAACCGAATACAGCGGTGGGAGGAGCCATCCGAACCCAGCAAGAGTTCCAGGAGGCTGATAGAAGCTCAGTGACCGACATGAGCAAAAGGAGGAACGCGAACAAATCGCTGCAGCACCTCACGGACTTCTACCCGGCGGCGCCATTGCAAGGTAGGCAAGATGGCGCGGGTAGCAATAAGGGAGGAAAGAACAGAACTACATGCGGCCTTAACACACTGCAGGCAGGGAGATCGCCGCTCACTGAACGGGCAGCTGCAGTGGAGGAATCATCACCTCCTCTCACTCCCATTACACGAAGCCCTGTTAAATCAAAACAAAGGAGAGAAGGAGAAGACTCTCCACAAGGCCTACAAAACGCGGCCCTGCAAGCGTACATGCAGAATCCATTACAAGGCATAGCCATAGAGACCTTCCCCGCTTCTGACCAAGCAATATCAGAGCACACTATGAAGAATATGCTCTTATCACTAAGGAGTACACTGTTTAGAGACTTTGCCAACATGTTAAACCCACTCCAAGAAACAGTGCAGGCACAATCTGACAGAATATGCCACCTGGAAAATAAAATGGCGGATCTTTACTCGGCCCATAACGATTTAGTAGACGCTTACTCAGACCAGGAGAATGAACTACAATGTCTCCAGAACAAATTGGTGGATTTAGAAGATCGCTCGAGACGTAATAATATTAAATTCAGAGGAATTCCTGAATCTATCCAAGCAAATGACCTGACATCTTTCATCCAGCGGTTAATGAAAACGCTCGTACCTACAGTGACATAGATTTATGCGTCGACAGGGCCCATCGAATCCCCAAGCCTAAGTTTCTCCCAGATACTGCACCCAGGGACACGTTAGCCAGGATTCACTACTTTCACGCCAAGGAACGTGTCATGGCGGCGGCTAAACAAAATCCGATCGTTCCAGACGAATTCCAAAATATATCATTGTTTACTGACATTTCTCAGCAAATGGCACTAAATAGGAAAAAATTACAGCCACTTACAAAAATCCTACGCAACAACAAAGTGATATACCACTGGGGGTTTCCGACAAACTACTCATATCCTGGAATGGGAAAATGCACCCAGTCTACAGTGTGGAGAAGGGCATACAGCTCTTTAAAGATTGGCAATTGATCCCTACCGAGATGCAACAGCAGACACCAGCAAACCTGGAACATCTACAATCAGAGTGGTCCTAGGGGCTTCACTCCCACCGGTATGGTGGTTCTCCTCTCACTGTAAAATCTCAACTAAGATGCGTAGCCCGGAGTCTAGACCCCAGAAGTTCTTTTTATAATGTCAGTATTGCACTGGCACAGTTCTCAACCCCCCGAGCTTCAATTGCGGCTAGGCCGCACATCTAGCCTGCGTTGTACCAGGCCCTTTTTTACCACAGGTTTCTCAACACCTGTCTATTTGGTTTGTGTGTCTCTATTCCTGTCTCTTCTTCCCAACCCAGACGACATCTCTACAAGAACTTTAGTCAACTACTTCAACTGTTTCGGAACATCCAACATTGGGCCACTACGAGCCGGGAACACCTTAGAAGCTGGACATCCATCACCACTTTGGGACAACCTGGATAAGAATATAGAAACGATATACTCAGGTACAGTACCATTTAATAACTCCACATACAATTTGGACTTTGGCGATAGAAAAGGAATCAACATGGACTCTTTGTCATGCCATTAACAGTACTTTCCATAAACTGCAAGGGCCTCAATAGCCCCTTTAAAAGACAGGTTCTATTGAAAGAAGCGAGTAAATGCAAGGCGGATGTAATTTTTGCCCAAGAATCCCACTTCGCAGCTCATAAATGCCCCAAAATACAATTCCGGAATTACCCCATGGTGTTCATGGCCAATGGACCAAAGAAAAAGTGTGGGGTTTTTATTGCCATAAAGGACTCTATTCAATTCCGCCTTATTAAATTAGTGGAAGACCCTAATGGCAGATTCATTATTTTACTATGCGAGCTTAATAATATCATTTATACTCTGGTAAACATTTATGTGCCAAATTCTAAAGTGAAGAACTTCCTTCGTCCAATATTAATCCAAGTCATGAACATTACACAAGGAACGTTGCTGATTGGAGGCGACTTTAACACGGCCCTGCAACCCGACATGGTCTCAACCTCTCCGAATAGGAGATCCAATAATGCATTAGTAGCTTTATTGCACAAATATGAGTTATATGATGTGTGGCGCTGCCTTCATGGGTCCGAAAAGGACTACACACATTTATCTGCAGCACACTCATCATATTCCCGTATCGATTATTTTTTCATGATGAAGGTACCATTACAAAATGTGATAAAAGCAGACATTGGCACAATTTCTTGGTCGGATCATGCACCCATTCTTATAGAATTTGATGACAACCTTCTCTAAAACCCCCCCACCAAGATGGCGACTAAATGCATCGATCCTAGAGGACAAGAAAATGTGCCAAATACTGCAACAAGAGCATGAACAGTTTTTTCAATTTAATGACTCCCAGGGTGTTAGCAGATTCACACTGTGGCAAACCTACAAAGCCTATATGAGGGGGATATTAATTAAACTGGCTGCACAGCTCAAGAAACAAAGGATGAGGCAGATCGAGGAGATCCTAAAGTCCATAGCCAATAAAGAGATGTCCAATAAAACCCATCCCAACCCTGACCTAACCCAAAGCATATTACAAGAGAGACAGAAATTAAGATCCTTACTACTCTATAAATATGAGAATAATTTAAAATATATGAAAGCTAAGTTCTATGGCCTCCACAATAAAGCAGGTGCATGGCTAGCTAACAAAGTTAAAGCGAAACAAATCAAACAAAGAATAAACTGCATTACCCATCCTAGCAAGAATACCTCGCTTTATAACCCGAGGGACATCGCTAACGCCTTTGCGGATTATTATCAATCCCTGTATGACCTAGAAAATGATCCCTCCACCCCCTAACCAAACACAGACCTTATTGAAAAATTTTTAAATAAAATCAACCTTCCGAAAATCTCAGATAAAGAGCTCCTCACCCTGTCCAAACCAATAACAGTACAGGAGATTACAGAAGTTATATCCAGTCTCCCAAACCATAAGTCACCGGGGGAAGAAGGGTTCACCAATGAATTTTATAAAACATTCACAGCAGAGGTGGCCCCCCACCTGTGTGATCTCTTCGGTCATGCCTCATCCTTGGGATCATTTCCTTTCGATATGCTAAAAGCAGTTATAATTACCCTCCCTAAACCTAACAAAGACCCAACAACACCGTCTAACTACAGGCCTATTTCTCTTTTAAATGCAGACGTGAAAATTTACGCTAAATTGTTGGCCACCAGACTCCAAAAGGTTTTACCTTTACTTATCCACCCTGACCAAGTGGGATTTGTACCTGGGTGGCAGGCACCAGACGCTACTAGACGCCTCATCAATCTGGTGCATCATTCAGGGCTCTCTTGGACGCCTTCTCTGCTCCTTTCCCTGGATGCGGAGAAGGCGTTCGACAGAGTCCACTGGGGATACCTCAGAGAAGTACTGAACACATTCGGGTTAAAGGGCTGGATTCAATCTGCAATATCTTCACTATACTCTAATCCCTCAGCAGTAGTCCTCAATGCAGGAATGACCTCTAAGCCCATATACATTAAGAATGGTACCAGGCAAGGGTGCCCTTTATCACCCATAATTTTCACGCTCCTAATGGAACCACTAGCGGAGAGAATTAGAGCTAACCCTAATATTTCCGGAATTTCTATAGCTGATCAACATCACAAAATAAGTCTATTCGCGGACGATGATACTATCAAATCCAGAGAAATCACTCACAGAAACCCAAGCAATTTTGGACGAATATAGCTCCATTTCATATTACAAACTAAATGCATCTAAGTCTCAAATCCTGGGGATAAATACCTCTAGTCATCTAGAAAGTAGTATACAAAGGAGATTCCCATATATATGGTCACCACACCCTATAACATTTTTAGGCATTAAACTTACACCGATAACCGCTCAACTATACAACGCTAATTATAAACCCTTCTTAGAATCCCTACCGCAACAGTTATCTAAACTGAGATCAGTAGATTTAAATACAATGGGTAGAATAGCTACGCTTAAAATGTTGATTCTCCCTAGGCTATTGTACATTCTTAGAACAGTGATCATCCCACTCCCTAAAGCCTATCTAACTAAGGTACAAAGATGCTTTACCCAATACATCTGGAACCATAAACCCTCCAGATGCGCCCTGAACACCATGGAAAGACATAGAAAACTGGGTGGAATGGGAGCCCCCAATGTAGCAGCATATTACAGAGCCTGTGTATTAGACCAGCTTCGGTTCTGGTGGACCTCTCATCCACAAAAAGCATGGGCCACTATAGAATCTATGAGCACCCCACACAATGATCTAAAATCTACCTTACTTGCTGCAGAGGTGGGAGCTCCCCCAATACACTCCAACTCTCCAACCATTCTGGCAACTCTAAAAACGTGGAGAGAGTTTAATCCAGAATCATCCTCTACAGACCCCTTTCATACAGTTAAAATTCCCATATCGGTTCTCCATCACTTTATCCCCGGGCTAGATCTCAGAAAATGGCAAGAAAAGGGCATCCAATTTTTTGAAGACCTTTACCAGGGCAAGGAGCCTCAAAAACTTCACCATTTTGAACACTTCCAATCTAAATATTCTCTATCACCCATTCATCAATATCAGTACATACAAATTAGATCGCTTCTACATTCCCACTCTCAATTGCCACTTATCTCCAAGAGTTGGGCCCAGCGGCCAAAGGCATCTCTCTTTTTTACAAAAAATATTGCACCCGATGATTTTTCTCCAAAACTAAAGCGATGCTGAAGTGGGAGGAGGTTTTGGGCGTAAGCCTACCAAACAATCACTGGGAAAAGGCGATAAGCACCACATATACCGCATCTAAATGCGTAACCCATTGGGAACAATACCAAAAGGTTATGCATTCCTGGTACCTCACCCCACTCAGGATAGCCACAATATATCCTCAACAGTCAGCCCTCTGCTGGAGGAACTGTGGCGAGGCAGGCACACTACTGCATGTTTTATGGTCTTGCAGATCAATAAGGTCCTTCTGGAACAAAATATTTTCAGCTCTTTAAGATATATGTAGCCAAAGAATTAAACCCAATCCGGGCTTGGCCTTACTGCACCTCAATATCCAGGAACACCACCCAAAACACTGTACCCTAATAATACATCTCCTTCTAGCTGCCAAATCGAGTATCACAAAAAAATGGAAATCCCCTGACCAACCAACCCTTAAAGAAGTCATCCAAGCATTAAATCATCAATGTGAAATGGAAAAAATACTAGCGCTATCAACCCTAACATATAAAATATTTCAGGCAGCTTGAAACCCCTGGCTCATAAACCCAAATTGCACTATCCATTAGATATGATCTAAGTTGTCAACCATGTCTGGTACCCTGTCCTTTCTCCTCCACTACTTCCTACTCTATTTCTCTCCCCTTCCCCTCTTTTTTCCTTAACGCTGGTTATCTCTCAAAGTACTCTCTCACCACACTAATATCCTCCTACCAATAACGTTATGGATCACTTAATGTTAACTCACACTACCTATAAAACCCCTCCAAACTATCATCCGGCACCCCCTCCCTATAGACACAGTGTGATCCCATTGGGGGTGTCAGAGGGGGGGGAACCGGGAAAGATTAAGATGTTGGCGCAATCAACATAAGAAAATATCAAGAGTTGGTTTTACTTACGATCCAAATGTAAGGGGTAAAGAACCTAATGAGAATAAGTTTCTGATACTAGATAAGCAATAAGGATTATTATGCGCTACTATGTACTTTGTGTCATGATTATTGTCTCCTGAGTCATGGAGATTGTTTTGTTTTGTTCAAAATACAATAAAAACTATTGAAACTAAATAGTTAGTTAGGGGCTGAAGTGGTTAAAGGAATATTTGTTTTTCACTTTAACCATTATTAAAACCACTGCTCCTGAAAAAAAAAAAATTGGAAACTTTTTTTTTCTATTCAGACATGTGCCCTGGGGCTAAGGCTGTTACAATTAGAGAGAGGGGTGGTAATGTTTTTTTTTTTTTATGGCAATGAACTTGCATACAACCACAAGTTCAATCCCAGCCAACATCAACAAGTAACCTGAGAGGCATCTTCACAGGCAAATACAGCTCGCATGTGTGCTATTTTACTCGAGTCTGTGAGAGTTGAAGTTGTAATTGCCTTTAACTGGGAGTTATTTTAAGGCACTGCTGGAGTAGATTTGGGAGGTATAGTAAATCAGGGCCTATGTCTCTTTCTCTGGCCAAGGCCTTACGTTCAGAGAGATCTAATTTTGCATATGTGCCTTTTGATTTATGCCAATCATCAGTTTCTAAGATACAAGCCAAATCCCACTTTGTAGGTTGATATGGTGCTGTTAAACCTCTGCTCGCTACTATATTGCCAAGGTCATCTTTTGTGTGTTTCATGTAATATGATTCTTGTGCTTTTGTTGATGGATTTCTTAAAGCCAAACTGGCAGCCACATAAGGTGGGGGTCTACAGAGTCTTCTGGCCAAATGTAGTAAATTTTTAGCAGTTTTATTTGCTAATTTAGCTTCTGTCTCCGTTGAGCAAGCTATTCACCACGTTCTGTCACTGCACAGTAGCGGGCCATAATAATGCAGAAATGTTTGCCATACTTGTAAATCAAAAGTCCCTTCAGATTTTATAGGTTTAGCAGTTCCTTTTGTCCATTCTACCCATTTATCTAGGGGCTCAGTATAGGCGGAACCGTACCTTTGGTTTATATATTCTCTAGTGCTCATCTTGTGCTGGGCATTTATGAGGGTCTCTCACCCTTCACCCCCTTATTTAAATGAATGCCCATAATGACTGGCCAGTCTTTTCTCTACTTGTGCCTATACCCTCTTGCCTTTAAAACAAATAGTACAGCAAATCTGCAGATTTACCAGAATAGTCTCCACTTATATACGTGGATAGAAGGGGTTTATGACAATAGACAAAACACTCACTAAGAGACCCTCCTCGTCTCTTATCTTCTCTATGGGTTTTATCTGTCTCTACCATGCGCCTCTGACCCAGGCTGCCCACAAGGAGTAAATGCTGGGAACTGCAGAGGTTTATCCCTATCCACACACAGTCCAACCCGTGAAGGGGGACACAAACACATTCACACACACAGGTTACAGAACCAGAAAGGTCAGAGATTGGTCTGGTTTCCTTGAGAACTGACAGATAGGATACATAGGAATGTCAGAAAATATAGCAAGCTTAAGAACAGCTTACCTAGCCGGCATTTAGAGGTCTGTGTTCCCGATGATCCTGATTAAAGCGCAGTTCCTTCTGGAGACTCTGCCAACTCCTGATATGACTCGCCAAACTTTTATGGGAAATTTCTGGTTGTGACTCTAAAAATAAAGATAAGAAAGGGGTAGTGTGAGATGTTATTAAAAACTAACAAATAGAAATATATTATTACAAACTAGCGAATAGAACAATTGCAAAAGTAAAACATAGAGAGGGATGAGGGGAGTAGAGACAGAGAGAGAGCTTCTAGCAGAAATTGTATCTGTGTGATAAGCGAAGGCCACAGTACACATTACAACAGCGTAAACAATATGGAGTCTCTTGTGCGTAAATGGATAATACAGTGAAAGTCCATGTCAGACTTCCATTCCAACCACTTGATTTATAGTTGCAGTGTATGTAAATAGAGATTATTGTTGAGTGGGGGAAAGGTGGAAAAGTGTGGAGAAGTGTGGTCTTGTGCTGTTTCCATGTAGCTTTGTAGTGAATAGTCATGTGTTTCCTCATACATGTGGCACCCAAATGACTGGTACATTTACCATGCTTGATATGCCACAGGCAAAGAATGTGAACCACTATGGTGCTGTCAGCATCATATGTGTTAACAAAAGGCCAGACTGTTAAGTTCTGTAAAGTAGACCTGAGAATAGCATTGGTCTGCATTGGTGAGGCAGTGCCATCCAATGGAATTCGCCCTCTGCACGCTGCCACTGCCAAATGCTTCCTCTCATGCTCTTCCTCAACATCAGATAAAATACCTGCACATCTTCCTGCTGCAAGCTAATGAAGGTGTGCTGAAATAATTTAGCAGATTCCTCCTGTTTTTGGGTCAATGGTGGTGTTAGCTGAAGAGGAGGAGATGGAAGAAAGCAGAACTCGAGCATCCTTCTCTCAGATGCAAAGCAGTGCATTTCCTTAAAGGGCCAACCTGCATTTTTATTGTTGCCTGCACCCTTTGGCAGAGGTTTTAGTTCACTTCCTGTCTTTGCCTGCCCTGGTAATGCATTATGACCATACAAAATAAAGAGAGGCGTGGAATTGGGAATACACCATACAGAGTACAGAATGAGGTACTGTATATTTTGGTTGACATTGTTTGTATTATCAGTTATACTGCAGATGTTGAAATTAGCATGTCAGATCATTGCTCACATCCTCCAGCCTCCATCTTCTGTTGTGCCCAAACATATTAGAAAAGGGCCACACACAGCATTCAGGAGATGTGGCACTACATTTCCTAGACTTAGAACGAGATCCTCAGCCTGTAAGTGCTTCTGTCCAAAAGCTGCATGTGGCAGCAGCAAGCAACAAAGAAAATTAGCAGATGCTGCTGCTTGACCTTGTGACTGCTGCTCTCAACTTAAAACTGATGTTTACATATCAGAGCATTACAGTAGAGCCCTGCACTGGACAGATGTATTGTACAGTACCTTTAGTTGTTGCTCTACCCACATACCCATCACCATGGAAACCACTGCTGGCTGAGAGTGAGCAGGATAGCAATCTTTAAAATGCCACCCTTTAAGATACAAGCATTTCTGCACTGCACTCCGGGACACAGAATAGGTCTGTGGATTGCTGGGATTTTGTAGAAATAGTGGAACACAGTGGCAATCATTAGTACAATGAGAGTTCAGTGTTGTATAGAGAGAAAGCAGTATCAGCTGGGGGGGTATATAGCGGGACGTGCATTGCTACATAGTACATTGTGGAGCAATAGAGGATAAGGACAAGGTGCATAGGGGTTTAAGTAAGAGGAGAGGGCTACATTAGAGGGGCAGGTGGGGAGTATATGGTAGAGGGTTGTGGTGCTAGTAACCTGGAATTGACTGAATTGGCTGGGCAGCCCCCAAGGCAGATCCCTCTGTACTGATCAAGACAGGAGAAGGTAGACAAGGAGGAAAAGCTGGTACTCTTAATTTGGGCAACAGTAGTGCCCAGTCTCTTCTAGAAGCACCTCTGCTTGGCTGGAGGAAGAGCCAACACCATGAGGTAGGAACTTGGGGACACAGACAGCACAACAAGCCCTCCCCATACTTTTGATATGCTGCTGCCTTACATCAGTCACCAAGAGAGCTGAGCACAACACTCTCCCTAATACGAGCAGACCATGCCCAGTGGACCCCATGGCAGGTGTGGTCCTTGTGTCCTGTACACACTGCACAGATTGGGCATATGCCATTGGGCCAACTCCACCCAGAGCTAAAAGGTTAAGATTTGACACTGCTGTGCTCACATTTTAAACTTTAAATAATGCAACCATCCAGAATATATTTTTTACTGATCTGACGTGATGCTTTATTGCTATGGGTTATATTTCACTTGGTTAAAAAGCAAGCACAATGGACAAGAATTTAATAGTTTCATAGTTTCATAGTTGGTAAGGTTGAATAAAGGCTCCAGTGCATCTAGTGCAATGTGTGGTGTGTCTCTATCACTTCCCATATCCCTGTATATTGTGTTCAGTAAGATGCCCATCTGAAAGTTTTTTGCAACTAGTGACACTTCCCACTGAAACTACCGATTGTGGAAGGGAGTTCCACATCCTTATGCCATTTAAGGTTAAACAGCTTCTCATCCAACTTCATTGAGTGGCCACATCTTCTTGAGTGACCTGAGACTGAATAGTTGTCTCCCAATGTTAGAATCAGCATTAAAATAATTGTATATTGCTATCATATCCTCTCTTAAGAGTCTTTTTTTTCCCAGAAGAATAACTTTATTGTTTTGTAATCCTTCCTCATAACTGAGATCCTCCAGTCCACCTATTAGTTTTGTTATCCTTCTTTGGACTCTCTCCAATTCCAGCATGTCCCTCCTGAGGCCTGGTGACCAGAACTGGATGGCATACTTAAGATGTGGCCGAACCAAAATTTTGTAAAGTGGTAGATTTATAGTTTCATCCCTTGAGTAAATTGCCTTTTTAGTGCAAGCTATTATTCTACTGGCCTTGCTTGCTACAGCTTGGCATTCCATGCTATTGCTGAGTCTGTCATAAACTAGAACTCCCAGATAATTTTCCATCCTTGATTCTCCCAAAGGTTCTCCCCCTAGCGTGTAACATGCATTCACATTTTTAGCCCCCAAATGCATCACTTTACATTTTCCTATATTGAACCTTGTTTGCAATGTATTTGCAATTTGACAGCAATAGTGCCAAGGATTAAAATGAAAAAACAACATAATAATCATGAAGTTTTAGAAAATTTTGATCATACTCCGTGGCACTTTAAAAAAAAAAGTAAATATCACTTTGTATGGCTATCTATAAATACTGGTATTTAGCTATAGTTTGCAATCTATATTATTCTGAAATCATATTTATTTAATTATGTATATACATTTTATTATGATCTGGTATTGTGCATACCTATTACTATTTGATAGGCTTTTATCAATTAAATAATGTAGTCATTAATGATCTACACTGGTGGTCTCAAAATCACAATCAAAGCAAGCTTTTAATAAGAAGCATCACATTTGTACCTTTCACACCTTCTTTATAAATTGGTCTTTTCATTTGTTATGAATCACTAGTTTTGTGCTTGACACACAAAGATAACAATGTTAGCATCCCATACAGATGGATCTGTCAGAATAACCCTTGGGTAATTTATTTTCACAGTTTAAAAAGAAATAGCACTGAAAGTTTAGTCAAAGTACTGAGTTAATCTGTGAAGTTGCAGCTAATGGTGCTCAGCATGTACCACAAGTAACAAACTGTAATAGGTAGATTGTTTCAATTGAAGTGGTTTACATGCATCAATATACTCTGTTCTGTATTTTGTAATATCTGCAATTTGAAAAAAAGCAGGAAGAGATATGCAATTATTTTGCAGTTACAGTAGCAATTGTAGATATACCAGTACCCAATTACTCACTCTGTCTGAAAACCAGCAGTTACCAGCTACAGAAATAACTGCAGGTACTGCTACATGACTAAAAAAGACCATTTAAATGCACACAAGCAGCAAATACACCATTTTCTTTATGTGTGATTGTGTGGATAGCTAAAGCAAAAGAAGGGGATGCTGCATACTCTATTCTGCTGGTAATTAGGACTTTACTGTATGTGACTCTTGAGACAAGGGGCACTTTACAAACTGAAACTGAGCATTCTTTCTCCTAATAAAGTAAAACTGTATGTTCCAGTACATCACTCTGTGAATAGTACTGACACTTTTCCAATTAACATTAAAAAGCAGATCCCAGTGTTCATAATCATAACTAGAATATGCATTTTTTACTAGCAATCCTTCATAACTTTATATTCATGTGGCTGTTCTCAACTTTTTTTTTTTTTAATAAAATCAACATTTCCTTTTTCTGTATCTGTTCTCTGTTTCTTTTGTAATAACATGAAGAAGATATGAAAAATTTAACTTGTGTTGTCTGTTGATGCAAACTAGCTTATCTTTGCTACCGTGTCTACTAAATGCTCAGTTGATGCAGTTATCTGCAGTTAATTTATATGGACTCTAAAATCTTGTAGCAGAGATGTTCTAGTGGACAACAGGTCAGACTGACTGCAGATCATCCCTCTAACAAGAAAACAGCACTTAATTCATTAGTTGCAGGGTGGTCACAAAAACGGCTTCTCTTTATGTAAACCCTAACAATGAACTTTCTTACGTTCTCCCTTTTGATCTCTTAAATACCAATGAAGTCTTTTGTTAAATCTGTTCTATTAATGCTATAAAATTATTGTTGATCCTGCCAGAACTCCAGGGAGCTTGCTATGATGATTACACTGCAGTTGCCACCATGTGCAGAGATTTTACTTCTCTATCACAAAAATCTTTGCATGAGAGTGATCTTTGACAGAGAAGGTTAAATGAACAGTTAACTCTTTACATAAACACCACACATTTTAACAGAAACATGCACCATTCACAGTATCTGCTGTTGAAATTCTGACCTTATATCACGCACTGCCATGTCCAGACAGAAATGTAACAGTCTATAATAGGGTTGTTTTCTTAAAAAAAAAGGCAAAAAAATCCTCAATTTCTGATTACAACATTAAGGCCTCATACACACGGGCGTTTTTTACAGCCACGTTTTTTACAGCTCTCCATGTTCTTCAATGGCCCCTTAAAAACACTGACGTTTTTGGGCTGTAGAGGGCATCGGCGTTAGTGAGCTGTAACTATAACGCGGGACCAGCACATTCCGAAGCTGCAGCGTTATGGCGTTTTTGATGCTGAGCCGGCAAAACACTCAATAACATGGCTTAACATATACACAGTGTTAGGCCTCGTCAGGCATTCTATTCAAAATCAATGGTTCCCTATGGGAGTCCATTGATTTGAATAGAAGTTGCACCACAAGTCGGATCATGATGATCCGACTTGCGGCGCGTCTTGCGTGCTGAGGATCTTGAAGGGGAACCCCTGCAAAAATTTGCGTGCGGTTCCCTCCCTCGATGTACCAGGCACTTCGATCTTGCACGAATTTTAAGAGGAACCCCCACGCTGAAAAAATGGCGTAGGGTCCCCCCCAAGATCCATACCAGACCCTTATCTGAGCACGCAGCCTGGCAGGCCAGGAAAGTGTGTGGGGAAAAGCGAGCACCCCCCCTCCTGGACCATACCAGGCCACATACCCTCAACATGGGGGGTATGGGTGCTTTGGGGCAGGGGGGGCTCTGTGTCTGTTAATATTTTATTAAATCAGCTATGTCGTCTTCTTTCTTCAGCTCTTTTGTGGGGTCTTCTGTCTTCTGAGGGGTCTTCTCCAGAGTTTCTGTCTTCTGAGGGATCTTCTGTTCTTTTGCCACTGTCTCCTTGGCTGGCTTCTCCCTCTTCCCTTCTCTTCTAGAGATGTTGAGCCGTCGCTCTCTCCCAGTCGAAGGCCTGGTCTGTGCTGCGCAGTTGCCTTATATTGGCATGGGGCGGGGCCACCCACTGATGTCATCCTGAGCCCCGCCCTTATGATGTCACATCCTGGAGCGGAGCTGTGATGTGATGCCCCACCCCAGGATGTGACATCATAAGGGCGGGGCTCAGGATTACATGACCCCGCCCCATGCCAATGTAAGGCAATTGCGCAGCATGGATCCGGCATTCGAATGGGAGAGAATGACGAGTCAACATCTCCAGAAGAGAAGAGAAAGGAAGAAGGAGAAGCCAGCTGAGGAGACAGTGTCAAAAGAGCTGAAGATAGAAGATCCCTCAGAAGACAGAAACTCTGCAGAAGACTCCTCGGAAGACAGAAGACCCCGCAAAAGAGCTGAAGAAAGAAGACAATGTAGAGGGAGAATAGAGGGGAGAAGACGTTGGGGCTGATTTAATAAAATATTTTAAAAAGCTGTGTAGGGTGGGGGGCTGGCATCTGGGCACCTTGTTAAAGGGGGCTTCCAGATTCCGATAAGCCCCTGCCTGCAGACCCCGACAAACATGTCCGGGGTTGTCGGGAAGAGGCTCTTGTCCCCATCAACATGGGGACAAGGTGCTTTGGGGTGGGGGAGCACAGAGCCCCCTGCCCCAAAGCACACATACTCCCCATGTTGAGGGTATGCAGCCTGGCATGGTCCAGGAGGGGGGGTGCTCGCTCGTCCCCACCCCCTTTCCTGGCCTGCCAGGCTGCGTGCTCGGATAAGGGTCTGGTATGGATTTTGAGGGGGACCCTACGCCGTTTTTTTTGGCGTGGGGGTTCCTCTTAAAATCCATGCCAGATCAAAGGGCCTGGTACCTCTTAGGGAGAGAACCGCAGGCAAATTTTTGCGGGGGTTCCCCTTCAAGATCCTCGGCACGCAAGTCGCGCCGCAAGTCAGATCATCATGATCCAACTTGTGGTGCGACTTCTATTCAAATCAATGGACTCCCATAGGGAACCATTGATATTGAATAGAACGCCTGACGGGGCTTAATGCTGTGTATACAACGTTAAGCCCCGTTATTGAGCGTTTTGCCGGCTCAGCATCAAAAACTTTATAACGCTGCTGCTTCGGAACGCGCTGGTTCTAGTTACAGCTCACTAACACCGACGCCCTCTGCAGTTTTAAGGGGCCATTGAATAACATGAAGAGCTGTAAAAAACGCTCAAAAACCTGGCTGTAAAAAATGCCTGTGTGTAAGAGGCCTAAAAGATTCATCTTAATGATTTAAGAAGAACAGTCATGGCTGCCTAATTCTGAAGCAGGATGCCATCCAGGGGAAGTTTGCAGATGAGTGGAGGGAGCAGCTACTCTATTGACAAATATTGATATAAATAGATGACACTGCTCCATGGAGGCAGTCCACTGTAATCCGCAGATCTGCTCTGCAGGACTCTAGGCCCTAGAAGTCTAGGCTTTTTTTCACACATGTGCTACAGACAGCACCATAGTATTATCTAGCCTCTGTCTGCAGCCTATCCAGCATGATAAAGCTACCAGTTAGTTTGGCACTGCATGCATGAGGAGACATATGACTGTTTACCAAAGCTGGGTGAGAGCAGCACGGGTCAGCAGGAAAAGGTTTGAAATCCTTCTTCATTGGTTGAGGATATCCTCAGTGATAATGAAAGCAATGGTATCCTGAGTAGAGTTGAGCGAAACCCGGACTGTAAAGTTCGGGTCCGTACCGGACTTTGGGGTGTCCGTGCCCCGAACCCGGACATTTGCAGAAAAGTCCGGGTTGGGGTTCGGTATTCGGGTATTTTGCGCGCCTTTTCTGTAGCTGCAGGGCCGCCAATCAACAGGCGTGTTACTCCTTTGCCCATAGAAGCCATCACAGCCATGCCTACTAATGGCATAGCTGTGATTGGCCAGTGCATCATGTGACCCAGACTATTTTTGGCACTTTTTCTATAGCTGCAGGGCAGCCAATCAACAACCGTTTCACACGTTTGCCCTTAGAAGCCATCACAAGGGCTAGTGCATCATGTGACCCAGCCTCTATATGAGGTGGAGTCACGTATGCCGCATGTCACATCGTCTCAGGCTAGTGTAGGGAGAGCATGCTACCGGTAGGGTTGCCACATCATTCCTTTAATCCAGGACACACATTAATTACACAGGTTCTGTGGCTGATTAAGGTGGTAATTAAACTCACTTGGTGCCTTATCTGCATTAAATTAGCCTCAGAACCTGTGTAATTCATATGTGTTCTGGATTAAAGGGATGAGGTGGCAACTCTAGCTGCCGGCGCTGTGAGGGACAGATTGCTGATCTAATATGATCTCATCCTGCATTACAGACAGGTTCCTGGCGGTGCTGTGAGGGGAAAGCTTAGGGTTCTAAAACCATCTGATACTGGACTAGGTACAGTTTACTGGTGCTGTGAGGGACAGATTACCGATCTAATATCATCTTATCCTGTATTACAGAAAGGTTCCTGGTGGTGCTGTGAGGGGAAAGCTTAGTGTTCTAAAACCATCTGATAATGGATTAGGTACAGTCTACTGGTGATGTGAGGGACAGATTATTGTTCTAAAATCATCTCATCCTGTATTACAGAAAGGTTCCAGGCGGTGCTGTGAGGGGAAAGCTTAGCGTTCTAAAACCATCTGATACTGGATTAGGTACAGTTTACTGGTGCTGTGAGGGACAGATAATTGTTCTAAAATCATCTCCTAGTACTATTGGGAGAGATAACTGCTGGTGATGAGAGGGACAGATTATTGTTCTAAAATCATCTCCTAGTGCTATAGGGAGAGGTTCCTGCTGGTGCTGTGAGGGACAGATTATTGTTCTAAAATCATCACATACTGCTATAGGGAGAGGTGCCTGCTGGTGTTGTGAGGGATAGATTATTGTTCTAAAATCATCTCCTAGTTTTTTAGGGAGAGGTTCCTGCTGGTGCTATAAGGGACAGATTATTGTTCTAAAATCATCACATACTGCTAGGGTGAGAGGTTCCTGCTGGTGCTGTGAGGGACAGATTATTGTTCTAAAATCATCTCCTATTTATATAGGGAGAGGTTCCTGCTGGTGCTGTGAGGGACAGATTATTGTTCAAAAATGATCTCCTAGTGCTATAGGGAGAGGTTCCTGCTGTTTCTGTAAGGGACAGATTATTGTTCTAAAATCATCTCCTACTACTATAGGGAGAGGTTCCTGCTGGTGCTGTAAGGGGCAGATTATTGTTTTAAAACCATCTCCTAGTTATATAGGGAGAGGTTACTGTTGGTGCTCTGAGTGACAGATTATTGTTCTAAAATCATCTCCTAGTTCAAAAAGGGAGAGGTTCCTGCTAGTGCTGTGAGGGACAGATTATTGTTCTAAAATCATCTCTTAGTTCTATAGGGAGAGGTTCCTGCTGGTGCTGTAAAGGACAGATTATTTTTCTAAAATCATCTCCTAGTTCTATAGGGAGAGGTTCCTGCTGGTGCTGTGAGGGACAGATTATTCTTCTAAAATCATCTCCTAGTTCTATAGGGAGAGGTTCCTGCTGGTGCTGTGAGGGACAGATTATTGTTCTAAAATCATCTCCTAGTTCTACAGGGAGAGGTTCCGGCTGGTGCTGTGAGGGACAGATTAATGTTCTAAAATCATCTCCTAGTTCTATAGGGAGAGGTTCCTGCTGGTGCTGTAAGGGACAGATTATTGTTCTAGAAAAATCTCCTAATTCGATAGGGAGAGGTTCCTGCTGGTGCTGTGAGGGACAGATTATTGTTCTAAAATCATCTCCTAGTTCTACAGGGAGAGGTTCCGGCTGGTGCTGTGAGGGACAGATTAATGTTCTAAAATCATCTCCTAGTTCTATAGGGAGAGGTTCTTGCTGGTGCTGTGAGGGACAGATTATTGTTCTAAAATCATCTCCTAGTTCTATAGGGAGAGGTTCCTGCTGGTGCTGTAAGGGACAGATTATTGCTCTAAAATCATCACATACTGCTAGTGGGAGAGGTTCCTGCTGGTGCTGTGAGGGACAGATTATTGTTCTAAAATAATCTCCTAGTTCTATAGGGAGAGGTTCCTGCTGGTGCTGTGAGAGACAGATTATTGTTCTAAAATCATCTCCTAGTTCTATAGGGAGAGGTTCCTGCTGGTGCTGTAAGGGAAAAATTATTGTTCTAAAATCCTCTCCTAGTTTGATAGGGAGAGGTTCCTGCTGGTGCTGTGAGGGACAGATTATTGTTCTACAATCATCTCCTAGTTCTATAGGGAGAGGTTCCTGCTGGTGCTGTGAGGGACAGATTATTGTTCTAAAATCATCTCCAAGTTCTATAGGGAGAGGTTCCTGCTGGTGCTATAAGAGACAGATTATTGTTCTAAAATCATCACATACTGCTAGAGGGAGAGGTTCCTGCTGGTGCTGTAAGGGACAGATTATTGTTCTAAAATCATCTCCTAGTTCTATAGGGAGAGGTTCCTGCTTGTGCTGTGAGGGACAGATTATTGTTCTAAAATCATCTCCTAGTTCTATGGGGAGAGGTTCCTGCTGGTGTTGTTAGGGAAAAATTATTGTTCTAAAATTATCTCCTAGTTCTATAGGGAGAGGTTCCTGCTGGTGCTGTGAGGGACAGATTATTGTTCTACAATCATCTCCTAGTTCTATAGGGAGAGGTTCCTGCTGGTGCTGTGAGGGACAGATTATTGTTCTAAAATCATCTCCAAGTTCTTTAGGGAGAGGTTCCTGCTGGTGCTATAAGAGACAGATTATTGTTCTAAAATCATCACATACTGCTGGGGGGAGAGGTTCCTGCTGGTGCTGTAAGGGACCGATTATTGTTCTAAAATCATCTCCTACTGCTATAGGGAGAGGTACCTGCTGGTGCTGTAAGGAACAGATTATTGTTCTAAAATCATCTCCTAGCTATATAGGGAGAGGTTCCTGCTGATGCTGTGAGGGACAGCTTATTGTTCTAAAATCATCTCCTAGTTCTATGGGGAGAAGTTCCTGCTGGTGCTGTGAGGGAAAAATTATTGTTCTAAAATCCTCTCCTAGTTCTATAGGGAGAGGTTCCTGCTGGTGCTGTGAGGGGCAGATTATTGTTCTACAATCATCTCCTAGTTCTATAGGGAGAGGTTCCTGCTGGTGCTGTGAGGGACAGATTATTGTTCTAAAATCATCTCCAAGTTCTATAGGGAGAGGTTCCTGCTGGTGCTATAAGAGACAGATTATTGTTCTAAAATCATCACATACTACTGGGGGGAGAGGTTCCTGCTGGTGCTGTAAGGGACCGATTATTGTTCTAAAATCATCTCCTACTGCTATAGGGAGAGGTACCTGATGGTGCTGTAAGGAACAGATTATTGTTCTAAAATCATCTCCTAGCTATATAGGGAGAGGTTCCTGCTGATGCTGTGAGGGACAGCTTATTGTTATAAAATCATCTCCTAGTGCTATAGTGAGAGGTTCCTGCTGGTCCTGTAAGGGACAGATTATTGTTCTAAAATCATCTCCTAGTTCAAAAGGGAGAGGTTCCTGCTGGTGCTTTGAGGGACAGATTATTGTTCTAAAATAATCTCTTAGTTCTATAGGGAGAGGTTCCTGCTGGTGCTGTAAGAGACAGATTATTTTTCTAAAATCATCTCCTAGTTCTATAGGGAGAGGTTCCTGCTGGTGCTGTGAGGGACAAATTATTGTTCTAAAATCATCTACTACTGCTATAGGGAAAGGTTCCTGCTTGTGCTTTCAGGTACAGATTATTGTTCTAAAATCATCTCCTAGTTCTATAGGGAGAGGTTCCTGCTTGTGCTGTGAGGGACAGATTATTGTTCTGAAAACTTCTCCTAGTTCTATACTGAGAGGTTCCTGCTGGTGCTGTGAGGGAAAGATTCTTGTTCTAAAATCATCTCCTAGTTCTACAGGGAGATGTTCCTGCTTGTGCTGTGAGGGACAGATTATTGTTCTAAAATCATCTCCTACTGCTGTAGGGAGAGGTACCTGCTGGTGGTGTAAGGGACAAATTATTGTTCTAAAATAATCACATACTGCTAGAGGGAGAGGTTCCTGCTGGTGCTGTGAGGAACAGATTATTGTTCTAAAATCATCTCCTACTGCTATAAGGAAAGGTTTCCGCTGGAGCTGTAAGGGACAGATTATTGTTCTAAAATCATCTCCTAGTTCTATAGGGAGAGGTTCCTGCTGGTGCTGTGAAGGACAGAATATTGTTCTAAAATCATCTCCTAGTGCTATAGGGAGAGGTTCCTGTTGGTGCTGTGAGGGACAGATTATTGTTCTAAAATCATCTCCTAGTTCTATAGGGAGAGGTTACTGCTGGTGCTTTGTAGGACAGATTATTGTTCTAAAATCATCTCCTAGTCCTATAGGGAGAGGTTCCTGCTGGTGCTGTGAGGGACAGATTATTGTTCTAAAATCATCTCCTAGTGCTATAGGGAGAGGTTCCTGCTGGTGCCCTGAGGGGCAGATTATTGCTCTAAAATCATCCCCTAGTTCTATAGTGAGAGGTTCCTGCTGGTGCTGTGAGGGACAGATTATTGTTCTAAAATTATCTCTTAGTACTATAGGGAGGGGTTTCTGCAGGTGCTGTGAGGGACAGATTATTTTTCTAAAATTATCTCTTAGTTCTATAGGGAGAGGATCCTTCTAGTGCTGTGAGGGACAGATTATTGTTCTAAAATCATCTCTCAGTTCTATAGGGAGAGGTTTCTGCTGGTGCTGTGAGGGACAGATTTTTTTTTCTAAAATCATCTCCTAGTTCTATAGGGAGAGGACCCTTATGGTGCTGTGAGAGACAGATTATTGTTTTAAAATCACCACATACTGCTATATTGAGAGGTTCCCGCTGGTGCTGCGAGGGACAGATTATTGTTCTAAAATCACCACATACTGCTAGAGGGAGAGGTTCCTGCTGCTGCTGCAAGGGACAGATTATTGTTCTAAATTCATCTCCTAGTTCTATAGGGAGAGGTTCCTGCTGGTGCTGTATGGGACAGATTATTGTTCTAAAATCATCTCCTAATTCTATAGGGAGAGGTTCCTGCTGGTGCTGTGAGGGACAGGTTATTGTTTTAAAATCACCACATACTGCTAGATTGAGAGGTTCCTGCTGGTGCTGTGAGGGACAGAATATTGTTCTAAAATCACCACATACTGCTAGAGGGAGAGGTTCCTGCTGGTGCCGTGCGGGACAGATTGTTGTTCTAAAATCATCTCCTACTGCTATAGGGAGAGGTTTCCGCTGGTGCTGTAAGGGACAGATTATTGTTCTAAAATCATCTCCTATTTCTATAGGGAGAGGTTCCTGCTGGGGCTGTGAGGGACAGATTATTGTTCTAAAATCACCACATACTGCTAGAGTGAGAGGTTCCTGCTGCTGCTGCAAGGGACAGATTATTGTTCTAAATTTATCTCCTAGTTATATTGGGAGAGGTTCCTGCTGGTGCTGTATGGGACAGATTATTGTTCTAAAATAATCTCCTAATTCTATAGGGAGAAGTTCCTGCTGGTGTTGTGAGGGACAGATTATTGTTTTAAAATCACCACATACTGCTAGATTGAGAGGTTCCTGCTGGTGCTGTGAGGGACAGATTATTGTTCTAAAATCATCTCCTAGTTCTACAGGGAGAGGTTCCTGCTGGTGCTGTGAGGGACAGATTATTGTTCTAAAATCATCTCCTAGTTCTATATGGAGAGGTTCCTGCTGGTGCTGTATGGGACACATTATTGTTCTAAAATCATCTCCTAATTCTATAGGGAGAGTTTCCTGCTAGTGCTGTGATTGACAGGTTATTGTTTTAAAATCACCACATACTGCTAGAGGGAGAGGTTCCTGCTGGTGCTGTGAGGGACAGATTATTGTTCTAAAATCATCTCCTATTTCTATAGGGAGAGGTTGCTGCTGGTGCTGTGAGGGACAGATTATTGTTCTAAAATCATCTCTTAGTTCTTTAGGGAGAGGTTCCTGCTGGTGCTGTGAGGGACAGATTATTGTTCTAAAATCATCTCCTAGTTCTATAGGGAGATGTTCCTGCTGGTGCTGTAAGTGACAGATTATTGTTCTAAAATCATCACATACTGCTAGAGGGAGAGGTTCCTGCTGATGCTGTGAGGGACAGTTTGTTGTTCTAAAATCATCTCCTTTTGCTATAGGGAGAGGTTCCTGCTGGTGCTATAAGGGACAGATTATTGTTCTAAAATCATCTCCTAGTGCTATAGGGAGAGGTTCCTGCAGGTGCTGTGAGGGACAGATTATTGCTCTAAAATCATCTCCTAGTTCTATAGAGAGAGGTTCCTGCTGGTGCTATGAGGGACAGATTATTGTTCTAAAATCATCACCTAGTTCTTTAGGGAGAGGTTCCTGCTGGTGCTGTGAGGGACAGATTATTGTTCTAAAACCATCTCCTAGTTCTATAGGGAGAGCTTCCTGCTGGTGCTGTAAGGGACAGAATATTGTTCTAAAATCCTCTCCTATAGGTAGAGTTTCCTGCTGGTGCTGTGAGGGACAGATTATTTTTCTAAAATCATCTCCTAGTTCTTTAGTGAGAGGTTCCTGCTGATGTTTTGAGGGACAGAATATTGTTCTAAAATAATCTCCTACTTCTATAGGGAGAGGTTCCTACTGGTGCTGTAAGGGACAAATTGTTGTTCTTAAATCATCTCCTAGTTCTATAGGAAGAGGTCCCTGCTGGTGCTGTGAGAGACAGATTATTGATCTAAAATCATCTCCTACTGCAATAGGGAGAGGTTCCTGCTGGTGCTGTAAAGGACAGATTTTTGTTCTAAAATCATTTCCTAGTTCTATAGGGAGAGGTTCCTGCTGGTGCTTTGAGGGACAGATTATTGTTCTAAAATAATCTCCTAGTTCTATAGGGAGAGGTTCCTGCTGGTGCTGTAAGGGACAGATTATTGTTCTAAAATCATCTCCTATAGGGAGCATTTCCTGCTGGTGCTGTGAGGGACAGATTATTTTTCTAAAATCATCTCCTAGTTCTTTAGTGAGAGGTTCCTGCTGGTGCTTTGAGGGACAGATTATTGTTCTAAAATCATCTCCTACTGCTATAGGGAGAGGTTCCTACTGGTGCTGTAAGGGACAGATTATTGTTCTAAAATCATCTCTAGTTCTATAGGAAGAGGTCCCTGCTGGTGCTGTGAGAGGCAGATTTGTTGTTCTAAAATCATCTCATAGTGCTATAGGGAGAGATTCTTGCTGGTGCTGTAAGGGACAGATTATTGTTCTAAAATGATCTCCTACTTCTATAGACAGAGGTTCCTGCTGGTGCTGTAAGTGACAGATTATTTTTCTAAAATCATCACATACTGCTAGAGGTACTGTGAGTGACGGATTATTGTTCTAAAATCAACACATACTGCTATAGGGAGAGGTTCCTGCTGGTGCTGTGAGGGACAGATTATTGTTCTAAAATCATCTCCTAGTTCTATAGGGAGAGGTTCCTGCTGGTGCTATAAGGGACAGATTATTGTTCTAAAATCATCACATACTGCTAGAGGGAGAGGTTCCTGCTGCTCCTGTGAGGGACAGATTATTGTTCTAAAATCATCTCCTAGTTCTATAGGCAGAGGTTCCTGCTGGTGCTGTAAGGGACAGATTATTTTTCTAAAATCATCACATACTGCTAGAGGTACTGTGACGGACAGATTATTGTTCTAAAATCATTGCATACTGCTAGAGGGAGAGGTTCCTGCCACTCCAGTGAAGAACAGATTATTGTTCTAAAATCATATCATACTGGTGTAGGGAGAGGTTCCTGCTGTTGGTGTGAGTGGTGCATTCCTTGCACAAAAATGAAAAGTGCGTCTACGTTGTTGTTTTCCAAAAAAATATTGAAGAAGAATTTATTTATATATTTTTTTGTATTATTAAATAGTGCTACATAGTACATTTGCGGCTAGAATGAGGATAGCATCAAATAAGGGACGTGGTCGTGGTGCTGCTGATGCTGCTGGTGTTGGTGGTGTTGGTGAAGTTCCTGTTGCAAGGAGAGGACGTGGTCGATTTGTGCCAGCTACACGCACGTATTGGGCATTGAACAACAGACCGCTGAGTGGTTGTTGCCACCGAGCCTCAAGCCCAGCCTGGTGGTGTGCGATAATGGGCGAAATCTTGTAGCAGCTCTGGACCTAGCCAGTTTGACGCACATCCCTTGACTGGCGCATGTGCTGAATTTGGTGGTGCAGAAGTTTCTAAAAAACTACCCGGATATGTCAGAGCTGCTGCAGAAAGCGCAGGCCGTCTATGCGCGCTTTCAGCATACTCACCCTGCTGCTGCTCGCATGTCTGCTCTGCAGCAGAACTTCGGTCTTCCCACTCACTGCCTCCTATGCGACATGCCCACAAGGTGGAACTCCACCTTGCACATGCTGGAGAGACTGTGCGAGCAGCAGCAGGCAATAGTGGAGTTTCAGCTGCAGCACACACGGGTCAGTCGATCTGCGGAACAGTACCACTTCACCACCAATCAGTGGGCCTCCATGCGAGACCTGTGTACCATATTGCGGTGTTTCGAGTACTCCGCCAACATGGCCAGCGGCGATGACGCTGTTCTCAGCATTACTATCCCACTTCTATGTCTCCTTGATAAAACACTTCGGGCAATGATGGAAGAGGAAGTGGCACAGGAGGAAGAGGGGTAATTTCCACGGTTATCAGGCCAGTCATTCACAAGTGGCCCGGAGAGTTGGTTCCTGCACCAGCATAGGCCAGGTAAAAAATTTTCAAGCCAGGGCACAGTTCTGGAGGATGAGGAGGACGAGGAAGATGATGATGAGGAGGAACCGTGTTTACAGCAGGGTGGCACCCAACGCAGCTCCTGGGCATCACTGGAGCATGGCTGGGGGGATACGGAGGACACAGATGATACACCTCCCACAGAGGACAGCTTGTCTTTGCCTCTGGGCAGCCTGGCACACATGAGCGACTACATGCTGCAGTGCCTGCTCAACGACAGCCGAGTTGCCCACATTCTAACTTGTGCCGATTACTAGGTGGCCACCTTGCTGGATCCCAGTTACAAGGACAACGTGCCATCCTTATTTCCCTCACTGGAGCGTGATCGGAAGATGCGCGACTACAAGCTCACGCTGGTAGACACGCTGCTGAGGGCATTCCCAAATGACACAGGGGGCTCTGTGGAAGCACAAGGCGAAGGCGGAGGAGGAGGAGGAAGAGGTCGTCAATGCAGCCGTGGCACTGCCAGCACCTCAGAAGGCAGGGTTAGCATGGCCGAAATGTGGAAAAGCTTTGTCAGCAGCACGCCACAACAAACAGCACCACCTGCTGATAGGCAACGCCTTAGCAGGAGGCAGCATTTCAGCAACATGGTGGAACAGTATGCGTGCACACGCCTACCCGTACTGACTGATGGGTCTGCCCCATTCAACTTCTGGGTCTCCAAATTGGGCACATGGCCTGAGCTTGCCCTTTATGCCTTGGAGTGTTACGATCATATATGAAATAAACGAAGGTCCAGATCTTTGCATTCGTTCCAACAAAGTTTACTGAGATTATCAGTTCTGCGTGCACACAGGATCACCGCAATAAGTGAAAAAAAGAAAGAAAACCCGAATACGGTACATAACTGAGCGTAACACTAGTAAATCGTATTTTCGTCATACTTAAAACATTACCAGTAGTGAGTGAATAACGCCACTAGGACACACGTGCGTCTTGACTATTAGAGTCATTTGAAACAACCTTGCTTACGTTTCTAGACCTGGAAGCAAATAAAGTATATACTAGCATTGTGAGGTTCCGTATTTCCCGTTCGAGTCCGGTACACGGGTTAAACCTCTGGGTCTTCAACTTACCCCGTCTGGGTAGTCAGTCATGCCCATCCGCACACGTGCGTATGACAAGGTGGTACAACGACTTTACGACGGAGGACGATTCCGCAACGGATAGTCGTCCACCACGACAAACAACACCGCACGACGACTGTTTCGAAAAGGTGTAAAGCCGGTACGATTGGGACGGAAGACTCCACGACCGTCACGGTGCCGACGTAACTGCTGGAGAAGGAGGAGGAGGAGGCGGAAGCGGA
>BLSH010259961.1:545292-562132 GCA_018402905.1 Glandirana rugosa | reverse complement strand
CAGGATCACCGCAATAAGTGAGTGATGACCATTACAAAATTCATACTGCTTTTATGCTAAATGATCACAATGCGAGTCAATACATGGCATAAGCCCAAAAGAAAGAAAAAACAAGATATTGAGAAATATTGGAAGAATAATGGATGGAAAATAACCTACGTGACAGTTTGGCCATAACTATAGGGCGTATAACCATTACTTGTCAGCTTGACCGTAATACATCATAATGTGTCAAACTAGAGTAATTAATAAAACATGTGGTTAGGGGAATTTTGGACATAAACATATCTGTTTGCGGGAAATGACCTCAACAAACAGGGATGTTCAGCCAACTTCATATTGGCCCTAACTAAAGGTTACTGTGACATGTAGACAGGATACAAGTTGCAATCTGCTGAGATAATGGATAATGGACTCAGAACATTTTAAACTGAGAATAAAGTTCATTTTATGTAGAAATAGTTCTTTTGAGGAGGAACTCCACTTTGCTGGTCTTTGCTGTAGAAACATCATTCTGACTCCATTTTAGTTCTGCTCCTCACAGGAGGTGTTGGCCTGCTCTGCAGCCAGTGTATTGTCTGAACATGTGTTTAGCACGGCAGGGGGCGTTATCACAGCCAAGTGCAGCCACCTGTGCACAGCCAACATGGACCAGCTAACATTTATTAAAATGAACCAGGCATGGATCCCACAACACTTGTCTGTACCTTGTGCAGAATAGACATTTAGACCGGCCTCACACAGCCATTGGTATACTTGTTTTTTTAATATGTCTCAATATTTTGGGGCCTACCCCAATTAGAAAAAAAAACAAACAAACAAATAACAGTGTTGGCTACCTCCTCCTCCTCCTTATCCTCCACCACCACCACTTCCACCTACACTGCCACGGTCACGGCCTAGTCAACCTCTAGGCTCCTACTCCACATCCACCTCCTCCTCCCATTTTAATTTTATGTGATTTTAAGTTATTTCCCTATCCACTTTTGTTTGTAGAGCACTTGTCCTACTCTTACCCATTTTGCTTCTTTTTGCAGCCCTCTAGCCCTTTCCAGGACATTTTTACAGCCATTTTTGTGGCCAAAAGTTCGGGTCACCATTGACTTCAATGGAGTTCGGGGTCAAGTTTGGGTCAAGTTCGGTACCGAACCCAAACTTTTCTGCGAAGTTCGGCCGAACGAGACGAACCCGAACATCCAGGTGTCCGCTCAACTCTAATCCTGAGTGATAATGATGGCCCAGGTTCTAGAAATTTGTGGTGGATTGGCTCATTCATACTGATGTGTTTGTGCAAGCCCTTCAGGAATTAGGCTGTCAAGAAGAGGGCCATTGCTGGTTAACCACTCTTTTGGATCCACGCTACAAAAGGCAAATTCAACAGCTCATCTTGCCCTCATAGAAAAAGCGTACAGAGCGGCCATAGAAAGGTGATTCAGAGGAAAGCCTTAACTGATTTTTCAGAGAGCAGCAAGATATCCTTTAATGGCCCGCATGCCTTGGATTCTCTAGGGGGTGAAAGGAGGAGCAGCAGTGGCAATGGTGGCATAAACAAGTATTTCCTGTCCTTCCTCATGATGTATCACTCAAGCCTGGCTGCTAGCAGCAGTCAGAGTCAGCTCATAATCCATATGATCAATGATTATATGGGGGTCAAGAGTGGATATAGATACCCTTAGAATGTACATTTATAAATGACCCCTTAACTAAGGTGGGGGTGGGGGCAACATGTAATTCTTTGCGGGTGATGCAGAAAAAACAGTCTAAAAACAACTGTGAGTTCTCCAAGGCTACTAATTAGAGTTGATCAAACCCGGACTGTAAAGTTCGGGTCCGTACCAAACTTTTGGGAGTCCGGGACTCGAACCCAGACTTTTCAAAAAAAGTATGGGTTCGGGTCCGGGGTTCTGGTATTTTATTCCACGTGTTGAATAGCTGCCAAGGGCAGCCAATCAACAAGTGTTTCACTGGTTTTCCCTTAGAAGCCATCACAGCCATGCCTACTAATGGCATGGCTGTGATTGGCCAGTGCACCATGTGACCCAGCCTCTATATGGGGCTGGAGTCACCATGCTGCATGTCATATGCTCTCAGGATAGTGTAGGGAGAGGATGCTGCTGGCTCTGTGAGGGACAGATTGCAGATATTATAGAACATCTCATCCTGCATTACTGAACGATCTGTTTGTGGACTAGGGAGAGATACTAGTACTGCTACTTTGAGGGACAGATTGCAGACCTCATCCTGCTGCACAGAACGATCTGACTGGACTAGGTAGAGTCTGTTGCTTTAAGGGAAAGATTATTGTTCTAAAATCATCATCAAGTTGTACAGGGAAAGGTTCCAGCTGTTGCTTTAAGGGAAAGATTATTGTTCTAAAATAATCTCCAAAGTGTATAGGAAAAGTGTATTGCAGCCGCAAAGAGCCATATTAATGTTCTAAAATCATCTCCAAAGTGTATAGGAAAAGTGTATTGCAGCCGCATAGAGCCATATTACTGTTCTAAAATCATCTCCAAAGCGTATAGGAAAAGTGTATTGCAGCCGCATAGAGCCATATTATTGTTCTAAAATTTAGAACAATAATATGGCTCTCTATGCGGCTGGAAGAACAATAATATGGCTCTATGCGGCTGCAGTACACTTTTCCTATACACTTTGGAGATGATTTTAGAACAGTAATATGGCTCTTTGCGGCTGAAATACACTTTTCCTATACACTTTGGAGATGATTTTAGAACAGTAATATGGCTCTATGCGGCTGCAATACACTTTTCCTATACACTTTGGAGATGATTTTAGAACAATAATATGGCTCTTTGCGGCTGCAATAGACTTTTCCTATACAAATTGGAGATGATTTTATAACAATAATCTTTCCCTCAAAGGAACAGCTGGAGCCTTTCCCTGTACAACTTTGAGATGATTTTAGAATCTAAAATCATCTACTAGTTGTATAGGGAGAGGTTCCTACTGTTGCTTAAAGGGACAGATTATTGTTTCTTGCACAAAATTAAAAAGTGCATCTACATTGCTGGTTTAAAAAAAAAAACAAAAAAAATCCAAAAATAAAAAAAACTGTGTTAGCTACCTCCTCCTCCTCCACTGCCACTTTCACCGCCTCCTCAGCCTCCAACTCCACATCCACCTCCATTTTTGATTTGTTTATGTGATTTTAGGTAAAAATTATTTTAAGTTATTTCCCTATCCCCATTTCTTTGTAGGGCACTTGTCCGACCCTTACCCCCATTTTCCTTCCTTTTGCAGACCTCTAGGACTTGCCAGGACTTTGTTACAGCCATTTTTGTGCCTAAAAGTTTGGGTCCCCATTGATTCAATGGGGTTCTGGGTCCGGGTCAAAGTTCGGGTCAAGTCCCGAACTTTGACTTTGTCCGTAAGTTCAGCCGAACATGCCGAACCCGGACTTCCAGAGGTTCGATCAACTCTACTACTAATCTATTCTAAGTGCTATCACATAGTGTTTGTAAAAAATAGAAAAGAAATAAGAACAAAGCACCTCCATGGGCCAGTTCACACCTGAATTGCACAGGAATGCGGTCCACACAGCAGTGTTTTTTCTATATGATCCATTTGAATGGACTGAAATTGCACTCGATCACACCAAAAGTACTGCATGCAATACTTTTAAAAACACACTACAACTGGATTGCATGTTACTGTGGTAGTATGTGATCCAGTGCAGAGTATATGTTTGCTCACACTGAATTTCAGGTCAAACAATGTAAACTCACCTTTTGACCACAATCAAATTACTGGTGATATATAGTAATCGAGCTGTCGCCAAACGGTAGTCCCTCAATAGAAGGTATTTAATCAAAAAAGGTATCTTGCTAGATATTTAATAAAACCACAGAGAAAACAACATCTTCAAGAAAATGGAACTAAACTAAATATTTTACAAGCACACACATAAAAAACACACAACATTTGGTAACAAGCAGCTGAATTAATCAAATTCATGACAGGATTTCACATAATAAATCTAAAGTCATAGCAAAACAATATTTAGTTGAAACTAATGAATAGTTAATTCATTAAAATATAGTATACATTATTAATGATAAAGTATAATACATTAAATAACTACCCACACGTTCATAGAACACATTAAAAGCTTAGAAAGAAAAGAACCCTTTTAGGCAGTTCAAAAGAATTAGATGTATATGGCATGGTCTGGCAGGCTAGCCTCATTTATGTCAATACTCCACCAAATTTGGTATAATTTCCAAACCCTTTCCATCCCAATCATAGTAACACACCTGGCTTCCTTGACATTTCCATTCAAGCAACACCTATATAGGAACAAAAGAGCCAGGTGTTCACATGGCCAATTAGTCAAATATAGGAATGCTGGTGGTGTAGGTCTAGTGGATATCAATGATTATTATACAGCTGCTATATATACAGTATCTCACAAAAGTGAGTACACCCCTCACATTTTTGTAAATATTTTATTATATCTTTTCATGTGACAACACTGAAGAAATCACACATTGCTAAAATGTAAAGTAGTGAGTGTACAGCTTTTATAACAGTGTAAATTTGCTGTCCGCTCAAAATAGCTCAACACCCAGCCATTAATGACTAAACCACTGGCAACAAAAGTGAGTGCACCCCTAAATGAAAATGTCCAAATTGGGCCTAAAGTGTCAATATTTTCTGTGGCCACCATTATTTTCCAGCAGTGCCTTAACCCCCTTGGGCATGGAGTTCACCAGAGCTTCACAGGTTTCCACTAAAGTCCTCTTCCACTCCTCCATTATGACATCATGGAGGAGACCTTCAGCTCCTCCACCTTCCATTTGAGGATGCCCCACAGATGCTCAATAGGGTTTAGGTCTGGAGACATGCTTAGCTAGTCCATCACCTTTACCCTCAGCTTCTTTAGCATGGCAGTGGTCATCTTGGAAGTGTGTTTGTGGTCGTTATCATGTTGGAATACTGCCCTGTGTCCCAGTCTCCGAAGGGAGGGGATCATGCTGTGCTTCAGTATGTCACAGTACATGTTGGCATTCATGGTTCCCTCAATGAACTGTAGCTCCCCAGTGCCAGCAGCACTCATGCAGCCCCAGACCATGACACTCCCACCCCCATGCTTGACTGTAGGCAAGACACACTTGTCCTTGTACTCCTCATCTGGTTGCTGCCACACACGCTTGACACAACCTGAACCAAATACGTTTATTTTGGTCTCATCAGACCACAGAACATGGTTCCAGTAATCCATGTCCTTAATTTGCTTGTCTTCCGCAAACTGTTTGTGGGCTTTCTTGTGCATCATCTTTAGAAGAGGCTTCCTTCTGGGACGGCAGCTATGCAGACCAATTTAATGCAGTGTGTGGCGTATGGTCTGACAGGTTGACCCCCCCACCCCTTCAAACTCTGCAGCAATGCTGGCAGCACTCATACGTCTATTTGTCAAAGACAACCTCTGGATATGATGCTGAGCTTGTGCACTCAACTTCATTGGTGCTTGTAATTGTGATAGCATAAAATGAAAAAAGAAAACAAACTGCTCCACCAATTCAAGTCATTTGTATATTTTTATTATTAATGGATTATGACAACTCCTCACACCTCCATCCCATGTTCCCGGTGTCCAATAACCTCAATGGCCTCCCCCTTGATGCCAATTGGTCCTCCGCTCACCCCCCCCGGGGAGGGTGGGAAACCCACCTGACCCTTGCAACCTTGCGAGGTCCCCTCCCCTATGGTGGGGGATGTGTGGGGGATAACCCTAGGAAAACCACCCCTCTAGCCCCCCCTAAAGATGGTGTACCTCTACCTGCTCTCCCACCTACTGTACCCCCGACCCCTAAGGGGGTGATGCTTATTGGCAGTCCAAAGTGATTGTCCAGATCAAAATATAAAGAGCATCAAAGTCAATGTAACACTGTATAGGAAACTCACAGTTTCACAGTAATGTACTCCCTGCAAGTACCTATAAGATTCCAGCTAAGAAGGAACCATAAGATATCAACAAACTGTGAGTTTCCTATACAGTGTTACATTGACTTTGAGGCCCTTTATATTTTGATCTGGACAATAACTTTGGACTGCCAATAAGCATCATCCCCTTAGGGGTCGGGGGTAGAGTAGGTGGGAGAGCAGGTAGAGGTGCACCATCTTTAGGGGGGGCTAGAGGAGTGGTTTTCCTAGGGTTATCCCCCACACATCCCCCATCATAGGGGAGGGGACCTCGCAAGGTTGCAAGGGCCAGGTGGGTCTCCCACCCTCCCCGGGGGGGTGAGCGGAGGACCAATTGGCATCAAGGGGGAGGCCATTGAGGTTATTGGACACTAGGCACATGGGATGGAGGTGTGAGGGGTTGTCATGTGATTAATAATAAAAATATACAGATAACTTGAATTGGTGGAGCAGTTTGTTTTCTTTTTTTCATTTTATGCTATGACTTTTCCATAACTGCAACCCCCCTCATTGTAGGGCAAGCGCTGTACATTCCATTTATGAGATTCCCATAATCAGTTGTTTGGGCTTGTAATTGTGAGCCTTGCAATGCCTCATAGGATTTGTAGTTCCACAAAGGCTAGAGGGCTGTCAGTTTGCCTCCTGTGGTGTAGGGGATTTGATGGAGAAATTCAATCTTCCCACCTCTGAAAAGTTCACACTTACATGTGTAACTAGTTTTCTTAAATCCCATACTTCTCCCAAACCTAATACACATACTAAAATCTGGAGTTTCCTTACATCACGCACTCCATCTTGTAGAGGCATATCTTACTTCTTTTTTTTTTTTTGAACGTACAATTTTATTGATTTTAATCGCATTACAGGATATCAGAAATCAAAAACATTCTCAACGACATTACTCACAATAGAATACATGGTGCAGCTTTTCCAGGTTGTTGGTATGTTGAAATGTCAAGTTGTATTAGATACGAACCAAGCAAATTTGAACTCTACAGATAAGCAACATGAAAATGATATGTTTTGTTTATATTGTATACTATTTTTTTTCTTTAAGCACACCGGTTTATGAGAGGGGGGTGGGGGAGGGGGGTCTGAAAAAAAAAACCACCCTAATAAGATGTGGGAAGGGGTGTGAGAGTGAAAAATCCACTCAGGGGACGTGTGCTTTGGAATGAAGAGGGGGTGGAGACACCACCGACAACCCCCTCCACTCCTCTTGATAACACAAAGGGTCTATGTCCACGGCTTGAGGTGCAATTCTACTAGTTAAAATTAAACCGGTTTGATTTGGGTTTGTGTTCTTGGTTTACTTTGCATTAAGGTCTGATATGTATTGGATTTGCGAAAGTCTGTCCATTCGAACCATGTCCTAGAAAAATTAGATATTTTGTCCTGTGTGATGTGGATCAGCTCTTCCATGTTCTCTATAAAATTTAGGCGGAGGATCCATTCCGTCAGTGAAGGGGGGATTGTTGATCTCCAATGTTTCGGGACACATAGCCTGGCAGCATTTATCATATGCATGGGATGTGATTTAAAATAATGTTTTTTTGGTAGTGGGGAGAGGTGTAAAAGAAATTGCGCCGGTGAAAATTCTATGGGAAGTGATGTAACTTTTTTGATTATTTCCAAAACTGCGTTCCAGTATGGTTGGATTACCGAGCAGTCCCACCAGATGTGCAGGAGTGTCCCCCTTTCTTTTCCACATCTCCAGCACATTTCTGGAACTGAAGGGACAAATTTGTGGAGTACATTGGGAGTCCTGTACCATCTGGTTATTAACTTGTACCCATTCTCCTGTATATTTATGTTTAATGAGCCCTTGTGCAGATACAAATGAATCCGGTTACAGTCTTCCTCCTCTATCTCCCTCTGCAAGGCGCATTCCCAGAAGTCCCGGTCTGACTGAGGAAGTTTGTGGGAATTTTGGAACAAGGAGGCATATAGTATTGAGATCATGTGGTTTTGGGGGGCTGTTCCCGTGTACAGTGATTCAAAAACCGTAGGTGGTCTTATAAAGAGATTCCTGTGCACAGGATCATTTAAGAAATGTCTCAATTGAGCGTATGCCCAAAATGGGAAAGCATTTGTTTTGGAAAGTTCTGCAAGGTCTCTCTGGCGTTTGAATTTGTTCCTGATAAAGAACTGTCTAGGTTGCATCTCCGCATGGGGCCACTCCGCGGTCAAAAATGTAGTATTCATTCCTGGTGGAAAAGCCGGGTTGCCCTTGATAGGAGTGATTGGGCAGAGTTTCTCTGAAGACTTGTAGACTTTACACACCCTTGTGGAAGGCCTGTAGAGTAGACCCAATCAAAAGATGAGCCTCTAGCTCTCTCGGGATCTCTTTCTAGGGGAACCATGGCACCTTTCTTAGATCTACCCCCGCCACCAGGTGTTCTAGGTTAACCCATCCTTTGTAGTTGGCATGTAGGTTCCAATCCACTACTCACGATAAGTGACACGCAATATGATATCTCTGCAGGTCCGGAAGACCAATGCCACCACTTGCTTTTGGGAGCACTAGTTTAGCCCATCCAATTCTCGCAGGTTTACCTCGCCATATAAATGTTCTACAGATTTTTTTATATGTGGCAAAAAACGAGGGGGGAAGACCTATTGGCATAGTCTGCATTTTGTAGACATGGGAGGACAGTCATCTTTATGATGGCTGCCTGTCCGAACCAGGAAATTGTAGGGGCATCCCATTGCTTAAGGTCCTGTTGTATAAGGTTTAGTTTGGTTAGAAAGTTTTTGTTGTATAGATCTGTAAGTCTTCCCGGTAGCTGAATGCCTAGATACAGTAAGTGATTGCATTGCTTTTCCATGCAAACGTTCAGGAGGGTCGTTAGAGGGGCTGATAAAAAAAGAAGAATGTCATCCACTAAGGCTGTAGTTTTAAATTCCCTATCCTTTACCACAATTCCCTTTATGTCTCGGTGAGCGCGAATGCATCTTAATAGGGGTTCTAGGGTAAGTATATAAAGGAGAGGGGACAGTGGGCACCCCTGTCTGGTCCCATTGTGGATGGAGAAGGCGTTCGAGAGGCAGCCATTCACTTTGACGCGAGCAACTGGGTTGGTATATAAGGCTCCTATAAAGGCCCTCATCCTGACCCCCAGGCCTAGTGTCTTCAGAACGGCCTCCATAAAGTCCCAGGCTACCCGGTCGAACGCCTTCTCCGCTTCCATTGCCAGGAAAAAGCCCTCTTGCCTGCTAGTGACAAGCCAGTGATGCAAGTTCAGTGCCTTGATGGTATTGTCCCTGGCTTCTCTTCCAGGGACAAATCCCACCTGGTCCAAGCCTACCCATGCTGCAATGTAATGTGAAAGTCTGGTCGCCAAAATTTTGGAAAAGATTTTCACATCCACATTTAGCAGGGATATTGGCCTATAGTTAGCTATGTTGTCGGGTTCCTTAGTGCCTTTGGGAATCACAGCTATGTGTGCTTCGAATAGGGTTTTTGATTGGTTTGGGGAGGAGGGAAGGGCGTTAAAGGCCCTGAGAAAGCCTGGGGTTAACAGATCTGGAAAACTCTTGTAATAGGCTGCCGGGAACCCGTCCAGCCCCGGGCTCTTACCTGGCTTCGCCGCTTTAAGGGCTTCTGTCCATTATTTTACAGATATTGGTGCTTCTAAGTGGGCTCGGTCCTCCAGTGAGAGTGGTTTTGGGCTATGCATAGATAGGAAGTTTCGAATTAGGTTGCTGCGTTGTTCATCTGTCCCCGGACGTGCTGTCCCAGTGTTCAGATGATACAGTTTGCTGTAAAAGTCGTGAGATTGTCGTGCTATACTTTAATTTCTAGTGTGTTTCCACCCTGTAACGTCAGTGATGTGATGTACTGTTTGCAATAGAGTATCTGTCAATTCCTGAGCTACTGCAATCTCTAAGGACTTTTTATGTTTCCCTTCTAGTTCCGCTATCTTAGCAGAAAGCTCCGTCACTGTCTTCTTACTTTCTTTCCTCTTTTTAGCTGCCAATGCGATTAAGTGCCCCCTCACTACGTACTTGTGCGCCTCCCATTGTACAATCGGCGTGGTATCTGGAGTTTCATTTGTTCTGAAATAGTCCTCTATTGTTTTCTTAACCGCCGCCAAGTCTCCCGGATCTGCGTGAAGGGAAGCGTCCATTCTCCACTGCCTCGTGCATTGTTCCTTCTGGGGGAAGCGTAACGAGATCGGATGGTGGTCCGAGATGACCATACTCTCTATAGAGGCCTCACACAGGTAGTGCAAATCTGTTTGGCCTAGGAAGAGGTAATCTAACCCCGAGTAGCGATGGAGAAAAATGTGTAATCCTTTGTTTGCGGATTAAGCGTTCGCCAGGTATCATGTAGCGCCAGAGAGACTAACTGTGTCTTAATTTGACGTAATGCTGCATACGGAAGGGAAGATGAACCGCTTGAGGAATCAAGTAGTGGATTCAATGTGACATTAAAATCACCCCCTATAATCAATATGCCTGATCTGAATGTTGTAAGTTGAGATAGCACCTCTTTTAAAAAGGAAACTTGTTTAGAGTTTGGGCAATAGATATTTGCTAAGGTAAGGGGTCTGCCTTTCCAGGTACCCTTAAGGAATAGAAATCTGCCTTCAGGATCAATCAATTGATCTATAAGGTTAAAGTGGCATAGTTTGGAAAATAATATCGATACCCCCTTAGACTTTGAGTCTGCGCATATTGCATGGTATATCGTCGGGTATCGGGCATTATATAGTCGTGGGATTGAATCTTTTTTGAAATGTGTCTCTTGTAGGAAGACAATTTGGGCCCTGTGGTGTTGGGCTTTCGCTAGGGCCTTGCTTCTTTTCTCTAGGATATTTAAGCCCTTTGTGTTGAGGGAATAGATTTTAAGAGATAGCGGGACCTCCTTGGTTGTTACAGCTGCCATAGCTGCTATTTAATTATAGCCAAAGGGATTCTGAGGTTAGTTTAATTGTTAGGGGTGGTCCGTTTAACACTTTATTGGGATAAAAAAAAAAAAGGGGGGGAGGTGGGAGAAAAGAAAGGGGAGAAAAAAAAGGGGGTGAGCTGAAGAAGGGTGTAGCTGGCCAGGAAGATATATGACTTTAGTATAAAGAAAGGAAGAAAAGAGTCCGGTGTGCTGAAATAAATATGACAGATGCTGTCAGACCTTAGGCAGGTTAGGTCCTACTAGGATCCGGAGGTGATCACTAGCCTGCTAAGGCACCTTAATATAGTAGCTATCAACTGTAGCACAGATGATGATGTGTTTGGTATGCTGGTATATTATCAGGAGAGAACCTGTCCCTCTGAAGTCAGGGAAGTGACTAACACTAGATCTAAATTATTTCAAACAAAAAGAGTTTTATGTGTAACAATAACAATCTCCATCCGGAGAACCTTAAGAATAAAGAGATCCCCGGTGGCTGACGACCTCGTTTAGAGGCCCGGGGTGCGGGGACCCAGCTGAGGCCCCCCCGACCAAGTGTCAGGGTGAGCAGGGTTCCCGACTTGGCTCCGCCGCCACATCTGTACAAAATACAGTAACTAGAAGATAACACTAGCTCTGGACCTGTGCGGGAGGCAATTCTATTTTGTCTATGATCAGATCCATTTTGTAATGGGAGAGATGATTTATGATCCTACTCTCAAAGGTTCCAAGGATATTTTTCCTTGGGTCTGCCTTAATATCTAAATTAGAATTTCCTGCTTGCACCCCCGGACAGTTCCCTAGCTTCCAAAGCATCACCTGCTTACACTCTAGTCGCACCTGCTAGTTGTAACGAGAGTGTCCAGTCAGGGAAAAAAATTTAATCCACAGATATAGGACATGTAAAATAAAAATACCATGTCCTTATGAGCCTCTTCTTGACTGCCATACACCAGCCGGTGTATCTGTATCCCCCTCAGATCGTGGAGCCCAGCTTCGGTCGTAAGCCCAGCTCGGGTCATACAATTTGCCGACCATGGGGTCTTCCCCCTCGGAGTTCTCTGCAGGGTGAGGGGTTTAGAGATGACACCAGACGTGAACCTCCCCTTCTCCCTCTACCCCCCACCGTTACTAACTACAAAGACTCTGTCATATGAACTGAGACTAAAGTCCATGCTGGTGTATCTACCTCCCAGCTCATATGCTATTAAGTCTACATAAGCAGAGACATTGGCATCTAGGATGTACTCATACACACCAAAAAGAAAAAATGTAAAGAAAAAGGGGTCCAGTTACCCAGAGCCCACCACTGAACTACAACCATATGTCTTTCTGGGAATTGGTATAGTTGAGGGCAGATTGTCTTTCCCTTAAGCCCTTTAGTCTGTTGTGACCTGTAAACCCCATGTCAATAGGGGAGTTTGTTGTGCAATGATGGGGGATGGCGAATAGTTCCTGCTCAGTATACCTTGGATCAGCTGTTTTCCCATTCCTATGGGAGCAGGAGCGATCAACACAGGCATAGACACAGAGGGGGTAATAGTCCTCAAAGCCGACATGCTAGTTATTGCAAATGGGATCAAATGGACTCAAATCCCCCCAGTGACCAGTCGTAGATTTCGGCAGGAGAGCTCCCTCTCTGTGTAACCTGGTAGGGCCCACTTGAAATGACTCCTGATGTTTGGTAGACAGTTTTCTTACCTAGGCTCTCAGCTCTGCGTGTTATACTGATCATTTAAATCACATGCGAGTTTCCCCCCATATTTAGAAAGCAATTATTATGCTGGGTACTCACAGTTCTCAAGTCAGATGGGTATGGTTACTCAACAGGTGGCACAGCAAATGTCACAATCTGTCCAGCTGGAACAGATGGCCATTCTTGAAACATGCGGGACCAAAACAGAATAAACTCAGAATCGCTGATCAAAACACCACTCTTGTGTATCATCGCAGAAAAAGGTGCGTGGATCTCTTTTCACAGGCCTGTCTTGCATCTGACCTATGAAGGAGATACTCTCATCAGTTTCCATATCTCCTCGCGCTCTTTGCAGCGAGTTGGCAGAGAGCCTACGGCGTGGCTGTCTGCTCCTCCGTGATCGCGGTGACTCCTCAGGGTGGGTTGCAATCCATGGCTCGGAGGGTAGAAATGCACTGTACCAGTCGGGGACCTGCACTTCTGGTATACCGAGTGTAGAGCAAAACAAAGGACAGTTCATCTGGGTTGCTTAGGGAGGCAGAGCGCTTGCCGTTTGTAGCCTGCAGACAAAGCGGGAACTTCCATCTTGTAAGGTCGTAGGTCTCTCCTATGTTGGAGGGTGATGGCCGATAAATCTTGGAATATTTGGACACATTCATACATATTTGGTCCCTTCATACATCAGTTGCCCATGATTTCGGGCTTGGCGCAATATGTCTTCTTTTTGTGAATAGTTCACCAGGCAACATACTATGTCCCTGGGGGGATCTGTATCTCTTCCATGCAGTCTGAGCGCTCTGTGGCAACGTTCCATGTCGATCAGTGCATCTGGCGGTCTGCCCAAGGCTGTATTGAAGATCGCCCATACCGCGGGTTATAGTTGCGGTCCCTCCACCGACTCCGGAACTCCCCACACCCGCAGGTTGTGCCTACGCCCCTATTATCTAAATCCTCCATATAGCGGTGCATATCGATCAGGTGTTGGGCATGTTTGGTAGAGACTGCCTGTAGTTGCTGTACGGCTGGCCGCCGTCTCTACCACCTCAAGCCTCGTGGCTCCCGCCTTAATGTCAGTCTTTAGATCTGAGATGGCTGCGGATAGTGTATTCTTAATATCTGCCGCTACTTGTTGCAGATCCGCTAGACATAGCAGAGGTGAGGGGTGCGGGTGTTGCGTACCTGTCACAGGCATTCCTGAAGGGTCCATGCTCGATGGGAGACGTGGTGTACTGTGTCCGTGGTTTGAGATGCGGCCTGTGTCTCCCCATGCTGGGTACGGAACATCGCCGGTATAGTCCGGCTGAGCTGCGTGGACGACTCCATGGGTGTACCGCTGGATGGAGCGTTGTTAGGGCTCGGTCAGGGGTGGTGTGTCTCGGGTCTCTCTGCTCTGCTGAAGCCTATTGATGTCTCCGGACGGAGGAGTCACCATCTCTCTCTGGTGGCAGGCCATGCCCCCTGGCATATCTTACTTCTACAATATCCTTCAAGGAAAACCTGAATTTACAAAATCTGCTCCTATACAACACTAGGAAAAGTATTTCGACAAAACTTTCACGCCCTTGCAATAGCTCAAAGCCTTCACTTCCATATACCATGCTTTACATTGTGTGAACCACTGGGAATTGGCACAGAAAATTATGCTTTGATAGTACTATACCTCTTACTGGCTATCACTTTATTTTTCCTCCAACCCCCCTTACTGTTGTTGGGAATGCCGTCATGTAGGGACTTTACTTCACATACTGTACAATGGTCATGCAAATCTCTGTTGAGTTGCTGGTGGAAGATCTTTCAACTAATCTCTGAACTCACTGGAGTGCTGGTTTAACCCAATCCTACTTTGGCCTAAATCTAGGAATTGAGAACTTCCCGCCCAAATGGTCTAATATGGTTACCCATATTTTACTTGCTGCCAGAACCATTAAAGGGAGACATTGGAGATCACAGATGGCACCTAATCCATCTAAAGCAGTCATGTTGGTTAAAATAATTTATCTATATGAGAGATCATTGTCATACCATGCTACGTTAGATAAACAATGGCAATCCTGGTGCAACTGGTCCAACCTCTCAAATGCTATGTTATACTGTATATTCTCAGTGCTCCCTAGTAATCTAGCGAAGCCTTTTGAATTTTCAGTGTGATATGTCTCCTTATTATTATGCTAATGGTGAATCTCTGTGCATTCTGTTTAACCTCCTGTTTAATATAATTTGCATCTCACTTGCAAACTATCAATAACAATTTACTGTAAAAAATAGACATAATTGTGCTATGAAACGAGATTTTGAGACCAAGGATCCTTAAGAAATCCTTAAGACCAATGCATAGCAGACAGAAAATATGCAATAAATTAAGTGGACCTAACAATACACCATTTATTGCTTCCTTTAATTCTCAACATACTGTACAATAATTAACCACTTCAGTAATGGGGTATAGCCAAAAGATGGCTACAGGAAGGTCAGCTAGCTCTAGGGAGGGCATCCATGGATGTCATTCCAGAAATTACATTGTACTGAGAGGCAATAGCTACAAATATTCAGTGGCTACAGGAAGCAATAAACATTTAGCAAGGGAGGTCCAGCTGCAAAAAAAATGAGTGATATCTTTATATTACCCTAACACTGGAATAGGCTACATACAGCTGTGTCCCAACTGTGGAAATATTATGTTTATCCTTTAAAGTACTAGAGCACTGAAATGGGTTGCATACATTGAAGCTCAACACAGGATTTACACTGCAGTAAACATTAGAAATGTGGCAACTGAGTTACAACTAAGGAAATATTGCATTGTACTGGAATAGGCTACACACCTTGACGTGTCATGCAGAATTTACTGTGCAGCAGAACATTAGGAATATGAAGGCTAGGGTCTTGCTGTGTAAACATTTTGTGCCACCTCTACAGTGTCAGAGCACAGGGTTAGACCAGGATTGGTGGCAGGGGCTCAAAAGCTGGAAATTGTAGTAAGTATCATTTTTTTTTGCAGAGGGGCGTGTCAAGTGACAATTAAAAGTTTAATTTATAGCATCGGTTGTAGGGGTTTTAATTTGTTGGTAATCCAAGACTATTCAATTATAATGAAAATAAACTTGTCTACAGGTAGACTTACCTCCTTGAAACATCCTGCTATGCTTAAGGCCCCTTTATGACAGCACACTGGTTCTAGGGGAAGCCAGCTGCTCAAGCTCATGCCATTCTGTGCAAGCTGTGGTCAGTGGCCACAAACCCCTCTGGTCTTTTGAATGACTTTGGAAGCCAGGGGACTTCATTATAGACTGTTGCACCACCAAGTACCAAAGTATGTGTGATTTTTCTTAGGTGGGTGGTCAGCAGGTTAGTGCTGATTGTCACATACAATATTGCCAGGTTAAAGATAGCATGGAGTTGGGGGGCGTGACCGGAAGAGGATGTGAGGAGGTGTGTGTGAGGCTGTCCCTCCCGCCGCATGGATCCCCGGACCGCTCGTAGCCAGCTGGGAATGTAGGGAAAGAGAGATGGGGAAGAAGACCCAGCCATAACTGGCGCTTCACTTGCGTACCCCCGGTGAGCGTGAGATACCGCGGTGGGAGAGCGGTATTAGCGCAAGACTCCCGTACGAGGGGGCCATACGGACGTAGACGGCAGCTGTGAGGACGCCGAAGCTGGGGGGAAGAAAGTCGGTGCGGTGAGAGTGCACCGCGACCCACCAGGCACACACGGCATACAAGGTAACCTGGCCGGAAGACACAACAAGAGAAAGGTAAGCTGCACTGAGAGACCGAGGAGGAGTGACTCGGAACCCGAGTGGAGGGGAAAAGAGAAGCTGGTGAGAGCCTTTTTGTTTCTTCCTTTTCGGCCCCATCAATAGCAATAGCTGTTTGACTGTTTGACCAGGAGACTGATGCAGAAGTGGGGGTAGTGAGACACGACAGTGGGATGTGAAGTGGTGAGAGCACATGATACATCCGAAGCACGGTGTCTTCAGGGAGCCCACATAAATAAGACAAACAAACAAGCAAAAGGGAACATAAATGAGAACAAGGTAACACACCTAAGAAGCACACATAACGGACCTTAAACAGTGCACAGAACAGCAAACAAAAGCGGTCAGGAGCCTTGTTTACCCTTTTCTTTGCCTGTTAAAATAGACTCGCAGCAGCAGCTGAGCAACGGACTACTTAAGCCTGGCTGGGTCGATCTTAGCGAGGAACGGCATGCCCGATAAAATAATTGGGTCCGAATTGGGTCGGTCCGAATTCATCAGGCAACGAGTCGACGACGACGCTCAGATAAAATTGTCCGTTTCTTTTCCC
>BLSH010259961.1:523538-537840 GCA_018402905.1 Glandirana rugosa | reverse complement strand
CCATTCACATAAAAGTTTGCCTCATCACTGAACAAACTCTTCTAAGTAAACTGAGGGTCCTCTAGACTATAAGCAAACACTCCTGGCCAAGGCTTATCAGAAAAGAACATGACCGACCATAGTGGGAAACCATAGCTGATCATTTTGTTTTGTCCTTCATAAATCAGCTCCAAGTATATGAAATCCAAGCCTCATCTATTATTCTTCATATGATAAACATAAATGGCTGCATAAATAATTGTACGCAGTTGGATGGTGCTATTCAGCACCTCTGTATCATGCAGAGCCCAAATTTTGATACACCCAAAAGGTAAGGTTTTAGACAAACAGCATACAACTACAAACAAAGGGAAGCCATTTTAGTGCACAGTAAAGCTTTTTTAGGGATGTAACCATTGTTAATTGTTTGGGAGAAGTAAATGGGAGCAGTAGACCTAAAGTCATTTTTTTACTTTAGCCTTGCTTTAATCTTCACTCAATTCTGGTAATCAGGGTTTGGTGAAATAGATTTGTTGCACTGGGTTTTTAACTACACTTCATCACAAGCCCCCTTTTCTGTCATGCTATTGACATATTTATTGATTCAGTCTAAGCCAATTTTTTAAGTTAAATTAATGTGTTTCTCCCTTTCTCTTCCAATGAGGTCACAATGTACACGTTTTTCCAAAATGTTCGTAAACAGGAGGAGAAGGGTGGCTTGGGTGGCATTGAATGGGAATTTTCAATTTCTGGGTCCTTATTTTGAGGACATAGATAGGAGTGAATCAAGTTTTCTACTTGCATGCTACTCAGTTAAATTTGATTTGCTGTTGCCTATCAATTACTGCAATCCCACATGCCATCTCTATATTGTATGAAATGCTACAATCACTATACGGGGGGGCACCTTACGTACGGGAGTGGGAGAGAAACCTACAGCAGGTTTTCAATGAGGTACAGCTGGATCATCTTTACCATCTTACCCACTCAAGCTCAGTAGACACTAAATTGCCAGAGAACAGTTATAAAATACTTACCAGAAGGTATAGAGTCCTCTCGAGGCTCGCAGTGATCTACCAGCTGTGTCTGATGCCTGCTGGAGGGAGTGTGGTCAGCGGGGCACTTTCCTACATACCTGGTGGGATTGTCCCAAAATACAGCCCTTTTGGCAAGACATATGAACCCAGATTAAAGCTATATTGGATGTTGATATTCCTGACTCCCCACTGAACCTTCTGCTGCACATCCCCTCCATGCCTCTCAGACACTATCGCAAGTTTGTCCTGCCACACCTACTTAATGCTGCCAGACGGTTAATACCGGTATACTGGAAAAAAACACAGATCCGCTTAGTGAATAGCATAATGGTGGCAGAGGAGTGGATGGCGATGGGCCACCTAGATAGCCTACACTCCAAGCCCCCAGCAGACCCCGCACACTATAAGCCCTAATGTCAACAACCTTGGGAGCTCCCCAAACTCTCCTATGATATTCTCCCCCTAACCATAGCAAAACATGTTAGATGGTTCCACGGCACCTATATGTACATTCTAACGATTATAGAATGGAGTTTGATTCTGTTCACTTCCCTTTGCCCCCATCCCCCCTATTTTTATTTATTTTCTCTGTTTGCTTTCCTAAGTACTATCCATTGTGGGGATTAGCTTGTGGGGATCACCCTTCAGAGGAAGGTACGGGTTCTTTAAAATCTGGCGGCTTGCCAGGTTTATTATTAAAGGTACATAAGTACACTGCAAACCTTGTTCTCTGAGTCCTAATTAGCACATGGAGCACATTCAGCTTTCTCTCTCTTAGATCCAAGATAGAGCTCTCCCCTGCTCTCTTTTTGGTCATTAAAGGCAGGTGGAAAGGGGGTTGAGTGTACCAGAAAGTCTGGGCCGGAACCAGCTCTGCCACGGTGGCCAGCAAAACCCAGATCAAACTCCCGCTAGTCGTCTCAAAATGATCGCATGAGAGGTGACAAGTATCGCCCATCCATTGTGGCTGTGAGAATATGAACTAGGCTTAAGCTATAGAAACTCCATCTTTGAGAATACATCCCATAATAGTTGTTTGTGAAGAATCATTATTTGCTGACAATGTAATCATCACTATTAATCACAACTGAAACGCAGGTGCAGACACTGGACTTTGGGTTAAAACACCTCGTGGAAAACACCTAATCTTCCAGCCCACTAGAGATAGGAAAGCAAATAATGTGAAATCATTGTGTAATGCAATGTTAGCTGTACGGTCCTGATTGGCCAGAAATACAATGTACTTTTGATAATGATTTGTACCAATGATATATACCGCACTAAGAACAGATAAAACTTCAGAGTGATAAACTGTTATTGTCTTGGTGTTATCATTGCTCTCCGTTCTGGCAAAGGGAACCACATAACAGGGTGAACATTAAGGTGGTCCGATCTTACAGCTGGTGTCAGAAGTAGGATATATCTTTCAGCGGCTTCTGGTGGAGTGGTATATGATTTTATTTCTTTCCCTCTGCCATTCGCTACTGGAGATATAAAAATTACCCATGGGTAAAATAAATTGGTGTCGAGTGAGTTGCTTTGGTAGCAAACTGCCTTGGTATCAAACATCTTTGCTTTGGTAGCAAAAGTCTCTGCTTTGGAAGCAGGATTGTGCTTTGGTAGCACTGATAAGAGGCCTCTGTTTTGCTTTTTGTTTTGTTTTTGTCTTTACACTGATCACCCAAAGTGAAGAATATTTTTTTGTATTTTTTTATTTAGAATCACGCTGTTATCTGGTCCCTTATTGTTTGCATGTATTGTCTGTCCAAATGTCTTTATGTTCTATGTGATTAATGATTCAAGATAATTAAGAATTGTTTATGTATCATGCTGCTAATACTGCCGCAAGGTTAAACAGTATTCTTCCTGAGGTGTTGAATTAGCTTAAGGTGCACCCAGAAGGATCAAAAGGCAATGCAAGGTATCGCTCTCTCTCTCTGAGATAGAGCGGTAGCTAGCGAAGCGGGTGTGGCTGACGCGCTGGTATCTTTATTGGTGGTAATATCTGTGTCAATTCTATGAGAAAGAATTGAAGTGAAACCTTCTATACGAAGATCTTACTTTAACCTTTGAACCTTTCTTTCATTTAAGATTGTTGAAGTGTTGCTAGGAGATTGCTTGATTTTTCTTGCATAATGAGTGCTGCTTTGCCTAAGAGAAAAAAGAATGATGATTGGCCCCCTACTGAGAAGATTGTGTATAAAACACATTCAGAAGTCCCACCATCTGCAGGTAATCGTTCCAATAAAATGTTAAATTCTGTGCCACTGGATAAAGAGACACCCAAAGATTTTGTGAGGAGAAATTCCGGGGTATATTTTAGTGACCCTTTCACTGACAATTTAGCAACATATACAGAGGGGCTAAGAAGTGCAAATTCGTTCCCAAGAAAAGGATCATTTGAACCTTTTCATATAGCAATGATTAAAGTATTGTGTTTAGGGGACAAGCAGACATTCCCATGGTATTCAGGGGACCCCAAATGGGACATGAAATACATGGCAGATTGTGGTAAGACATGGATAATTTTGGCCCCATATTATCATATTGCGACAGATAGTAGTAACGGTGCTTTGATGTCCATGGAGAAAACATATGAGTTGGCCCCAGAGGAGGCATTAAGGGCAGAGGCTAAAGAACGAGGTTTATGGGGTACAGATGCTGTAAACACAGTCCAATTGAAAAGGATGTTGGAAATTGATGACTTCCAGCAAAGCACAGATGGGTATTATCAGGGATACACGAATGAGGAATTATAAAGAATAGGGGAAAAAAAAGTTAAAATTGTCACCAACAGGTACCAGATAGCACTCAGCTTTGGCAGAATGATGATTTACAGGAGCCAGAAACAAGGTATGTCCTAAAGAAATGTCATTACCATAAGTGTGTGCCACGGGACCCACCCCCATACACACCACTCTACCCTAACCTGGTAGAAACAAAACAAATAAATGAGGAGGACACCATTTGTGTCCATGTAGCTTCGCAAATAACTGCTGCAGATATGGTTAGTGATAGTGATGGGGAGGATGAGGAAATGCAACCTATAGCACCCACTGCACCTAGTGGAATACCACTACTACCACCCCCTGTAGTTTTGCCTACTACGCCAGCTCCTGTCTCTACTTCTGCATCCACATCCACTGCTGCAGGGTCATCTACATCTAGAGGTGATCAGAGCCAGGAGAGAAAGGTGAGCATAGAGGATGTTAAAGGGAAAATTAGAGCACAAACTGAACAATTAAGAAAAGAGCTTTTTAAAAGACAAGAGCAGGAAGATAGTGATAGCAACATAGAGGCTCCCTTCATGACAGTGGGAGAACAAATTATTATTAAACCACTAGATCCACAGATATTAAACAGCATTGTAAATGGTTGCCCATCCCCACGGAAGAACCCCACCGCTGCAATTGCCTACTTAAAAAAAACAACTACAGGTTTAAATTGTACAGGAGAAGATCATGAGCTTATCATCCAAGCAGTTATGGGCTATGAGAAGGAAGCAGATTTTAACTGGAATGCTATAGCACATCTAAAAGATCTAGATACTGTTCATAGAACAGGCGATTATCCATTCAGGAATCAGGAAAAGCTTAATGAGATGTGGAATAAGATCTCAGAGCTATGGATACAAAGACATGGGGACAAAAAGAACATGGGCCCAGTAGTGATTTGCAAACAAAATCCTAAAAAAGAGGTGACGGATTTAATAAGAAGGTTTAAGAAGGTATGGATTGAGGAGGCAGGACTTTGCAGAAGTCAGAATCTTGCAATGGTGTATGTGCAGACCTTGATGAATGCTTTCAGACCTGAGGTTGCCAGAGCAATCAAGCAATTGATTGATAATTGGCATGAGAAAGAACCTGCAGCTTTAGAGAGTGCCATAGCATTGAAAGACTCTGTTGGGTGTGTTGATTTTAAATCCAGTCTTTAGGCATATCAAACAGTACCCCAAAATAAAATAAACAGAAATTATAGGGAGAGGTACCCAAACATGCAGGGTGGTAATGATGAAAAATGGAACAATCGTTGTTTCTGGTGTGGTCAACTTGGTCATTGGAAAAGAGATTGCCCTGGGAATAAGCAGGTTAAACCACAGCAGAGCATTCAGCAGGATATGCAACAAGCAGCTCCTAGAGCTGTCCGCTATCCAATTGATTGTCAGAACAAAAGGAATACCCAATAGGACAGCTTAAAAGTAGACTCCCTTACCACTGAATATGCCCAACTCTCCCCTTCATGGATAGAATTGCCTCTATGTTCCTTTCTAGTTCAAGGCATGGCTATTGATTTTTTAGTTTCAATGTTTTTTAATGAATTTTCACATTTTACAACAAAGGTAAAGGTAGAAAAATGATCATTAGAGCTCATATAGCATCAGCATATTACATTTTCAAGAGAGCTTTCAACATTAATACAGCATTTAGATAGTCAGTAAACCACTTAAGGGGACTCAATGTAAAAGCAATATTGCACTGCTCCCTGTTGGTGTCCCTCCCGCCCACACTGCCCCTATTGGGATCAAACTGCTGCTGTGGGCCGGATGGCCAAGAGAGAGAGGGGCTCCTCCTTCATCTAGAGGGGTTGCCTCTTAAAGTTTCTAGCGCCCTAAGTGATTCCAGTGAGGCCTTATTTATTTTTCATTGTAGATCTAGGACCTCTAGTATTTATTGATACCTGCAGGCTTATTTTATTCAAATCTCTCATTTAGATGTACAATATTTTAATTCCATCTTAGCCATATGTCTCGTGTAACAAAAAACAAGATATAAAACTAATTCAACATAAACCAAATGAGAATTCCATACCATCAATTTGTGCTCAGTAAGTTACCATTAGACTAGTAGTTGTTTCAATGTATCCATATTTCTTAAGGGTTCATCTGGAGCCTGGGTGCCCACCCCCTCCACCTATTCAAGAACTGTGCTACAGTGTTTGAAGAGTATGCAAAGTGTTGTTCATATATATATTGGCTGTTTATTCTGTTCACTACCTCAGATATATTAGGGGCTTATATTGTCCTTCATTCTGAGGTTATAGTTGAGCGGGCTGCTATTAATATATGAGTAGTTAGGCATCTAAGTAGAGTTGGTACTTTATCAATGTTGAGATTTAATAAAGCTAAGGGAGACTCAGCGGGCATTAAAAGACCCGTAGTGGTAGCAATTAGTCTGAATACCGCTTTCCAGAAGTTTCTTAAGTTTTTACAGTCCCACATTATATGGTAAAGAGATCCTTTAGATCCACACTGCCTCCAGCATAGATTTGATGTGTTCTTAAAAATTTGCGAACGTCTCACTGGAGTTAGGTAGCTCCTATGCAGAAATTTTAAGCTTTGTTCCAAAAGATTCACGCAATGCGTATATTTGTAGCTAGCCTGTATTGCTTTATCCCAAGTTGGCAAAGAGAACTCCATTCCAAGTTCTCCTTCCCAATTTATCACGCTAGTGGTCTTTGTGGGTTTTTGCATGCTTTGTAGTTTTTTATAGAACCATGACAGGCCCCTTGACTTCATATAGGATATTTTTAAGTAATCCCAGACTTCTGGATAAGGAGTGTCCTGAAGATCCCTTACAGATGAGTTATAATGCCTTATTTGGTAGCCTGTGTAGGATGAGGAGGTTGGCTTGTCTGCTACCCAAATTAGGTATGTGATGTATTTAGATGTGAGGTCCTTATTTAGCCTTAAATAGGGAATTAAGTATTCATAGATGCCTATAGGGAGTTCCCCTTGTCTCCTAGATGTTTCTTGGGCTTGCTAACCATGCAGCGATTTCCATGCTCTGAGTGTGGCCTCTATAGAGGGGATTTTCGGGTGGTGCAACTGTTTGCCTGTGAGTGTTGTGGTCAAAAATGAGGGCAGCTCCCTATTGGACATCATTGCTCTCTCAATCAGCACCCAAAGCTTGTCAGTATCCAGGTGAAACCATGCCTTCATTTGATCTAATATTGCAGCATTATAATAGTTGCATATATTTGGGAATCCTACTCCTCCAATGTGCCTTTGCCTTAAAAGGAGGGAATAGGGGAGTTTTGCCAATTTGCCTTTCCATTGGAATTTCTTGAACAATTTGTCTATAGTGGAGAAAAAGGACTCGGGGAGGCATATAGGTACCGTGCGGAAGTAGTAAATGATTTTTGGTAATACAGTAATTTTTAGGGCTGCTATTCTTCCTATCCAAGAGAGTTCGTATGTGGAGATGTGGTCTAAATCTTGTTTTATAGTAGCTATTAGGGGTGGGAAGTTGCTTTCATATGTGTAGTGCGTGGGGAACGTAAGAGTGATTCTCAGATATTGCAGGGTCCTAGTTACCCATTGAAAGGAGAATCAGTTGGGGTGTGATTTCTGCAAGTCTATTCGCTAGAATTTTGGCATATATTTTTAAGTCACTATTTAAAAAAGAAATGGGCCTGAAATTCGCTGGCATGTCCGGCTTCTTCCCTGGCTTTGGCAAGGCCACTATGACCGCTTGTAGCATTTCCTCGGGAAAAGAGGTCGATTCAATTGCTCTGTTAAACACTTTTGTCATGTAAGGGGTCAGTATATTTTTGAAGTGCTTGTAATATTCAGCTGAGAACCCATCAGCTTCTGGGGATTTATTGGGAGGCATTAAGTTTATGACTTGTAGTATTTCCTTGTCATTAATGTCCTTATTTAATAGTGTAAGTGATGTTCCATCTACCGAGAGTAGGCTTAGTGTATGTAAAAATTGATGTATGTCAATGTCCGTGGGTTGAGGTGTATTTGGGTCTGAGCTTAGGTTGTATAAGCCTTTGTAATATTTGCAGAATACATTTGCAATATCAGTAGGGTGACGGACTAATTTATCAGTGTCCTGTACTTTTATGTGCGCAAGTCTTGTTTGTTGTTGTCGCTTCCTAATATAGGAGACCAGGAATTTGCCTGCTCAGTTCACCTGTGAATAGTATGTGGCCTTAGACATTTGTAGGTATTTCTGGTGGTTTTGGAGCATTATCAGTCTAATATCCTGTCTGCATTGGTATAGGGTTTCTAAAGTTTTGGGATCTGAGTTTTGTTTATGTTGGGATTCCAAAGATTCCCAAGTAATTTGTTAAGTGCCTGAGTTTTCTGCCTCTTTTCCCGAGAAGCCGCCTGGAGCAGTAGGCCTCTGCTATACACCTTCTGTGTGCACCACAGAGAGAAAATATTGACATCTGGTTGGTCATTTTGTTGGAAAAATTCCCTGATCTGACCGCACAGCCTCCCCTGTATTTTGGGGTTTTTAAAAATAGAAATATTATTTCTCCACAGATATATTGGTTTGTCCTGTCCTTGCTCGATTTCTAGAGAGATCGGTGTGTGGTCAGACCAAGAAATAGAATGCATTTTTGTTGCCAACAGATTTTGCAAAAGAGGTAAGTCAGAAATTAACATATCAATTTGTGAATATGATTGGTGAGCCACCGAATAGTAAGTATAGTCCCTTGCTGTTTACACAGCACCATATGTCATAAAGGCCAGTTGAATGGAAAAAAGGGTAGAGTTCATTTCTTGATGCCAAAGATGGAGTAGAGTAGTCCAGTTTTTTATTTGTTACACAGTTAGTCTCCACAGCAAAGAAGCAAGCCTTTCTTCACTTTCTCTATTTTCTTCCGGAGTGAGCGAAGAAAGGGCAACTGCGTATATATTTACCAAAGTATAGTTGGCGTTATTCAGATTGCAAACAAGTATGATAAATATTCCTGCTTTATCTCGGATGACTTCTTCCAGTTGAAAAGCCACCGCCTGTCCTATTGCTATTAGGACCCCACACTTTTTCTTTGGCCCAGAAGCAGTGAATATATGGGGAAATTTCTTATTGGTGCATTTGGGTTGTTTATGTTCTGCAAAATGCGTCTCTCGCACACATATTACGCCACCCTTCAAATGTGTTGCTTCCTGCCACATAGCTCGTCTCTTAAAGGGGCTGTTTAGCCAGCGGGCATTCATGGAGACAAACGTAATCATCTTAATTCAGTAGTAAGAAAAAGATGTATAAAGGAAGGCATTACACACATGGTGAGTGTCAGTTTTGAATAGTACCTAGTGGTGAGGGAGATCCAAAAGTCCTGTGTGGCTCCATTGTCCTGTTCAAATGGTGGAGAGGGTGTGCGATCCCAGGATTGATGGCTTTCATTCCTTTGGTGGTATACATTGGTGGTATGGAAACAAAGAAAAAACACAAACTGTAAAAAAGAAAACAAAAATAAACCAACAACAGTTTTAAAGTCTGTTAAGAAAGAGGAAAAATAATCCTCATTGTGCGATGACAATCGCAAATTTGTCATGGGGGTACAGCTTCCGAGTCCCAGCTATCACCCAGCAAAAAGTTTAAGTTCCAAACCTGACCGAAATTATGCACAAATGGTTAAGGAAGATCATGTAGCATTCACTTGCCTCCACTCAGGAGAAATATGGTCTGGGTTTGTGGTGAGGATGCTTTCCTCATGATCTTGTGGCAGAAGTCCCCAGGTTTTTGCTAACCGCAGGCCTTCCTCTAGAGATCTCACAGCAAACGTGCGGCCCTCTTTTGTGATGAAAAACTTGGTCGGAAATCCCCATGAGTATGTTACCTGATGATTCCGTAATAGCTTGGTAATAGGGACTAGCTTCTTCCTGGCCTCCATGGTAAACTGTGATAAGTATGTGTATACTGTTATGCCCATGTAGGGGTCTAGAAGTGGTGCGTTGCATCTGGCATGTCGCATGAAGTCATCTTTCACATGATAAAAATGGATGCGGGCAATAACATCCCGGGGTATTTCCTCTGGAAGGTGCTTTGGTTTAGGTAATCTATGTGCCCGGTCCACTATGACTTCCCCCGCCGGAGTGTCGGGTAGCAAGGTGGCAATCATCTATTGCACAAAATGCCGGAGCTCCGCTGGCTGTACAGATTCCGCTATGCTCCGCAGTTTCATATTATTCCTGCCGGCCCTATCCTCCATGTCAGCCATTTTGCTTTTAAGGGCCTCATCCTCTTTTTCATTGTGTGCATTTACTAGTTCATTGTGGGCCTTTGCCCACTCTGCAATCTTATTCTCCACGTGGTTAACTCTGTCCCCCACCTCTGCAATTTCTGCCTTTATATTAGTCACACATTCCATAAGATCTCTGTGCATTGATCCCCTCAGCGACACCAACATTTCTTTCATGGTGGTGTCATTTAGTGGCTGCCCTGTGGTGGGGAATTCATGGATCTGTTCGTGGAACTCCACGTTGCCTTCTGTGGGCTACTAAGTGGGGATTGTCCCGCTATGGAGCTGCTGTGTGGGGAGAGGGAGCTGTGTTTGCCCCGATTACCATTTACCCTCTTACCTCCATGCTTCCTATTCGGGCTGCTCCTTGATGTGGAGGCCTCATCAATATCTTGCGAGTGCGGCGTGCTCGCTGAGATAAAGAAGTCCATCAGTTTGCTCGGACGGTGTCTGGCATTCTTTCTGCCCATTGTGCCTCGAGTGGTGGCAGGGTGTTGGAGCCTTCAATCAGGGTGGATGTTGCAGTCCAGTGTCGCTTAAGCCGCGATGGAGACGCTGGTTAGAGCAGAGCTCTCTCCTCAAGCGGACATTCCTGTCGGCTGCCGGCCACGCCCCCAGCTATTGATTTTTTGATAGATAATAGCGTAAGAGTTCTTTGAGTGCAAACTTCTATGAGGGACTGTGGGTGAGACTTCAATAGGCATTACTGGAGTTAAAACTCAGTGTGGACGGACCCCACCCTTGACAGTCACTACACTGGACGGGACATTGATAGGAGACTTTTCCTTTATGATCATACCTGACTGCCCTGTTAACCTGCTAGGCAGAGATTTACTTGGTGTTTTCCAGATCAATATTCAGTTTTCACCACAAGGGGGAGTAGATGTCACTTCACCCACGGTATGTATCGTACCTCCAACACACACATCACAAGAGCAGGTTACTGCTCATCTGTTTTAAGGTCTGGATAGGGAATTACAAGTACCTTTACATTTTTGGACAGAACATCCAGCAGATGTAGGATTCATAGATTGCACACCATATAAGGCAACACTCAAGCCTAACACATCCCCAATCTATGTTAAGCAATACCCACTTAGCAGAGAATAGGAGGAAGGCATTAAACCTGTCATAGAGGAGTTACTTCAAGGTGGAGTTGTTAAACCCACTGTTTCACACTACAATACACCTATTAACTCTATTCCAAAACCAAAAGGGGGTTATAGGGTCACACAAGATCTTAGAGCCATAAACAACCTGATACAGCCCATTGTACCTGTGGTGCCTGATGTTAACTCCTTGTTAACCTCTATACCAGTGGATGGTGAGTATTTTACAGTTATTGACCTGAGCAACGCCTATTTTAGCGTCCCTGTTGATGAGGAGACACAGCCCTTACTGGCCTTCTGCTTCGGGGGGATTCAACTGACCTGGGTGAGGCTTCCTCAAGCTTTTGTAGACTCCCCTGCAGTGTACTCTTGAGTAGCACAAGAGACCTTGCGGTCTTGGACCCCCAAGCATGGCTCCACCCTCCACCAGTACATTGATGATCTTCTCCTTATTAATACTGATCAAATGGGGTGCCAGACTGACTCAATATTTCTCATGAAACACTTAGCTGAAGCGGGACACAGAGCCTCCAAGAACAAACTGCAATACTGCCAACAAACTTTAAAATATCTGGGATTCCTCCTCTCCCATGGAAAAAGACAGCTCTCTCTAGACAGGGTAAAAGCCATCACTACTCTGCCTAAGCCATCCACAAAAGCCGAAATGATGACTTTTCTTGGTATGATAACATATTGCAGGCATTGGATACCAGACTGTTCTCATTATGACTCCATTCTTAGGGCAGCCACCGCCCAAGATCAAACAGCCGAAATACAATGGACTGATGTTATGCACCATGCATATAAGACTCTAAAAAACTCTCTTGTGACATCCCCTAGTCTTGGCATCCCCAACTACAACAAGCCCTTTCATCTGTACTGCAGGGAGGGGGGCTCCGTGCTTGCTGCGGTCCTGGCCCAGGTGCATAATAGCTCTCTGAGACCGACTGCTTTTCTCTCAAAGGTGCTGCCCATAAATGTTCAAGGTATGCCAGCATGTTTGAGAGCAGTAGCTGCATGTGCTATGGCAGTTGAAAGTGCTCAAGCACTCACATTGTCTCATGCAACTATTCTACACACCACACATCAGGTACTACATGTCTTGAGAAACATCACTACACAGCACATGACTGCACAGCGCAGTTCTGGATATGAAGTAATACTCACTTCTTCAGCCAATCTAGAGATAATATACTCTCCACCCAATTCAGGTCCCATTGCTTTCTTACATGCCATGATTACACTTTCAGAAGACAGTACACTTGAGGAACATAATTGTTGGAAATCATACAACAAGACACTACACCGAGACATGACTTGCTAGAAACCTCCATACCTGGTGCAGAGGATGTTTTTGTAGATGGCTCATCTACATGCCCAAATGACATGACTTTCCAGACTGGCTATTCTGTTGTACAGTTGCCCAACATCATCATAGAAGCAGAGGCATTGCCCTATCTGTCTGCTCAGGCTGCAGAATTAGTAGCCTTGATCAGAGCTTGCCAGCTCTTCAAGGAAAAGGAGGTAAATATTTACACAGACTCCAAATCTGCTTTTGGAGCTGTACATGATTTTGCAAAGATCTGGCAGAAAAGAGGTTTGGTCACTGCTGATGGTAAAAAGATCTCCCATTCAGATCTAATTCAGGAACTCCTTTCAGAAATCATGCTTCCAGCTAGGATTGCTGTAATTAAGTGTCAAGGGCACAGTTTAGGGACAGATAAGATAGCTAGAGGCAACAGACTAGCAGATTTAGTTGCCAAAGAAGCTGCTGTCAAAACTGTTAAAGCATCTTACATGCTGATGTCAATGTTTTTAACCCCTTCCCTTGTGCAGGATACTGATCTTTTCCATTTGCAAGTACTGGCTACACCTGGGGATATACATTTCTGGTCACAAAATGTGTTGTCCACATCCAATTTGGTCTGTGGGCCAAAAAGGAGGGAGAAGTATGTAAGTATAGACTCCCAAAAGCTGTAGCTCCATTGTTCGTTCCTCATTATTATGGGTTTGGACATATTAGCAAAAAGAACACCTTGTTGACAGCCATCTCTAGACATTTTGTATGCAGAGATCTTTGGAATTTATTAGACGCTCAACCGTCTAGATGTTTAACATGTGCCAGCAACATGTACAGGGAAAGAAGGTAGGAGCATTAGATCACTTAACGTCTTAGTAACCACTGAACTGTGCTACCAGTGAATTAATAAGTAAATAAATAATTAAATAAATGCTGACCCCTTCCTTTAGAAAATCATATTGTGTGAATACATAAGGTGTATTCAGGCTGAAATTATAAATGTATATAAATAATAAAAAATGTATATCTGTGCTTATAGTAATCCAGTTGTGCAAAAATAGTGATAAATATGAACAAGTGTAAAACCACATCCATTAAACACATAAAATGCAGTACACCGTATATAGATATAAATACATAAAAGGTGATGAATAAAAAAGGTGATGAATAAAAATATATATACAGCATAAATCAGAGTTCCAGCACTTTCCCCCACTCCTGCTCTTTTGGTGTTTGTGGGCTGTGCCCAATTATGTGTCCACATACAGATACTAATGTATTAGGGGAATTTCCACTCCAGTGACAGTCTAAATTATGCCAATCCTTGCTGAGAAAGTTATATGCTGAAGAAATTGTTATTTAGTGCATAAATTCCACAAAGTGATCTGGTGACTTCACACACTCTTATTCGATATTCTCGTGACTGCAAATCCGTGCTCCCCACATGTGTCCCCACTCACCAGAGAGAAGTACCCCTGCAGGGGTGGCCCGCTTTTGCTGTATCTTTAACCCCGGTCAGCTCGGGTCTTGCACAGCCTGGGCGTCCTAGTTGCTCCTGTCCTCTGATGATCCTCGACTTTAGTATGCAGATCCTCCGGTATTGGGGTGTGGGTAAAAATAAAACCCAAATAGTGTGATACCGTAAAAAAATATAGTACTTTATTTACCTCATAAATAGAACCAATTCATAAAACCAATTTATAAAACCATCCCCTATCCTGGGAGGTACAATGTTACACTCCTGGATAGATACTCTATAAAGGACAAATTGCTACAATAGTTTTTGGCAGCGCGGCTGCCGTGTTGAGGAAGGGACGGTTCCCTTCCTCTTCCTGTGGCTTGCGTTCCAAGGAGGAAAGACGCTAGCCGAAAAAAACGGAATCCAGAAATTCGTCTCCTGT
>BLSH010259961.1:502636-520346 GCA_018402905.1 Glandirana rugosa | reverse complement strand
TAAAAAAACACCGTATATATTACAATGTAACACTATAGTGAATAAGAACCGAAAATAAGTCCAAAATAAAGAAAAATGTGTTCAATCCGATCAAGACATCCGAAACATTAATCGTATATCTTCAATGATTGTAGAAACATTGCATCATGTGTTGTACACCACCAACAAAAGTGTAAAAGGTACTCTTACCAGCGATAAGAGGAAAATGCGCGTATAGTTAATCCCACATAGACATCCTCTAGGCTCCTGTGTGGCTCCAGTCCCACCGTCTGTTGAGAACTCCCCGGGGGTCCACAGCCAGGATATCAAACTCCAACACGGATACAGCAATCTGTTAGGTGATTCAACCTCCGACCAGGAACTCCTGCAAGTCTCCAGCTAGGTATTTTAAAAGTGTCAATCAGGCAGTAAGGAATTCCATAAAAACGAATAAAAGCGTAGTGTGCAAACTGAGCAGGTCCACTTCACCCGACGCGTTTCGTCCCAACGGACATCGACAGGGGTACATGTGACCATGATGCCATTTGATGCAAAAATGTAACTGGGAAAGTTTATTACCCATGTATAAGCCACCAATACTTTATATTTGCTGATCGGGTATGTTGCCCGACATATGGTTGTTGATTTTTGTGTTTGTATGTCTTTATAATCAATAAAAATATCTTAAAAAAAAAAAAGAAAACCCAGGAAGGCAGCTTTTTCCTACACACAATTACTTACCTCATATCCCTAGCGCGGGAATCTCCCATTTCCCATTAGATCACTTGCCAGCACCACAAGGCCCACCCCAGGAGTTGCAAATTGATTTCACACATATGCCAATGGTGAGAAGAGGTTTTAAATTGCTTTTAGTAATCATAGACCGCTTTTCCAAATTGATAGAAGCAATACCGACAGCAAGAGAAAGTGCAAAAACAATGGCTAAAATCCTGTGCAAGGAATGGATTCCGAGATATAGGTGCTCCTTAGTCATAGACAGTGACAAAGGACCAGCATTTACTGCTGCAATAACTAGACACATAAGTAGGCTATTAGCCATTGATTGGAAATTCCACATACCCTAACATCCACAAGGTTCAGGGATTGCGGAAAGAATGAATAGGACCATCAAAGATAAACTGAGAAAGGGGACTGGAGGAAGTTTCAAAAATTGGATTGATCATTTACCAGCAGTGCTTGTTGAGATCCAGATGACTCCCAGTAAGACTACTGGGTTGTCACCTTTTGAAATCCTCATGGGTAGACCATTCCCCACTCCTTGGGTTAGAGGTCAGCTTCAGTTAGGACAAGGAGATTTGGAAGTGATATAGCAAGAGCATGTGGTTAGACTAATTGAAAAATTGACCTCCGTGTATGGTGATGTGTCTTTGTCTTTACCACTTCCAGCAGGAGAACCAACACACTCTTTTTAGACAGGTGATTGGGTTCTTGTTAAGCAGCTGCACAAGCATGGATCGCTGACTCCACCCTATGGTGAACCTACTACAATGGTTGCAGTTACCAGGACGGCTGTTCTTACGGAAGAATCCCCCATGTGGATACATGCTTCAAGAATCAAGAAGACACAGCCCACAGGAAGAGATGAAGATGCTGCCCTTAGAAGAGCCAAAGAAGCAACAGCTAAAGGAGACCCCATTAGTGGTGCTGATCAGAAATAGGGGAGTAACTGTCTGCATTATTGCTCTCATACTTGCTCTTGTTATTTACATGATAGCATGTGACATATTTGATGACTGTCCATGGTCTAATCGAGCCCAACACAACATGCCCGAGCCTACCTCAACACATAACAAGAGATCTATAGGGAGTAATGACTATCCTAGTTTACTGTGGAGAACACATATAAAAATTGCCCAAACAGCAAATAAATCAAATTGTTGGGTCTGTTCTAGGCCCCCAATTGGCATAGCAAATCCAGCAATGATAGCTGTACATATTCCCTATAATATCACAATAAATGAATCAGCACCCCTGAACGAAAGTTTAAACATAAGAATTGCACATCCCTATGATAACTTCTGGGAATCGGGAATAGGAAGGAATTTTTCTAGCAATGATGAATATTTTTGTGCAACAATGAGACGCCCAAGTTATATCAGTGGACAGCAAGGCAGTCCAAGCATTGGATATCGATTGGGAGGAAAAGGTGGTAAAATAGGAAAGGTTACATGTCCTAAGGGATTGGTAATAGACATTGGAGATGTGAATATAACTGAGCCTCAAACTTTAGATAATGCACGAGTATGCAAAGGCCTAAATTGTAACTCAGCAGTTCTTAACCCACACCTATACACTACCTTCTTTGTAATTGACAAAATTGTACAAAAGTTAAAAATCCCAAGATGTTTTGCGATCCGGGTTCCCTTCTGGTGGCTATGCAACAATAGGGCTTATAAAATGATTCCTGCCAATGTTTCAGGGGTATGCACTTTGGTAACATTAGTACCAGCTGCCTATGTGGCAGAAGATAATATAGATGCTAGCTATCAACTAAAAACCATCTGGCATAATAAGGAAAAGAGGGAACTCTTTGAAACTGGGGACATGATATGTTCCACATTCCCTTTCTTCACAGGATGGGGAATTATTTTAATGCAAAGACTTTATAATTTTTCTAATATAATTGATGAAATCTTAAATGAAACTACTATTGCTATAGAATTAGTGAATGAAGAAGTTAGAGAATTAAGTAGATTAGCTTTACAGAGAAAAATGGCTTTGGATTACTTGTTAGCCGCACAAGGAGGGTTCTGTCAATTTATAGGTAGTGAATGTTGTACTTGGATAACAGATGAAGAGAATAAAGTTGAAGTACACTTATCTAAAATTAGCGACTTGCAGAATGAAGCCAGGCGTATAGCCGAGGAATGATGGAACCCATTGGCAGTGGCGTTTCGCATAACGTCACATATCCCCCCCTCTGCTCAAGCTCCTCAGGAAGAGCAACTGTCCCGACCATGCAGTGGGCCTGGGAAAGACCATCTGCATTATTTTGGAGCCATCCAGCCCGGTGTTCCACTGAGAACTTAAACAGCTGTACTGCCAGGAACCACCTAGTCACTCGACTATTTTTTTCCCGGTTGTTATACATCCACTTAAGGGGGACATGGTTGGTGACCAGCCTGAATGACCTTCCCAACAGGTAGTATTTTAGGGCCTCTAAGGCCCACTTGATAGCCAGGCACTCCTTCTCCACAATGGCATAATTGCTTTCATGTCTATTAAGCTTCCTGCTTAAGTAGACACCTGGGTGCTCCTCACCGTCTCTGATCTGGGACAGACCAGCACCTAGTCCCAACTCAGAGGCGTCAGTTTGAACAACAAACTCCTTTGTGAAGTCTGGGACACAAGCACCGGCTGTACACAAAGGGCTTGCTTCATTTTCTGGAAGGTCTTCTTAGCTTTGTGGTTTCACTTAACCATTCCTGACCCTCTACCCTTTGTCAGATCGGACAGAGGGATGGCAATGGTGGCAAAGTTGGGGATGAAGCATTGGTAATATCCTGTAATCCCCAGGAAGGCCTGAACCTGTTTCTTGTTCACTGGTTGTGGCCACTTTTGAATGGCCTTGATCTTATTGGTCTGGGGCTTAATCAGACCCCGACCAATAACATACCCAAGGTATTTGGCGTCCTCTAGACCTATGAAACACTTTTTCGGGTTGGCTGTTAAACCTGCTACCTTCAGCAAATCTACCACTGCCTGCACCCGGGGCAGATGTGATTCCCAACCTGGGCTGTGGATGATGACATCATCCAGATAGGCCACTGCATAGGGCCAATGTGGCCTCAAAGTTTTGTCTGTCATCCTCTGGAAGGTTGCAGGGGCCCCATGCAGACCAAACGGCATTAGCTTGTATTGGAAGGACCCCTCGGGGTAGAGAAGTCCATTTTTTCCTTTGCTGACTCTGTTAGGGGGATCTGCCAGTATCCCTTAGTTAGGTCTAGGGTTGTTATGTACCAGGCACCTCCCAACCTATCCACCAGTTCGTCAACCCGCGGCATCGGGTATGCGTCAAACTTAGACACTTCATTCAGATTCCTGAAATCGTTACAGAACCTGATAGTGCCATCGGGCTTTGAGACCAGTACTATAGGGCTTGACCAGGTGCTATGGGACTCCTCTATCACGTCTAACTCCAACATGGTTGTTGCATCAGTGACAAGTACTTGGTTATGGGGACATCCGGGGTCAGGGGCAACCTGTCCTTTTGGGGAGTGGGCATCGCCACAAAACTGAGATTAACATGGTAAATCTGCTCCAGTTTTCTTTTCCCAAGCTGGAAAACTTTACAGTTTACTTCCCCTAATCTCAAAGGCACCCTGCCACTTTGCCAGGAATTTACTTTCAACCATGGAGACTAGCGCCAGAACTCTATCTGCGGGTTGAAAGTTTGGGTTTTGGCACCCCAATTGTAAACCCTTCTCTGGGCTTCCTGGGCTTGCTCCATATGCTCTCGTACAAGGGGCAGGACAGCTGTGATTCGATCCTTCATTAAGGAGACGTGCACTATGACGCTTCTATATGGGGTAGCCTCTCCTTCCCACGTCTCTTTTGCAACATCTAGCAGCCCCCTGCAATGTCTGCCATACAAGAGTTCAAAGGGGGAATACCCCGTAGACACCTGCGGAACCTCTCGTATGACAAACATGAGGTACAGCAGCAAAAAATACCAATATTGCCCATCTTTATCCATCACCTTTTTTAGCATACTCTTGAGGGTCTTGTTAAACCTTTCCACCAAAGCTTTGATGTTTTATGAATTTTCTGGAATTATGATTTTGTCCCCCTGCACCACATAATCCCATTGGGAACCCCATTGTTACTATGTTAGCATGGTATGTGTTTTATACCCAGTCCTCTCAAGGGTCCCCAAGACCTACCTGGCTTCTTTGGCCAGTCTCCAGGTCTAGAGCCCCCAGTCTCTTTAACTGTATCAGTCTTATCACATTTCCCCACACCCCTGAACCCTGGAACAGTCTTACTGGGTCCACCGGGTGATCTTTCACCTCTAGATACATTGGAGTGGGGCGCAGATGGGCGCAACAAGTACTCAGCAGCCGTGTATCTCTCCACTAGGTCCACCAGTTGGCTTGCAGTTTTGGGGTCCCCATGGCTGACCCCTTTCCACAAAGCAGCAGGGAGTGCCCATAGATATTGGCTCATGACCATGCGCTCCACAATCTGGGGACCTGGCAAAGTCTACAGCTGTAGTTATTTCCTGGTAAGGTGAACCAGGTTGAACATCTAAGAACGAGGTGGCTTGTCTGTGCGGTATGTCCACTGATGCACGTGTTGGGCCCAGACTGCCATGGTGACCCCCAGGCGTGTGAGTATCTCTGCCTTTAGAGTCTCAAAGGTCGTGAGGTACGTCACCACGTCATCTGTGTCATCTTTTGCGAGTGGTAGCTGGCTTGTACCATCTTTTGTGCCACTGGACTTGCGGACCTCTTCTTTAATACCACCAGGGCCTCTGCAAACTGGCGGTTCATCTCCTGTTGAGCCACTTGTTGTGCTGCGGCGGCCTCTGCGACTTGCCGGTTGGTTTCCCGCTGCTGGCGATTGCACTCTTGTGACCTGTCACTGGGCTTTTACCACATCCTCCATCTTCCAGGAAGATATCTGCTGAGTCCACCACATGTGGGGAGTAGCTCGTGGGGATCACTATTCAGAGGAAAAAACTTAGCATGAAGGTCAGGTTCTTTAAAATCTGGTGGCTTGCAAGGTTTATTATCAAAGATTTGCAGGCTCAAAAACACGTGCGGAGCTACAGAGCGTCACGCGTCAGTCCGGCAGAGCAACCATTTGATACGAACGCACGGAAGTCTGACTTTCCCAAGAGTGAGTATGCACTATACACTGCTGCTATTGTTCTTATTGATACCCTACACTATGGAAAATTTGTGATTACATGTGGATACCTGGCATACTGAGACACCGGGGACGCCAGCAGGCAAAAGCCGTGGATGTAATCACTGTGATCTCCAGGTTAATCCAGAGCCTCTTGTACTGCAGCAGGTGAGTGGGATGTGTGTGCGAGGGAGGGGAGCACAACAGCGTTAACCCCCTCACTCCCACAGGACCCCCTCTCCCATAGGATTTGTACAGCAACCGCTATACATTTTTTTATACGTTTTCTACACATTTTTTAGAGTTTTGTACACTCATGTTTGTGAATGTCATCTGATTTGTGTTTTTAACACTGTTTACCGATGGATTTTTAACAGTTCACTTGCAATAATCACAGGCAGCGCCATACCAACCTATATACTCCACTTTTCCTATGTGCAGCAAATTTGCATGGCAAGTCTCTAGAAAGAGAAAAGTTGCAATGGTGAGTCTACAGCAAGAACTCTGCAAGTCTACAGCATGAAAATTCAGCCAGTGACCCCTGTGGTGGGATGACTATTGCGCAACGAAACTGAACCAGAACTTGCAACAGACTTGCAGAATGTTTGCAAAGAAAGTTGTTGTGGAGTCATGCAATGCGGACCTGCTGCAATTGTGCAACAAACTTGTGAAGCCTGGCAAGTCTAGCAATATCTTAGCAAGAAATTTTCAAACTTGCAGCACAATTGCTTGCTATCTGGAATCTCATCTCTGTCTTTTGTCTTTAGCTTCCTATTCTTAAATATGCACCCAAAACCTTATGCCTCTTTTGACTCTCTTTCCCACCTCTACCTTCTGTATTTTCATCCCTACTACTTTGTTTTCTTCTGTATTCTTATATTATTTTGCCTACCTCAGTCCCTGGCGTGTTTAATCACCTTACTCTGGATCCCTTATCACAATGGTCAACAGCAATCTGCCAACCACAATTTCCAAAGTTCCCCAGCTTCAAGTAGCCAAACAAATAAAAATGTGATGGAAGGAAACTACTTTAAAGCTGGTAAAATATGTGGAACATTTTCAGACAACTTTAGAAAGTGATTGCCTGAAAACAACAAGCAATCACCCATGACTTCAATTGATTACCTGCATTTGATCAATTGAACACAGCTATAAATTAACAGCTTTAATATACTGTAGGTTATTAACCACTTCTGGACCACCCCATACACATATACTTTCAGCGCGAAATCAAGTACCTGTACGTCTGTACATCTTTTTTTTTTTGGGTCTGGGACACACATGCGCGCTGCCAGCGACCTGCTCACGCAGTGATTGGACACGGTGGGAGCCAAAAAGCAGGTCTGGTGGACCAGATTTTTGCCGGCACCCAGTGATTGTTTCTGAGAAACGAGACAGATCTCCGTTCTGTCAGAGGGGAAGATGGAGATCTTGTGTTTCTGCTAAGCAGGAACATGGATCTCTGTCTTCCCCCACTCAAAGCACTCCCCCTACACAGTTAGCAAGTACTCACAGGGAACACATTTAACCCTTTGATCGGCCCTGATGTTAAGCCTTTCCCTGGCAGTGTCATTAGTGCCAGATTCAATGTCGCAGTCCTAGTAAAAAAAAAACTAAAAACAAATAAAAATTCCATACATCTAGCCCATAGTTTGTAGACGCTATAACTTTTGTGCAAACCAATCAATATAGCAGAATACATATTGGCCTAATTGATAAAGATGTTTGCTTTTTTACATTTTTTTATTGGGTATGTTTTATAGCAGAAAGCAAAAAATATTGTTTTTTTTAAATTGTCAGTCTTTTTTTGTTTATAGCGCAAAAAATAAAAACCACAGAGGGGATCAGATACCACCAAAAGAAAGCTATATTTGTTGGAAAAAAAGGACATTCGTTTTATTTGGGTACAACATCGCACGGCCTCAAAATTGTCAGTTAAAGTAACGCAGTGCCGTATCACAAAAAATGGCCTGGCTATGAAGGGGGTAAACCTTCCAGAGCTGAAGTGGTTAAACAATATAATTAAAATCATAACAAAACTATAAAACTGCTAAAATTGTAAGATTTTTCAGCCATGTTTCACCTCAGTATTGATCCATTCTCCTTGAAGTCAAAATTGAAACTACTAATTTGATCACTCAGGATTTCAGTTTCAGCTCAGCTCAGTTTCAGCTAAATCAAAAGTGGTTAAAATTGCCAGAAATTTCTCATGTGCATGGCAAGCTTAGGATGATTTTTGGTTTCAACTCTTTTTCAACTTAATGTAGTAATATAAAACCTAGAAACTATTTTAATATAAAGCTGAGAAAGCTATTTTAAAGTTATTACAAAATTAAGTGCATGACCAGCTAAAATGTGATATTAACAGCTCTTGTACATGTGTTTGAATAAATGTTTTACAAGGTGTTAGAGCCCCTTGCACATGGGGCCGTGTAGCTGTCATGTGTTTCTTCCGGCATTTTTTTGTGGTGTCCAGCCCTTCTGCCTGCAGCCTGTCAAAGTGTATGTAAGGCTGCAACTGGACAGTGTGGGATGATGTACTTTTAGGGCCCTATGCTTTCAGGGACAAATGCCCAAAATACAGAAGACTTGCTTTCTAGACATTCATCGCTAAATGCATAGGGCACTACATGCAAGTTTGACAGGCTGCAGTCAGCGGAGCTGAGCCTCTGTCTCTTCTGAGTGCACTAAATGGTTAGGGGGATGCACAGCAGCTAGACATCCCCATGTGCAAAGGGTCTAAAGTGTAACATTTACTCTGTTAAATTTAAGCAACCTCACATATTTTATAATAGCCACATCTAACTGATGTATTGATGGAAGCAGCCTAGGTTTTTTTAACAGCATATAGAAATATTCATACATTTCTTGGAAACTACATTACAATGTTACAACCTGTAAAAAAATACACCTATTTTTCCTCTCGCTCATTGTTATATCTTTCTGAAAAAGTGGTATTTCAGGCTAGCAGCTTGTTTTCTGGCATGGCCTAGGGCATGACAGCTGGCATGGACCACTGCATGTTTGCCAATCCCCTTAGGCTCTTACAAATCACTTGAAAACTGCATTGATGAAAACCTTATGCAGCTTCCAAAAATGTAAAGAAAAAAAATCCAATCTCCTAAGCCTTTGCCAAAAAACATTGAAAACAATTGCTGGGATGCTGTGTTGTACTTTGATAATGGATTAACATTATGGACGAGTAACACGTTTAAAAGGGGGTCACAGTTATTACTACACAATTTAACTTTACTATGCAAACACAAGTTACTATTTACATGTGGCAAATGTTTTAAGATTTATCAGACGAATCACTAACAAAATTTAAAAAAAAACATATATAATATTAAATGTGTGTGTAAGCCTGATCATTGGCAGAAAAATCCAAAGAAGCTGAAAAACATTCTCCACCAATGTAACCAACTTTGTTTCTTTTTTTTTTAACAACTACATTTTTATTAGTTTTAAATAACGGTACATTGTAACTTGTATATGTAGAATACATTGGATACATAAGATATGTAGGTTGGTATATTCGTATGGGCTACTAGATGAAAACTTACAGAAGATCCATAAGTTGGTACATTCGTACCAGCCATTAGATGAAAACTTGCAGAAGATACATAAGTTGGTACATTCATATTGATCTTTGGATGAAACTTACAGAAAATGCATGAAAATACATAAAAATATATGAAAATACATGAGTAGGTACAGTCGTATTGACCATTGGATGAAAACTCGCAGAAACAACACCTACCTTATAACTTTGTAATTGCGATCGGCAGGTGAAGCCGTTATATCAGTAGAAGAGAAGGGTGCACCATTTGTCTAGGCCCTGGTCAATTCTTGGGAATAGAGTTCCTTCGCCATATAGCCCAATTTTGCTAAATGGCTGGCAGGTGTAGATAGCAGGCTGGATAGGCGTTGATAGCAATTGCCCACTCAAGATCATGATTTTGTTGTTCTGTGTTTAGAACTTCTGTTATATTGGGAGCTGTTTGTGACTTCCATGTTTTAAGGATCATCGTGCGGGCTGCTACTAATATATGGGTGACTACTTGTCTAACTGAGCGTGGGTAGAGGTCTATCCCTATATGGAGAATGGCTAGGGCAGGACTAGGTATCTTGAGAATTCCTGTGAGGGATGAAATGATTCGGAAGACTTGGTTCCAAAAGCTTTTTAGATTAGGACATTCCCATAAGGCATGAAGTAGGTGCCCAATCTGTCCGCAGCCCCTCCAACATAGAGGCGAGTTGTCAGGATATAAATTTTTGCTAGCCTGTAGGGTGTGAGATGCCATCTGTTGGATATCTTACATGTGAGTTCCCAGTGTCTAAGGCAGTGTGTTGCTCTGTTTACTTCTTTGTAAGCGGTTTTCCATTGGGTTGGAGTACAAGAGGTTTGTAAGTCAGTTTCCCATTTTATAATTGAGTTTGTTTTCTTGAAGGATGATTTTCCTTGGAGATTGTTATAAAAAAGGGAGATACCCTTGCACCTAATTTGGGAGAGGAAATTATGTTTCCCTGCAAATTCAGGTATTTCCATCAGTGGAACAGGGTGTTTGTGTAGGATGTGGAGGATTCGAGAGCATGTGAAATGAGCCACTGTAGGCAGTTTGTATTCCTCTATCAATCGATGTAGGCTATTAGGTTTGGACTCTTTCATGAAATCCTGTATGTGAGTGAGACCATATCTTCTTAGGTGTTCTGTGGAAACTATGGGAATTAATGCTTCCACCACTTTCAAGGGAAATTTGTGTTGGATAGTTTTGGTTGGTGTTATTTTTTGATTTAGTAAGTGATCCCAGGCCAAGATGGAGGCGTTTAGTGGTGGTGATAAACTAGACGCATCCCAAGCTTTCCACACATCACACATAAGAAGAGTTGGGAGTTTTTTTTTGTTGGTGCCTTTATAGTTTCAATCTCTACCCGCAATGGGACCTCCTCTTCCTTAAACCAGTGTTTAATTTGATCTAACCTAACTGCCCAATAGCAGTCTTTTATGTCTACCATGCCCGCTCCTCCAATGGTTCTGTGTAGAGTCATAGTTGTATATTGACATCTGGCTTTATTTCCATTCCAAATACAGCTCTTGTGGAGTCTCGACTGGGTGTTAAGATAGTGGTTGGGTATGGGGACAGGCAGGACCCTAAATATATATAATATTTGGGGTAAGATCATTTTTATAGCAGCTATTCTACTAGCCCAGGATAGGTCACGTTTGGAAATACTTTTAATCTGAGGTTCAATTTTTGTGAGGTTGAAGTAGTTATGGTGATCCCCAAATAGGGTATTCCTTTTGTGTTCCAAGCATATGGTAAAGTGTTTTGTAGTTGTGTCTTAATGCGTTTTGGAATCTCCAGGTCTAGAATGAGAGATATGGTGAAGTTGACCTTGTAGTATGAGATATCACCGTTATCTGGGAATAGATTTATTACATGTGATCTAGACTCATACCTGAAGCCAGTGATGAGTGAGTGAGAGTATATTAACTCGGCTAGGGGTTCAATCATTAAATTGAAGATGGCAGGTGAAAGTGGGCAACCCTGTTGAGTCTCGTTGGAGATGCTGAATGGTCTGGAAAGAAACCCAGACAAATATACCTGCGCTGTTGGAGTGGAAAATAAAGCTAGTATTGAAGCCAGTATGGGACCCTGCAAGCCAAACTTGGCCAAAACCTCTGACATATATTTCCAGTGGGACCCTGTCAAACGCCTTCTCTGTGTCTATGGAAAGTAGCAGAGAGGGCGTACAAGTTTTTTCAGCATGATACAGTACATTCACAATTCTTCTAGTTGCATCTGTGGACTGTCTGCCCCTCACAAAACCCATCTGGTCTTTTTTGACCAAGTATGGTAGAATGGCTGTTAATCGTTTGGCTAGGAGCTTTATGTAAACTTTGACATCTGTGTTCAAAAGAGAAATTGGTCTAAAATTGGCAGGTGTGGTGGGCTCTTCACCTGGTTTTGGCAGAGTGACCACGTAAGCTCTCAGCATTTCATTGGGAAAGGAAGCTGTTTGAGTTGCATGTGTGAAGATTCTTTGCATGTAGGGGGAAAGAATTTTGTTGAAGATTTTGAAGTATTCATTGGATAGGCCGTCTGGCCCTGGGGATTACCCGTTCGGAAGTGACAAGACTATTTTCTCCATTTCTTTGTGTGTGTACGGTGCGTTTAAAGCCTGTAATTGTGACTCAGATAGAGTTGGAAGATTCACATTGGTCAGGAAATTTTGGATATTCTCTATTGAGGGTTGGGGATGCTAGAGTCTTTGTTCAGGTTGTATGGGGCCTTATAGTACTCCGCAAATTGATTGGCGAGGTCTTGGGGGTTTGCAATGCTGTGTTTGAGGGTGCGGTGTATTAGATGTGATATCCTGGTTTTACATCTAGCTTGTTTTAGTCTGTTGGTTGAATATTTTCCTGCCCGGTTAGGATTCGCATATGATTGTATTTTAAGTCTACTATGGTAAGTATCATACTGTTGGGACAGCAAGGATCTCAGTTTTTCTCTAAGTTTAGTTAATATGTTTGATGTAGTTAGTGAGCGGTTATTTTTATTTTGGGTTTCCAGATTGTGGATTTCAGAGAGATTTCGTTCAGGGTAGCGTTATACCTCTTTTTCGCTCTAGCCCACTGTTGGATTAAAATGCCCCTGATAAATGCCTTGTGGGCATTCCATAGTGGGAAGGGGGACTCAACTGAGGCCTCATTTTCTAAAAATAAATTTTTGAGATGCTGAGAGATCAATGGTGCACTCCGTTTGTCTTGCAGTAATTTAGTGTTTCATCGCCAGATAGGGGCTGAGGGGGGGGGGGGCATATCAAATGCTTATTCTGTGGGGAACAGATGTTGGAGCGAGGCTGTGCATTTTTTGGTTTGTGTTGATGATTTTATGCTAGGATTAGCCGTCAGGTTGAAATCTCCACACATTAAGAGTTGTCCGTATTTAACCGCTGATATTCATTTAAAAATTCATTTGAAGAAAGCGCAGTTGGTGTGTGCTGGGGGCATACAGGTTCACCCTGTGTAGGGTTGGGAGTTTATGTCTCATGTTATTATGATGTATCTGCCTTCAGAGTTGATGATGGTGTCCTTGAGATGGAAGGCTAGAGTGCCTTTAAAGACAAATAGTACTCCTCTTTTTTTTAGAAGCACATGAAAGGAAAATATGCGGGTAGTCTTTGTGGGAGAATCTGGGCATATCCGAGGTGTCTCTTGGGCACTCAGAATATCCGCCTTTTGTTTGCTAGCCTCTTTCCACAGTGAGAACCACTTGGCATGGTGGTTTAGTCCTCTAACATTTAGAGATAGGCAGTTGATGGGTATAGTTGGGTGTTAGGTGTCGTATCTGAGAGTATTCACATTTACATTGAGACTTTGGTCCATGGCGAAGTGGTCTTTCCTGGAACTGTGGGTATTGTTGTGTCTTCCGACAGCTTGTCCAGGTCTGGTATGCTGCTTTGCAAATGGGGTCAGCACTGAAAGTAACAAACAGAAAGGTAAAGAGAACATAACGAATAAAACAAAGTTGATAGCAAATGACAAAACTTTATCAATAAAAAGAGGGTACTGTAAGGATCTGTGGGCAAGTTCAATTGCCGGAGAGGCTTGGGGGGGGGGGGTGAACATTACAGAGTGTGGTGGGGAAACCAAAATACGTGTAACATTCCTCTAACTGGGGGATTGTTGAAGCATAGAAAATTATGTTGGTCTAGAAGCCTCCATTGTGCTTCTTGTTGCCTCTCTTGTGTGAAACTACTTGCCATTCCTGTTCCACCATTGGAGGTGATCTTGAGGGGGCCGTAGTTGACACAGAATCAGGTATTATGCCCCATTGGTGCAGGGCATTTAGGCCTTCATCTAATGTTGAGACCGAGGTCGTTACCCCGTTGTGTGCGATGGAGCATGTGGCTGGGTATTTCCATTTATTAAGTATCTGGTGGTTTCTGAGTGCCTCAGTTACAGTCACCAGGTTGCGACGGCTTTGGAGGGTATGCCTGGAGAGGTCCAGCAGTATCTGTATTGTTGCATACACGTCTGCCTTTCTGAAGGAGGTCATTAGAATTTATTTTGTATGGTAGAAATGTACCCATAGCAGGACATCTCTTGGTGTGTCAGCCGCTAGGAAAGATGGTTTTGGCAGTCTATGGATTCTATTGATCGTTAGATCATGGGCTGACAGCGAGGGTGCCAAGGAGGAGAATAAGGTCGGTTAGTTATGGAGGAGGTACAGATTCAGGTATGCCTTGTAATTTGAGGTTGTTCCTCCTGGACCTGTCCTCTAAATCTGCAATTTTGTCTTTTAACCAATTCATTTCCGCATTCTGTGCTTTGTGGGATTCTACGAGTGTATTGAAGGAAAATAAATAGTCTCCCATCACCCGCTCCACATGGTCTACTCTGTTTCTTCTCAAAAGTGCACTTCTGCCTGGCAGTTTTTAACACTTGCTATTAGGTCAGCTTGTAAGGATGCTCTAAGTGACATCATCATGTCCTTTAGACAGGCTGGTCTGAAGTTAGGAAGGCCGCTATCAGATCCATCTCTCCTGTAAGTGTTTCCCTGTGTTGCAGCCTGGGTCCCACTCACCTCACATACTTAAAATAATATTTTGCTCAACATTTACATGTATAATATTTGAAAAGCAGTGACAGTTTTTGTGACATTCTTTACCCCATGCTTATGGCTTATATTTGGTTATTTATGTGGTTATTTGGTTGAATGATTATTTTACAATATTGTTACAAATGCTTACACATCACCGGTGGATCCACACTTTTGCACTGATGCACTAAAAACATGTTTTAACACACATTGCCACAGTGCAGGTTATGGAGCTGAGGTACCAAAGGAGTTTAGAATCACAGCACAAAAAATTGTGTAAATTTACACTTAAATTATCCAATTATGTGCAGATGAAAATAACTAAACAGAAATTTTCTTTTCACTTGATTGGATAATTCAAGTGAATTTTTACACAGATTATTGTGTGAAGAGTCTCAAACCCTTTTGTAAACATACCTCAAAATGTGGGTTTATGTGTTGTTTGGTATTTAATATTAAAGCCCCTCCAATACTTGTATAGTATACAGTTAAAAAAACTGCACAAAGTACTCAACACTGCCCAGATGGGAATACTGTGTGCATTTCATTGTGCTGCAATATCAGAAATATTACAGGTGATTTTTTTTAGTGTGTTGAGACTAAAATGAATGGACTGCCTTATTTGCTATTTAAATGTTAATGCATTCCCTATATTGAGGTAAACAAACGTCCCAGTAAATGTATTACCCCCTACCTCCCTAAATTGGAGTATAACGAGTATACCCTGTAACATTTGTATTTTTTTTTCATTTCCTGACACACTTTATTTAGTAATTTACCTGTTATAAATCCTTTATCCCGCAGTAAATGTCTTGTCTCCAATAAAGAGATTAATGGATATTCATCATATAATGATAATATCAGGCCCTGTACGGTACCTGACTCCGACACTACAGTCCAACCAGCCAGATGCTGTAGCTGCAAGGCTAGGAAATAACTTTTAACATGTGGAATGGCAAGCCCTCCTGCATCTTTAGCTAGTATTAAAGTTTTTTTTTCTTACTCTATATAAGTTCTCGAAAAATAGATTTCACTTTCCTGAAACAGAATGGTGTAATCAATATGGGGGAGTTCTATATGAGGATTCAAACAGCGCAGTATATAAATAATAAAACAGCAGCTGAACACTAAAGGTAATTTATCCAAATCCTTCAATCAAAAGTCCAAACATAAAACAGTGCAGCGCTTAAATCAACCAATCTCTATCCATTGCGTGGTCACCCAATGTGCTTCTATGTTTCAGACAGAGACAAGTATTGTAGTGCCAGATATCCTCCACCAGCCACACTAGACTCTCACCTTCCTCAATGGGCACCGACCCCTTTTACAGTCTGATCGTCTGCAGACAGAGCTGGGGAGAGAAGCTGTGGCTGAGATCAGGAGCGGAGTTATTCAATACCTACCGGGAGTCATTACCCCAATGATCCTTCCATATATGACACTCATGAAAAAGCATGGTTATGGTGTAAAAGGGGTCGGTGAAGAGGAAAGGATTGATTACCTCCTGTCTCTGGATAACTGCCTTCACTTGGTCATTTATCATGCGCTTCTTGGCTCCTGTAATGAGAGCCCATTGAGGAAGGTGAGAGTCTAGTGTGGCTGGTGGAGGATATCTGGCACTACAATACTTGTCTCTGTCTGAAACATAGAAGCACATTGGGTGACCACGCACTGGATAGAGATTGGTTGATTTAAGCGCTGCACTGTTTTATGTTTGAAATATGGGGGAGTTATGCAAAATATAAAGCAATCGCGGGGTCCAGATCATTTTTATAAGATTAGCTCTACCAATCACTGTTAAGGGACGTTTACACCAACTCTGACATTTATCCTTAAATGTATGCAATAATGGTCTACAATTTAAATCAATATAATCTCCACCCCCAGATATTTAATTATATGCTTAATTTGTATTTGAAAGGCTTGGACTGGGAGGGTAGTTTCTAAATCATCTAATGGTACAAATATTGATGTTTCCCAATTAATCTGAAAACACAAGAAGTGACTGAACTCAGAGATAAGTCTCATAAGTTCTACTAATGATTTTGATGTATCTCCCAAAAAAATAAGACTCTCATCTGCATAAAGAACTATTTTATCCTCCCTTCCTGGATGACAGAACCCTACTATTTTTTCTGATTGTCTAATTGCATTAGCCAAATTCTCTATGGCCAAGGCAAACAATAATGGGGACAGGGGTCATCCCTGTCTAGTCTATCTAGACAATGAAGGTGGGGAAAGAGTATTGTTAATTTTCAGCCAGGTCATTATACAACAGTTTCAGCCAGGTTAAAAATCCCAGACCGACGCCAAAGGCCTCAAGTACAGTCCATAGATATTCCCACTCAACCATATCAAAAGCTTTTTGGCCATCCAAACTCAGTATAGCTCTTGAACCTTCATTATCCACAGGAAGTTGTATATTTATAGAGTCTGCGAATATTTGTTGAGGCGGCTCTTGTAGGGATAAACCCAGTATGATCTTAGTGAATTATGCTATTAATATACCCAGATAGACTATTTGCTAATACCCTAGCTAAGATCTTTACATCAGAGGTCAGGAGAGATATAGGACAGTAAGATTCTGGTTTTATTGGATATTTACCTCATTTTAAAATCACTATTATTTTTGTTCCTTGCATTGATCTAGGGAGTTTTTATGTATGAAAGACATCGTTCAATACTTCCAAAAGTTCTGGCATTAAAATCTGACCATATTTTTTATATATTTTGGTAAGCAATCCATCTAATCCTGGGGCTTTATTATTCTGTTTGTGCCACTGCTTGTTTTAGCTCTTCCAGGGTTATAGGGCTGTCCAGAAATTCTCTTTCCATTGGTTTAAGTTTAGGCATATCTTGTTTGTCTAGAAATTGTTTAATTTGTTTTGATACCTTTGTTATTTTAGACTCATTGAGTGAAGTGTAAAAGTCATCAAATGTGCTCTGTATATTACCTGTATCATATACAGGTACTGCCTGATCAGATGAATATTTGGTATGCTTTCATTGTTGCCAGCTCCACTCTTCAACTGAATCAGCCTGCTTCTCACTGCTCTCTTTTCTCAAACTGAATACTGACTGCCTGATCAGATGCATATTTGGTATGCTTTCATTGTTGCCAGCTCCACTCTTCAACTGAATCAGCCTGCTTCTCACTGCTCTCTTTTCTCAAACTGAATACTGACTGCCTGATCAGATGAATATTAGTCAAACTCTTTTCTCTCGTCACTCTTCGTCCGACTAAGTCAACTTCT
>BLSH010259961.1:476116-495401 GCA_018402905.1 Glandirana rugosa | reverse complement strand
TCCACACGAACGAGGAGTCCGAGTGAAACGAATCAGCCAATGTCAGTGAAATTGAGGTGTGGTCAGACCAGGTGATCACATTGATAGTGGATTGTAAGACCTTCTGTAGGAGCCACTGGTCTGATACAAAATAGTCTATGCGGGAGTATGTTCCATGGCTTGTTGAAAAGAAGGAGTAGTCCCTTTCACTGGCATGTTGGCATCTCCAAATGTAGTATAAGTCATGGGTCAGAAGAAAGTCCCTGAGTGTCGCAGGGTTTCTAGTTTTGGTTGCGGTTGTGTCCATTGTGGGGTCAGCAATTATGTTGAGGTCTCCACCAATGAGAAGAGGACCCTTCTGGCATTTCTTTATTTTTCGAAGGAGGGAGTTGAGATATCGTAATTGATGTTGATTGGGAACATACGTATTTACCAAAGTATAGGTAGTAGAGTTAATGTCACAAACTAATATAATGAAGCGCCCTTCTGGGTCTACTATAGCGTCATGCAACGTAAATGCCACCGTGTTTTTAATTGCGATCATTACTCCTCTCTTTTTTGCTGCCATGGATGAGTAAAAGATGTGTGGGAAGTTCTTGTTGGTGCAAGAAGGGGGCTTCAGTTTATGGAAATGTGTCTCCTGTACAAAGATAATGTCACTTTTATGGATTTCAGCCTCTTTCCATAATGAGGCCCTTTTAACGGGTTGATTCAAACCCATGGCATTTATAGAAAGTAGTTTGATTCCCATTGTGGGGTGTAAGGTGTTGATTAAGTCTTACTCACTGTTAGTTGAGAGAAACTCAGGCCTGTCTCTTGGGTGACCTCTGGAGTCCTGAAGTGGAAGTGCTGGATGTGCTGTTTACCTTGTTCAATGTAGGTCTTCAGTGGAGGAAATATTCACTGCTCAATCAAACAAGAGAAAGATGAACAAGAACAGTTCAACTATAGAAATATAAGCAATATAAAAGGAGGGTCTAGTAGACCAGTGTGCAGAATTGCCTGCTCAAGGTAAGAGGGGTAGTACAATTATGTAAAGTTCCGGCTAACAAACCTAGCCTGGGGCAGAACATACGGGGAACTTTGGATGATGTTGAGTTGTCAGAGAAAAGTTAATGTAGCCCACGTTCACTTCAATATATAATAGTAAGGCACAGAGATCTCTATCCTTCAGCTTTCCTGGGATCCCCTTGGAGTAGTGTGCCTCCAGGCTTTTGGGCTGGATGGCGGAGTGCGTGACGGGGTAATATCCCAAGTTTTCAACAATTTTAGGCCTTTTTCCAAGGAGGTGATTATGTAGGAAGTACCCTTCCATTCTATAGCAAGCTTGGTGGGAAATTTCCATTGATAAGGAATATTGTTATTCCACAAAGTTTTAGTGATTGCATTCAGATTTCTCCGTAACTGCATGGTGTATTGAGAGGAGTCCATGAACAATTGTAAATTGTCATATGGTTCTGGCAGGCTCCTTAACTTGCGGGATGTTTGCATTATCTGTTCCTTAATGTGAAAGAAGTGCATCCTCAAAATTACATCTCGGGGTACTTGCTCTGGTATGAAGGATGGCTTAGGGAGACGGTGGATTCTGTCAATAATAAGGTCAGTGGGTGATAAAGTAGGCAACATGGAGGAAAACAGCTCCTCTCCTCCGCGTATGCCTTTAATGCTGTGTTACCCACTGTTTCTGGTACTCCTCTGATTTTAATGTTATTGCGTCTGCTTCTGTCTTCTAAACTTGCTAGTTTCTCCTTAACCCATAGGTGGTTGGTATCTTGGGCCTCATTAGCATCCACCAGATCATTGATTGTGTCAGCAAATTCCCCCATTTTAGTTTCTATATGTGAGACTCTGTTTTCCACTGCTGCAATTTTGGTGCCAAATCTCTGCATACATGACAGCATATCAGCATGGATTGTGCTCCTTAGTGAAACCAGCATGTCCTTTAGTGTTGTATCAAGCACAGGTTGGTTTCTAGTGGGGAATGCTGTAATGGAGTCGTGTAGTTCTCTGGTGTCATCATGAGAATCACAGAATGGACTCACCTCAGGTTGATCACTCAACTTGAATCTGGCCTTCTCTGGGCTGCCAGAAATAGGACTAGAGGATTGCAGCGCTTCTTGTTTGCGAAGTTGCTGGTGTCGATCCCCGCTTCGTTTGCCTTTCTCTGTCTCGGTGAGGAGCCGCGTGTGCGGTGTGGAGAAGGAGCCGGCGCCATCTTGGCTGTGTGCCTGAAGCTGCTGGCCGAAGAAGGCCCTCAGTTTCTTCAGCTTGTGCGCGTCCTTTCTCTTACGGGACATGTCTCTCACTGCTCCCGGGGCTAGCTGTGAATGTTGGGTAGTAATATTGCGGCTCTAAGAAGCCTCCGTTGCTAATGGCCCGCTGTTCTGCTCCGGAGCTCCGTATTCAGTTGGCCATCTCCGCCGGCTGCTAGACACGCCCCCCCCAACTGGTATTTAAACGGGCGGCTTTTCTTAAGGATACTTTAGCCCACAGTGTTTGTAATCCACCACAGGAGAAGATTTTTTTTTCCAAAATTTGGTGGGGTGTCATAAGTGTAGAAGATGCGCAGTGTGTCAAATTAACAGCATTAGGGAAAGAAAAAACAGCCATTTTCACTGTAATAGTACATCCCATGATTTTCCGATTAAACCATTTATCTCATGTAATTCGGCCAACGTTGTGTATGCCATCACCTGCCCGTGTGGCCTCCAATATATTGGGAGAACCATTAGGCCACTGCATGTCAGACTCAAAGAGCACATAGGAAACATTAGGAGGGGTTTTAAAAACATCCTTTATCTAGACATTATCTAGAGACCCATGAGAGGGACCCGAACAGGACTTCCTTTTTGAGAATAGACGTTTTGAAACTTCATTGGAGGGGTGGATCTAAAAGAAGGCAGATTTCAAAGCTTGAGATGAGCTGGATTTACAGAGCTCAGACTTTGAAACCTCGAGGCCTAAACGTGGATGTCAAAATTAATGCTTTTATAGATAATTCATAACACTTTTTGTTGTACCTTCCTCTCTCCTAATATGCCTCTTTTCTGTTTAGCTATAGGTGATATTGTTATTTTGTATTAGTTATCATTTATGAATTTTTTTATACATGGTCTATGGGCCCTACAATTGGTCGCCCTGTAGGAGCCAGGACTGCCGGATGGCTCCTGGGGAGGAAGCTATTTGGAGTCCTTGGTGGTTGTACAGTGTGAGCATATTACCATGGACCCCTCTATCTTAGTTTAATTGAGGCCCTATTCAGTGGGGCCCCGTTGGGTGAGTTAGTGGTTCCCCTTAGGTGAAAGATCTGGCCCAAGTCAAGTGGCCACTGTAGATCTCTCTACATGTATTATTTCCTCTCTTTCCTTTATATTTATATAGGTCTTTGGCTTCATGGATGGATACATGTCCATTTTGATGTGTGTCTTTACTAAAGGCAATTACTTATGGACTGATCCCCGCTCGTTGGGATGGCGGATATGGGCCATCCATTTAACATATGGGACCAAGCAGTGTGTTCACCCTCTTTGAGTGGCTATGTCTCTATCTCGAGTTCATGTATGGTTAGGGATTATTAATTAATTTTTGTCGCTGGTGATATCCACACTCCCCATGAATGCTCCAGCTATGGTTAACCTTATACGAGCATGTTTTATAATAATGTTAGAGATGTGGGGAAAATCCTTCATTCCTCTTTATCATTCCTTGTATGGTTAGTCCTCCTATTTGCCAGTTGCGCTTTTATTCCATTAGGGGAGTCAGGCGGACACTTTTACACTGAGTTTTGATTGAAGTATCCAGCAAAGCTAACAGGATTGTGTCTCTACAGTGGACGCTATCCTGGTCTTCTCTAAGATGGCGGCTAAACTCGAAAATGAGGTTTGGCTTGCTGAAGGGTTTATAAGGTGGTGCGTCGGCGTGTCGCCCGTGCCCCTGGAAGACGTCACGTATGACGAAACATGTAGGGCGGAGCTATGTGCTGACGTCACCACACCTACACAGTCCGTTAAGGACGGGGACATTTACCTCCAATGTTATGCCGGCTTGTTATGCACGATTTCATTGTTTTAATGTGAGAAACCCATTTGTGATTTTAAGTTAAATATAAATTTTATTATAAAAGACATCTTGGTAGGCAAAAAGCATTACTTCCAGGTACAAGAAAAATCGGTACTATAATGTACAGAACAATACAAATCAAGTTGGATTCAAGATAATCAGAGAGGTTCAATACAAACAGGTGTACCAAGAAGGACTATAGAAAACTATCTTGTTTGCGATGTGTAAAACAGGAGACACCTAAAACCTTATTCCCATAAAAAGTATGGGAGTGAGTGAAACATGTAGGCGATAGGTGATACAAATATAAAAAAGGGAAGAGGGGGAAAGAGATGTGAAAGACCATGGGAAGTATACATTAGGGAAGGAGAAAGAAAAAAGGAAGGAAGAGAGGGAATGAGAAAGGGAGAGGAAAAAGAGAGAAGGGCAGAGCAGAGAATAAAAGAAGGGGGGGGTTTCCGGGCAGGGGAATCTCCATCCCCTGGGATAATTTTTTTTTCGCATCAAAAATCAGTTAATCAGTTAAAGCATCCATTGTTGTGAGGTCGGTCAAAAATGGTTTGGAAACGATGGGGATCGATATGTAGAATAGCATGTGGTCCGGCCTCCATTCCCTTCTAGCAGTGAGCAAGGGGCCATTCAACGGAGGAACCTTTTTTGAAAGGTCTCTTGACCCGAGTGATGTGACCACATGCTCCATAGAAATTTAAACTTTTCCCTGGAATCCATGACACTTGCCTGCATTTCCTCCATTAACATTATGTCGTTAATAGTATCTACCCATTGACCAATCGGTGGGATAATCTCGGACTTCCAGTATCTGGAAATAACCTGGTGTGCTGCTGATAGAAAAAAATGAAGAAGGGCTTTTTTCTGCTGTGTGATAGATCCAGGGAGGATGGATAAGAGGGCAATCTTAGGGGAAGGACGAAGGGTACTGTCATAGATAGCATTATGGATATGAAAAATTCGGTGCCAGAAAGGTTGAATTCGTGGGCAGTCCCACCAAATATGTAGGTATGAGCCTCTCGCTCCTTGACAGCGCCAACAATCGGTAGATGTGTTCGGAAAGATCCGATTTAACGAAACCGGGTCTCTGTACCATCTGGATAGCAGTATAACATTTTTTTCCTGGGTGTACACCGATACTGAGGATTTATGTGTGATAAAGAAAGAGGTTTGTCATTCCTCAGGAGATATAACTAACTCCAGGTCCCTAGCCCACACCTTGGTATAAGTCGGGAGTAGAGTTGAACGAACCCGAACTGTAAAGTTCGGGTCCGTACCGAACTTTCGGGTGACCGTGTCCCCAACCCGAATGTTTGAGAAATGGGGAAAGCGTTGAGAATGAGTGAAATGAGGTGGCCTGTCCCCAAAGGAGAGCCCTGAGGTCAATAGGAGATAAGTCTTGTTCTACCATGAATGCAGCTTTCGTAAAGGGGCGAGGGAACCATTCCAGAAGTCTAGAGGTCAGTGTTGCAGCGTGGTACATTTTGAAGTCAGGAAGCCCTGCCCCCCCATTCAGTTTGGGCTGACATAATAATTTAAGTTTTACCCTAGGTAGGCACTTCTGCCACATAAATTGTACAGCCATTGACCGTAAGGTTTGTCTGGATAGCAGTTTAAAATTTTTTACCTGGGCGTACACTGATACCGAGGATTTATGCATGATAAAGAAAGAGGTTTGCCCTTCCTCAGGAGATATAATTAACTCCAGGTCCCTAGCCCACACCTTGGTATAAGTCGGGAGTAGAGTTGAGCGAACCCGAACTGTAAAGTTCGGGTCCGTACCGAACTTTCGGGTGTCCGTGTTCCGAACCCGAACGTTTGAGAAAAAGTCCAGGTTCGGGTTCTGGGTTCTGGTATTTTATCATGCATTTTGAATAGCTGCAAGGCAGCCAATCAACAAGCGTTTCACTGATTTTCCCTAGAAGCCATCACAGCCATGCCTACTAATGGCATGGCTGTGATTGGCCAGTGCATCATGTGACCCAGCTTCTATATGAGGCTGGAGTCACAGTGCTGCATGTCACATGCTCTCGGGTTAGTGTAGGGAGAAGATGCTGCCGGCGCTGTGAGGGACAGATTGTGAGGGACAGATTGCAGATCTAATAACTAGGTAGAGATTACTACTACTGCTTTGAGGGACAGATTGCAAATCTAATAACATCTCATCCTGCATTACAGAACGATCTGATTACAGAACGATCTCTTATCCTGCATTACATAATGATCTGATTACATAACAATCTGATACTGGACTAGGTAGAGATTACTACTGCTTTGAGGGACAGATTGCAGATCTAATAACATCTCCCATTTTTCTTCCTTTTGCAGCCCTCTAGCACTTGCCAGGACTTTTTTACAGCAATTTTTGTGCCGAAAAGTTCGGGTCCCCATTGACTTCAATGGGGTTCGGGGTCCGGGGTCAAGTTCGGGTAACGTTCGGTACCGAACCCGAACGTTTCCGCGAAGTTCGGCCGAACCCGAACATCCAGGTGTTCGCTCAACTCTAGTCGGGAGCTCTTGATGTGTACTTGATAATAACTCTCCATACATGATTGATAACACATGGCGAGGTACCTCTGACAAAGTGCAAAGGTCTTCAAAGGGAGTCAGTCTTCTGTGTATATTCCCTGATCTGTATAGGGATTGACATGTTTTGGCTAAACTGAGGTTTGTTAGCCAATCTGGAGTACACCCCAGGCGGGACTGAGATGGTTTAAACATGCCAGAGGAAGGGTGAATAAACTCACGTGCTGTGGGCCACGAAGATCTCTCATATGAGTAATGGCAAAAGGGAGTATCGCTGTTTGGAAAGCTGGGATTATCAAAAAGGAGGGTGAGAGGGCTTGGGCCTGTCGTTAATGACCAATGCAAATGTCGCCGGTACCACACCATCAGCACTGCTATAGTCAATGGGGAAAGCGTTGAGAATGAGTGAAATGAGGTGGCCTGTCCCCAAAGGAGAGCCCTGAGGTCGATAGGAGATAAGTCTTGTTCTACCATGCAAGCAGCTTTCGTAAAGGGGCGAGGGAACCATTCCAGAAGTCTAGAGGTCAGTGTTGCAGCATGGTACAGTTCGAAGTCAGGAAGCCCTGCCCCCCATTCAGTTTGGGCTGACATATTAATTTAAGTTTTACCCTAGGTAGGCACCTCTGCCACACAAACCGTACAGCCATTGACCGTAAGGTTTTGAAAAAAGCTACTGGCAGTGAGATTGGTATGGCTTGAAACAAATATAGGAGTTTGGGTAGCACATCCATCTTCAGCGCATTAATGCGACCGAACCAGGAGGTTGGTAATTTATGCCAGGATACAACCATTCTCTTGATCTTCGACAAGACAGGAGCATAGTTTAGGGAGTAAAAAAGATGGTGCGGGATCTCAGTGCCTAAGCATTTAATAGAGCGGAAATGCCATTTGAAGGGATACGTTCAATTTGAAGTTACTGAGAGAGCCAAACCACCGCAGTTCATGAAGGAAACTGATGTGGGGTTGGGTAACATAAAGCAATAGGTCATCGGCATACAGAGAAAGTTTGAAATGGGCTGAAGGTGTCTTAATACCGTGAATATTGCTATTATTTCGTATGGCTTGGGCTAAGTGCTCGATGACAATGGCAAAAAGGAGGGGTGATAGGGGGCATCCTTGTCTTGTACCATTTTTGATAAGGAAGGGGCTGGATTTAGTGCCGTTAGCTATAACAGAAGCGGAGGGATGGCTATATAAATGATTTTGGAAAGTAAGTTGGGACCTATACCAATTTGTTGTAGGGATTGTTGCAGAAAGGGGCAGCTCACCCTGTCAAATGCTTTTTCTGCGTCACAAGCTAGCAGGCATGCGGGGATGTGGTGGTGTTTGGCATAAGAGATGAGATGTAGGGTCTAGTGGTATTATCACGAGCCTCCCTCCGAGGTATAAATCCAAACTGATCCTTATGAATAATCTCTGGCATTAGTGGGGATAACCGATTGGCAAGAATCTTGGAGAACAGTTTGAGGTCTACATTCAGTAGTGATATTGGTCTGTAACTGCTACATGAGGATGGGTCTTTGCCCGGTTTGGGAATCACCGCTATCTGAGCTAATAGCATTACAGGAGGAAGTGGGTTGTCAGCGTTAATAGAGTCAAATGCTTGTGACAGCAGGGGGGGCAATTGCGGTGCCAATAATTTGTAAAAGCAGGGGGTGTGGCAATCTGGTCCCGGACTCTTACCATTTTTGAGGCTGTTTATGGCATGGAGAAAATCATTTGTGGTGATAGGGGACTCTAGGATCCGCTTGTTGTCAGCAGAAAAAAAAAAGGGAGCGCTGTGTCACGAATATAAGAGGCAATGTCCTCGCCGGGGTCTAGTGAATGGGGAGAGAGTGGGATGTTGGGGGGTAAATTATAGAGCGAGGAATAAAAACTTCTAAATTCTTCGGCTATCTCTGAGTTTTTAGATAGCTTGGCTTGAGTGGAGGACGTGATATAGGGGATCTGGGTTTTACTTTGATGGGGATGGATAACCCTGGCTAAGTGCCTGCCACATCTATTGGCTTGGGTGTAGTGTATGTGCTTCATCTTATCTCTGAGGGTTAAGGATCATTGAGTGAATATCTGGAGTAATTCTCTGCGTGCATTGGAAAGTTGGACCAATGTGAGGGGGTCTAAATTACATTTATGGGTAGATTCTAGAGTGGCAATGAGATTTGTGAGCCGTAAGATCTCCCCGACATGCTCTCTCTTGAGCCCCATGTTGAATTAGGACACCTCTCAACACACATTTTAACGCCTCCCATTTAATAATTGGAGATGTTTGGTCTTTGGCGTGGTCTTGTATAAAGTTTTTAATTGTTTGCGATATTGCTTGCAAGCAAAGTGTATCTGAGAGTAGATTTTCATTAAGTCTCCAGGAACAGTCTATGCGGGGTGACGGGAGTCTCCCCAGGGATAAGTATATTGGAGCATGGTCAGACCAAAGTCATAGTCCAGCGTCTGGGTCCCCGTCTAGTAAGGATTGGGATACTAGAAGATAATCTATCCTACCGAGGGACCTATGCGCTGACGGATAGTGAGTATAGTCTTTTTCAGCGGGATGGAGGAGTCGCCATACGTGAATCAATGAGAGTTTGGAGAGCTCTAAACGTATTCAGTGTGGCAGGGGTGAGGGAAGACTTACCGGAAGAAGAGTCCAGTCTCGGTATCAGCGTAGCATTCAGGTCTCCGCCCAATATCAGGTTAGAGGTGCCGAATGATTTGAGGCGGGCTGTCATGGAAGAGAGGAATCTCAGCTGATCCTGATTGGGGAAATAAACGTTAGCAACCTTTATGATAGTATTGTTATGCATTAGTTTTATAAAAATGTAGCGACCACTAGGATCTATAATGGAGTCTATTACTTGAGGTTGGAATGAGGAGTGAAAGGCAATGGAAACCCCCTTAGACCTGGCGATAGGGTTGGTGCTGTGGTACCAAGTAGTATAGTGTCTATTTTTAATTGCAGGGATTGTGTCAGCGCGAAAATGGGTCTCCTGTAGGAATAGTAGCTGGGTTTTCATTTTCTGAAAATGGAAAAGAATCTGTCTCCTCTTCTCGGGTGTGTTAAACCCTCTACAGTTGAGAGAGGCGATCTGAAGGGCTACGGAGGATGCCATAGGGGTGGATGGAGTGAAACTGAGGACCACAAGGGGGAGTACCTCCCCTGCCCGGGGGGAGAAGGCAAATTGAGTAATCTAAAAAAGATCAGAGGAGGAGAGAAAAAAAAGGAAAGAGACAGATAGGGGGAGAGAAAGTAAAAGCATGTATGAGTGATATAACAGCAGCAAACCGAATATAACAAAAAAGCAAACCAGAGAAGAGCAAATGGGAGCTTTAGTTCTTTTAGATCCGTACTCTCTTTCTGTCGCTTATATCAAAAATGCCTATGTAGGTACAGTGATATTAAGGTCCTGATAGGCTCAATTGCAGCAATTTTGGATTAGGGAGCCCGCTGTGTTCCATTTAAAGGAGGCCACATGGCATAGTGATTAGTCCTTTGAGTAGTAAAACGGAAAGTGAGAGAGAGTGTGGAGGTGAGTAGTCAACTGGGAAGTCACTGGGTTCCAAACTATAGTGCAGAGCAGCAGCAACTCCGTAACTGCTATTACAGAGGGGCATCCTCCGTAATAGCAAACCAAGGCTAGAACAGAAAAAACAAAAAAACACAAGAGAAAAATATAGAACTCCAAAACATTATTATGGAAAGGTAAAATTTCCAGTGCTCAAGAAAGAGCTAGGAGGCAATATCTGATCCTTGCAAGAGGCATAGAGGAAGTCTCATCCCACAGGGGATTTGGAAGCCGACAAGGAGGCTCGTTTCTTTTTCTTGGGGCGTTGTTGCCATCCAGTTGTCAGTGGAAGTGCCGGGGTAGCCGCTCTCAGAGGCCAATCCGGAATGGAGATTTGTGGAAGTTCAACAGTCCCCAGAAAGTTGGCTAAATCTCCAAGCGTTCTGAGGATGGCGGTCTTACCCTCGTGAGTGGCGGAAAGATAAAACAGGAAGCCCCAACGATACTTAATTCTCTTAGTTTGCAGGGTGTCAGTGAGAGGCTTAAGAGCCTTCCGCATAACCAAAGTCAGTTTAGATAAGTCCGCCAGGATCATAATGGGAGTTTCATTAAACAGGAAAGTGTCCTGTGTGCGAGCAGCTTGCATGATATCAGACTTAATCTTGAAAAAATGGATTCGGCAAATAAGGTCCCTGGGGGAAGCCGGACTAGGGTTGCGGGGACCCAGAGCACGATGAATGCGATCAATCTCAATTTCAGAACCTAAGGGTTTCTGTAGGAGCTGGTTAAATATAGTCATGGCAGCGCTGCATAAGTCTTTGGTTTCCACTGTCTCTGCGGATATTGTTCCTCCTGCTCCTGTTCTCCTGGTAGTCAAGACCATAAAAGAGTTGCTGTATTTGGTCTGTATGTTCCTGTAGTATGGCGTCGTGGTCATTCAGTTTAGCCACAGTGTCCTCCACCACCAGCTCTATATCTTCCATCCTGCGACCTATGTCTCTGCGCAGGTCGGACACTTCCTGCTTATAGGTCCGTTCTAGTCTGGACACATAGGCCTCAAAGTCATTCCTTGTGGGGAGGGCCTTTATATATGCCTCCATGTCCCAGCCGTTTCTAGAGCACTGGGACATGGGTGAAGGGCTCCTAGAGTGTGTAGACCCTCAGTCAGACTCAGGGGGAAATCTGGCACGCTGTCTTGTTTGGACTCGGGACGTCGTGTGTGCCTTGTGGAGCTAGCCAGCGCCATCTTGGAAGCCAGGGAGTTCTTCGCGTGCTGTCCCGAGCGGGTGAAAAACCTGCCGATCTCTCCCTCTTTATGGCTCCCGCCGGAGCCTCGGCAGTCTCCCTCGTTTCTCTTACCCATCCCGGTGGTGCTTGTGCCTTTTGAATATGAGTGAAAGCCGTGAGATAGCCGGTCGGAGCGGGAGCTAGGAAGAAACACGTCCTATCTCGCCATGCGTCAGGCCACGCCCCCCCATTTGTGATTTTAAATAAAAGCTGTTTATACGGTTTTACACTATGGGCCCTCTGCTTTCTTTCTACCTATATCTGCTGTCGAGGTTGATGTATTAGAAAGTTTGCCCATTCAGCTGTACATCCACCTGGTTGTTCGGAGGAGGAGAGGATTGGCTATTTAGACCTCACAGAAGGTGGTATCTGCCTGCTCTTCTGACCCACTAGTAATAGTGAGTCCATATTTTGTGGTAAGAGTACCCATTCCTACCCTCACTTGGTGTGCATGCTTCCGGTGGTGGACTGGTTTGGAGTATAACTACAGATACCTCGGTGCACCTTCTGCCATTCCTAGATCCTGGGGACTCAGTCTCTATGCTCTCAGGACCTTATGCCTGGAACACCAGATATATTGATTCTTTTCACAGACTTTTTCCACCTTGGAACACACTTTTGATTATTTCTATTTTTGGCACCTTCGTTTATCTTCTGTTATATGTTATTAGCACTAATATTTTGAGTTCTATGTATATGACCATATATATATATTATCACGTATAGCGCAACATTTATATTACTGTCTTATCCATGATTTATCACATGGTTTGTTGCAGCTGCACCTGGCACTTTAGCGCAATGCTGTTTTAATTTTATGCAACCCAGGATATGAAAGGAGACTGGGAAGTACAACTACCCATTATTAATAAAGCAGTTGACGTACCAGTCAACATTCATTCCATATGGCACATAACTTTTTAGGTCGTAGATCCAGCAGGTCTCCATCCTGGAGATTTCTCCCCTAACATGGCTATCTCACCAGTGCGGAGTAAATTGATCGATGGCTACAATAGAGGTTCCCGCTGGATCCCTCCCGTGATGTTCCAAATAGTGTCATGAAACAGAATGCTTGGGGAATCCCTTAATAATATTGGTCACATGCTCACCTACCCTCACGTTCATGGCTCTTACAGTACGACCCACATACTACAAGCCACAAGGGCAGGTGAGCATGTAAACCACATTCTGGGAGGTACAAGTGATGAATGTCTTCACATCATAGGTCTTTTGTGTCACGGTAGAGCTAAATTGACAGATCTTCCTGTCCTTAAGTTTATTTAACTGGCAAATCTTGCACTAACGACATGGAAAGTACCCTTTTAATTGTTAAAAAAAAGAGACTCTATGGGGTGGATCCATAATGTTAGGAGCTATTTGAAGTCTCAGGGGGACCCCTAAAGACCACCTGTGGTCTCTCAGGAAGTGTGGGGCCCAAAACTTTGTCATTCAACAACACACCTCAATGTTTTTTCATTATTCTCTTAATTTCATAGTGCTGATGGGAGAACGTGGGTTACCCGTATTATCCTGGATCATGGTGTTTCTATCCATATCTCCAACCTCTCTAATTGTTTGCTCCAAGGCAGCTGGTTCATACCCCTTATCAAGGAATCTGCCCTTTAGAATTTTCGCCTGTTGAAGAAATCTTCCCTCAGAAAGCAGTTACGCCTGAGTCGAATAAATTGTCCCCTGGGAACAGTCCTAAGCCAACTAGGGTGATGGCAGCTCTCGGGGCCAATATAACCATTACAATCCATACTTTTGAAAAGTGTGGTGGTCAGCAGTGAATCATCCCTGACTTCAATGTTCAAATCGAGGAAGTGAATCCTGGTTTTACTGGCTTCGTATTGCAAAACTATGCCCAACGAGTTGGCATTAAGCTCACACGTGAAGGAATCAAGGGAGGTTCTACTGCCATCCCATAGGAGGAGGACGTCATCTATATACCTGCCCCAGAAGACCACCTCCGGTCTCATGGCGGCATAGATGACATCCTCCTCCCACTTGGCCATAACTAAATTTGCCATGCTGGGGGCGAACTTGTCCCCCATCCTCTAGTTTGTAAATAAAAGGAGCCACCGAACCAAAAATAGTTCCGTGACATAGCAAACACAAGGAGACTCAAAACAAACTCTCTCTGGTCAGGATCCAATTCCGGGTCTCTTTCCAAGAAGGTCCTGACAGCAGCAAACCCGTCAGAGTGTGAGATTATAGTGTAGAGGGAGGCTAAATCTTTTGTCACCAGAATGTAGCCTTCCCCCCATGTAATCTCACTCAGACCTAATGACTTGAGCCGAGTCTTTAATATAAGACTGGGTACAAGAGACAAGGGGCTGTAGAAAACTATCAATATACCTCCCAACTCGAGAGGTGATTGAGTCAAGCCCACTAATAATGGGCCTCTCTGGGGGGTTAACCTGATCTTTATGGATCTTGGGAAGGTAATACATGATTGGCACATGGGGTGCAACCGGAACCAGGAAGGCTTTCTCCTTTTTGTTCAACAAACCTCTCTCAAACCCATCACTGACCAACTTGACTAGATCCTTTTTAAATTTGGTTGTGGAATCATGAGCCAAAGGGACATATGTTTCTGTATCGGACAGAATTCTGTCCATTTCAGCCACATATGCCATTTTGTCCAAAACGACAATGCCACCGCCTTTATCAGCTGGGCGTACTAATATGTCATTCCTCCCCTTTAGTAATTTTAATCCCTCATTAAATTTCAGGCTATTGTTATTCTTCTTGACCTTCAATTTATCGATGTTCTTGAGGACCAGGTCTTTGAACACTGCAATGGGGGGGGGGAACGTTACCGGGGGTATTAAATATTGAACCTCAAATACATAAATAAATATGCGCTACACATACAAGGGTTCATAGATAAAAAAAAGTGATGATAGCAGCTAGCATAATCTTGATTGATCATTCAAAATTAGATAACATATAGTCCAATATGAGGCGCTTGATAAACAAATGATGAACAGAAAATAACAGAATGAAGATCCAGCAACCCTTCAGTGTGAAATCGAAACACACCAGACCACGTGAACAGGCAATCTCCTTACCAGAACCCTATTAAGGTAGCGCATATGATAAAACTCTATCTCCTTTAAATGGATCCCGGTGAGAAGCTCCTGCAGTATTAACAAAACAAATTATCTCCGGCCAGTGACACCACAGTCATGGGGAAACAAGAAGAGTAATCCAACATAGTGAAGCCCGTCACATGAGTTTAAAAAAGGGTTTAATAAGTTATACTCACATAACAGCAGATAAAAGACAACACCAAACAAACATTTCCAATAGACCGCGGTTGAGCTGGGGCATGCTAGGCTGGAGATAATTCGTTTTGTTAATACTGGAGGAGCTTCTCACCGGGATCCATTTAAAGGAGATAGAGTTTTATCATATGCGCTACCTTAATAGGGTTCTGGTAAGGAGATTGCCTGTTGATGTGGTGTGTTGTGTTTCGATTTCACACTGAAGGGTTGCTGGGTCTTCATTCTGTTATTTTCTGTTCATCATTTGTTTATCAAGCGCTGCATATTGGACTATATATTAAATAATGAAGCATTTGCCAAACCGGTATTTCTAATATTGCCTACCCCATCTTCCCTAGTTCTAGGGGGTTTGGAGAGGAGATACCTTTGTATATTGCTTTTTCTGATATACCTCTGGACGTCCATGAATGTTGTGAACTTGTCCAAAGGTTTATCCGGGGCAAATTTCAACCCGTGATTAAGTACAAACTTTTATGGTTCTGTAAGTACCCCAGAGCTCAAATTATATATGCCACTGTCAGAGGAGAAATCTTGGGGGAAAAAAGGGGGAAGGGAATGTTGGGACTATTGCGGTGCAAACATAGTTTCAAATGTGAGACAAGTAGAATTTGATTAAAAACTTTGACATATTTTAGTTCAGACAAATAATCTCGGAGAGGAAAAAATTCTCTGAGATTTGTAACATTCAAGAATTAAACATTAAGTAAATACAATGGATGCACATATACAGTGTATATATAATAGCATTGACATGTACGTTTTTACAGTGCCGAGAAGGTCCGTGTAACGTCCAACATGTTTCGCCTGTGTGGCTTCCTCAGGGACTAACGTGAACCAGCACCTGTATTAATGCTCTACTAAAGAAACAAATAAATGAATATGGTTTGATGAAGATCACAGTTAAATATGCCTTGCACAACAAGCACGAATTTGAGAAATTGGAAGTGTGTTACCTACCACCATATCTATAGTGCTCCATATAAAGGCCTTGGACACCCGGTGCCGACGTCACACCAGGGGAGAGAACAATGCACATCCACAGGCTGCCTATACTTTGCCTAGATGGTCTTCATGATGCTATGTAGAGCAAAAGAAATATGAGAAAACAATAATTCTCATATCATATACGAGCCTTACATGAATTTGTATTTAAGTATAAATGGAATATATAAAAACATTTTTTGAAAAAAGGGTCATACCTTTTTAAAAGGGAAGGCCCCTTTAAGGTAACCTCTGCAACGCAAAGGATGTTCGTTACAGGGCTAAGGTACAAGTAGAGATAGCACTAGAAAACAGATATAGTAATAAAAATAATTAGTTAATGTCAAGATTCGTTTCAAAGTCAATTGCAATATCAAGCGCTAAGCAGGAAGTAGGGGCATTCTATCATTTGACATAGAGCGAAGGTTCAACACCATACTCCATGGAAAATGGTCTAGATTTATATCTCCTCATATACTCTCCTCATTTTTCTTTCGGAACCTCCTCCCCCCTCTGGTCCCTCTCTTTCTTCTCCACCCTGTTTGTTTCTTGCTGGACACTTGGGAAAAAAATGGGGATTATTAGCTTGAGGGGGAACCTGATCATCATAATGGGGTCTCCTAGATTCATGGTGGCCCTGGCCCCCCCAATGTGAGGAGGGTCCCACGTTGTATCCATTTCTGGGAGTATACTGTGAGGGGTGTGAGGTAATATATCTCCTATCATAATCATAATTTTCATCATCATCCTGCCTAAGTGGAGCGTAATAATTATAAGACTCAACAACATTATAGGATGACGGCTTCTGTTCGTTATATGTGTTGTTACGACCATTACCCCTGCGTCCACTGGGACCTGGTCTAGGGTGGGCAGGGTGGTTAACTCACGCCTTGGTCCAACCTCCCCTAGGTGTATGGGCACCAGGGGTGTTATTGTGACCTAATTGGGTAAGCAGCCCTTTCAGGGGAATAAGGGGACCAGGGGTAGAGGGCTGGGTTGCCCCTCCATTGGCGACCACGGTTCTCTTAATTTACCACTTGAACACTCGGTTCTCCATAAAATCCTCAGAATCCCTGAAATATTTTTTCTTTTTCTTAATTCATTGGTCGTTTTCCTCTTTCTCCAACACTTTTTAGGCCATCAGATTTGGATTTATACTCTTCCATTTCCTTAAACTGGGAGAGTTTTTCTCGAAGCGCTAAAATGTCATCATTTATTGGCCCCCGGGAGCTGCCATCACCCTAGTTGGCTTAGAGCTGTTCCCAGGGGACAATTTATTTGACTCAGGCGTAACTGCTCTCTGAGGGAAGATTTCTTCATACAGGAAGAAATTCTAAAGGGCAGATTCCTTGATAAGGGATATGAACCGGCTGCCATGGAGGAAACATTTAGAGAGGTTGGGGTATGGATAGAAACACCATGATCCAGGATAATACGGGTAACCCACGTTCGACACAGCAGGATTTTAGGTTTTCTTTTCTCACCACCTTTTCCCATCAGCACTATGACATTAAGAAAATAATGAAAAAACATTGGGGTGTGTTGTTGAATGACAAAGTTTTGGGCCCCACACTTCCTGAGAGACCACAGGTGGTCTTTAGGGGATTGCCCCCCCTGAGATTTCAAGTAGCTCCTAACATTATGGATCCACCCCATAGAGTTCCCTTTTTTCAACAATAAAAAGGGTACTTTCCATGTCGTAAGTTCCATGTCTGTGACACAAAAGACCTATGATGTGAAGACATTCATCACTTGTACCTCCCAGAATGTGGTTTACATGCTCACCTGCCCTTGTGGCTTGCAGTATGTGGGTCGTACTGTAAGAGCCATGAACTTGAGGGTAGGTGAGCATGTGACCAATATTATTAAGGAATTCCCCAAGCATTCTGTTTCACGACACTATTTGGAACATCACGGGAGTGATCCAGCGGGAACCTCTATAGTAGCCATCGATCAATTTACTCCGCACTGGCGAGGTAGCCATGTTAGGAGAGAAATCTCCAGGATGGAGACCCGCTGGATCTACGACCTAAAAAGTTATGTGCCATACGGAATGAATGTTGACTGGTACATCAACTGCTTTATTAATAATGGGTAGTTGTACTTCCCAGTCTCCTTTCATATCCTGGGGGTGGTTAACCCTTGTTCTTCCAATGGGTTCATTTTGACCGCTGTTTGGTGCTTATTTGTATCTCTGGGCAATAACCTTCATTTTGGGGCCATTATATGTCCTTAAATATTGCCCATTGATATATGTATCACATGTCTTATTTTGCCCACTAGATGGAGCTTTTTCTCTATCTCATGTAATTAAAGTATTATATTATTTTGATTGCTTGTCCTTTTCTTTGACATTTGGTCTGGGGAAATCTACCTTTTGTCTTGATTGCTTCAATTAAGGTGTGGCGATTCTAGTACTGTTTAAAATAGGCAGTTTTCCCCTTTACCTTTGTGGAACGCACCGGCGGTGACAAGATGCGTTCCACGTTTGGTTCTTCTGATGTTTTTTATTATTATGTATGTTTTTAATATCTGACACTTTCAATGATTCTTTATATAAAGTAGCAGTCTTTTGATGTGAGCACTATGTGATAATGTGTGTTTTATCATTGTGGAAACTAGCCTGCTCCTTGGTGGGCCCTATCATTGTGCACTCCAGGATGTTTACATGGGAATTGAACTTCCGGCGATGACACAGTGCGCTCCACTGTGATGATTGGTTCATCTCCTGGTATGCTCTATTATTATGGGGCATTCCAGGATATGTACATGTGTATTGAACTTCCGGTTCGGCTGTTGGAGCACACCGGCAATGACGCAATGCGCTCCACGCTTCATTTCCTGTTCTTCTGATATAAATAAGTTTGGTCCCTATATCCAAACTTTTTACCAGGTTGTCTATGCTGACATCCTCCGTCTATGTCAACATACCCCTCGTACATCCTCTTCATCCTCCAACCTCATCCAGGCTGAACAGATTGCTCTAAATAGGTTCTCCAAGAACTCTGACATCATCATCAAGCCTGCGGACAAGGGAGGTGGCTTGGTGGTCCAGAACAGGTCTGACTATCTCAAGGAATCTATCCGGCTACTCTCAGACACCAAAACCTACACCAAGTTACCCAAAGACCCCCTCCCCAACTACATTATAGAAGCACATGACATAATCCATAGAGCTTCCACAGAGGGGATCATAAACAAACTATAAACATCTTGTCTCAAACATCAGTTCTATCACAGACCTTACTTTTACCATTTACCCAAAATCCGCAAAGATCCTGAAAACCCACCTGGTAGACCTATTGTGGCACCGGTGTTATCCAGATGGTCCACCCAAAAGTCCTAGAAACGCCTAAAACCCATTTACCATTTTCATTCCAGACACTATCTTGACTACAAACTCTGTTCTACAAATATCAAACAAATACTAGGGGAGACACCTTCGAGATACCTAATACAGTACACGAAGATATTACATCAACCCCTCCCCCAGAAACCCATTGAACCACATCCAAAACCACAGACTCTCATCGGCCTATCTAAGGAACTCTATCAGTCTGGACAAGACCTGGTGGTTCGGTGGAGGGAACAGGCGTCCGAACTACTACTACAGTCTCAAGAACCTCTTGGATAAATCTCGTTAGACAAGTCGGACCT
>BLSH010259961.1:465514-476106 GCA_018402905.1 Glandirana rugosa | reverse complement strand
ATCGCTGGAAACTCCTATTTGCATTGCAGGAGTTGCCATCACCCAAGGTGGGCAAAAAACATTCCCAAAAGCCAATATTGCCATCTCAAACACAACTGTACCCGAGAAGAGGACTACAATAAACATGGGCAGTTACTAAAGAAAAAATTCTGGAAAAAGGCTATCCGCTTACCGTCATAGATGAGGCTTTTTCTTTCTTTAAACAAAACTCAGCCACAGCCAATAGAGAGCCAATCCCCTCCCAGTCAATACAACCTCTCAGATTCACAACCAACTTCCACACTCAGTTTCGGAATATGGAACGCATATTCCAAAAACACTGGGCCATCCTGCAAGAGGACCCACAACTAAAATCCACCATTACAGCTTGACCACGCATCTCCTATGGACGGGCTAGCCCCCAGCAAAATCAAATCAGTTTCCACCACCATCAGTGCCCCTCAAGTTTTACAACATCCATGGCATGTACCAATGCCATAAAGCCCTATGCCTAACGTGTCCACATGTCACCCACAGACAGAAAGAATTTCAGGCCAAAGGCAAGAGCTATCCCATCACTGATTTCTATACATGCTCTTCCAACTTTGTCGTATACTGTTTGTCCTGTCCCTGTGGCCTACTGTAGGTGGGCCACACCACCCGTACACTACGACAGAGGTTTGGACAACACAGGTGGCTAGTGGATGTCGGCTCTGACCAGCATAGTGTCCCCAAAAACTTTCTCACACATCATGAACATTCCTCCCAGGGCCTCAGAGTCTAGGTAATTGAGGCCATCTCCAACACCCTTCCAGCAGCCGAACGGTTCAGACGCCTGTGTTCCCGAGAATACTACTGGATATACCGATTGGATTTCTTGGCACCAGGGGGACTGAATGAAGAATTACTCCCCTACTCTAATCTCTTCACCGCATACTTTAAAATTATGACTACTACCCAGTTTTTCATTGCATATTTTTCATTTTTCTCTTTTCACTATCTTTTTTTTTCTTCCAACTTGCCCTGAAGCGTCCCTTGTATTAGGATCGCTCTTCCCAGTCAGTTTGAGTACATGCAAACTCCAAGCAGGTGTTGTCGTGGTCGGGATTCGATCCAGTGACCCTTTTGCTGCTAGGCAAAAGTGTTAACCACTACACCACTGTGCCACTCATACTCAACATAAAGAACTCAGTCCCTTTCCAAACATCGCCACATATCCTGGGAACATGACACCGTCCTCCCCTAACAGATAAAAAGTCACCACGAACATGGCCTCCCCCTATTGCCTGAGGAAGGAGCAAGAATGCTCCGAACGCAAGCACCTCCCACTCCACCCTGCATCCGCTAGTGAGGTCAGCGGTGGTTCCTGAGCCCCATCTGAGTCCCTGGAAGTGCTGGAAGCCACCAGCTTAGCCAGTACCAGCAGCCACCAGTGTTCCCCGCCTGCAGCCCGTCCTTCTGAAGGAGTGGATGAACCTCTACATAAGGCCTATTGCCACACATGCGCTGACAATGCTTTTATCTTGTGAGTCGCCATTTGTCTTTTTAATAAAGATGTTTTTATACTGCTGCACTTAGATTGGCACTGCTCTTTTTCTGTTCCATAAATATGTGTGCTGTGTGTGGTAGACACACCTCCGATGAAATCCTATTGGATGAAATGCATCAGCTGACGCTGCTCCACATCCAGCACGATTTCTGAACCATGGTGTCTCATACAAGCTTGTGTTTTACTGTATATACTGAATGTGAGTAGGCATTTTAAAATAAACACTTCTGGTTTTACTTTGGTGGGCTTCACTATTGGCTTCCTTTCTTCTTTACATGTCCGTTGAGAGCCATAGAGGAAGGTTGTTTCCATTATAAGCTTGCTTTGACTGATTAAGTTTACCACGTGAAGAGGTGTCTGCAATGGATGTCCCCTCGGCTGGTCTGACGTTTGGAGGAAAATAGATTCCTATATGCGATTTTATTATAGTTTTTTGGTAAGGAGACTTGCTGGACATGTTGGTGGATTGTGATTTTTTTCCATTCCTGTGCACATGAGCTGGTGTTGGGACTTTTCTCTTACCTGCAGATCCTTCAAGGACTATGCTTATGAACTTTTTAGCGCTGCATTATCATTTTTTTTATCCAGGAATTTGTCCAATCTAGAGACTAAATCTCTCACCCCTGGAACAAAATCGGCAATTAACCCATTTCATACCGCCACAGTATATTTACTGCGGCAGTGTGGACGTGTCCCGCGAATCGCCATAAATATATGGCAATTTGCAGAGTGGCAGCTAGGGGGCGAGCTCCGTACTCAGGAGGAGTGTAAATGAGTGAATGTAAACACGGCGGTTCCCGGCTCTGTCAGTGGGGACATAGGAGATCTACTGATCCCTGTTACTGGGATCAGTTAGATCTCTTATGCCCATAACAGTCCAGCCCCCCCCCCCCCCCCCACAGTTAGAAAGCATTCAGGGAACACAGTTAACCCCTAGATCTCCCCCTGTAGGTTAACCCCTTCACTGCCAATGACATGTATACAGTAATCAGTGGACATTTACATTTCTGATCGCTGTATAAATGTCAAAATGGTCCAACATGTCCGCTGCAATATCCCAGTACCGCTAAAAATCGCAGATCACCGCCATTACTAGTAAAAAATAAAAAAAATAAAAACCCCAGAAATGAATTCTCATCATTCGTAAACGCAGCAACTTTTGCTCAAACCAATCAATAAATGCCGATTGCGATTTTTTTTTACCAAAAATATGAGGAAGAATATAAATCGGCCAAAACTGATAAAAAAAAAATGTTTTTTTATATTTTTTTTTGATTTGTATTTTAGCAAAAAGTAAGAAAAAATGTTTTTTTTTGCAAAATTGTCACTCTTTTTTTGTTTATAGCGGTGATCAGAAGTGACGCAGAGGTGATCAAATACCACCAAAAGAAAGCTCTATTTGTGGAAAAAAAGGACGCAAATTTTGTTTGGGTACAATGTCGCACGACTGCGCAATAGTCAGTTAAAGCGATGCAGTGCCGAATCGCAAAAAGTGTTTTGGTCCTAAAGGGGGAAATCCTTCTGGGGCTGAAGTGGTTAAATACACTGGTCAAATGCTAAAAAGTAATAATACATGCTGTACATAACCCTACAGTAAAATAAGAACAGTATTTGAAGTATACATACAGAATGGATAAATCTCATTGTTTTCTCACTAATGTAAGACCATAAGTACCTATTAAATCCTTCTTTTCTCTAAATAGCTCTTGAAAGATAATTAGACAGCATTTTGCATTAATCATGGCAATGATAACGTGTAATGTAATTTCGTATGCACATATAACTAACCTGTGACTTACATTACATTTTTATATTGGTGGAAAACAAACATTGTGGCCTTCTCAATTACAGTACTACAATATAAATACACCTGTAATTATACTTACTTTGCTCACATTGTTCACATTATATTGCTCACTGTATACTGCGTATTCCCAATGTTCCTTTAATACAAGTTTTTATTTAGTTTTCACTATTCAGTCAGTTTCTGTAAACCTAGAATGTTAAATACAGTATCTCACAAAAGTGAGTGCATCCCTCACATTTTTGTAAATATTTTATTATTTCTTGTCATGTGACAACACTGAAGAAATGACACTTTGCTGCAATGTAAAGTAGTGCATGTACATCTTGTATAACAGTGTGAATTTGCTGTCCCTTCAAAATAACTCAACACACAGCCATTAATGTCTAAACAGCTGGCAACAAAAGTGAGTACACCCTAAGTGAAAATTTCCAAATTGGGCCCAAAGTGTCAATATTTTGTGTGGCCACCATTATTTTCCAGCACTGCCTTAACCCTCTTGGGCATGGAGTTCACCAGAGCTTCACAGGTTGCCACTGGAATCCTCTTCCACTCCTCCATGACGATATCACAGAGCTGGTGGATGTTAGAGACCTTGCGCTCCTCCACCTTCCATTTGAGGATGCTCCACAGATGCTCAATAGGAGTTAGGCCTGGAGACATGCTTGGCCAGGCCATCTCCTTTACACTCAGCTTCTTTAGCAAGGCAGTGGTCATATTGGAAGTGTGTTTGGGGTCGTTATCATGTTGGAATACTGCCACGTGGCCCAGTCTCCAAAGGGAGGGGATCATGCTCTGCTTCAGTATGTCACAGTACATGTTGGCATTCATAGTTCCATCAATGAACTGTAGCTCCCCAGTGCCGGCAGCACTCATGCAGCCCCAGACCATGACACTTCCACCACCATGCTTCACTGTAGGCAAGATACACTTGTCTTTGTACTCCTCACCTGGTTGCCTCCAGACATGCTTGACACCATCTGAACCGAATAAGTGTATCTTGGTCTGATCAGACCACATGACATAGTTCCAGTAATCCATGTCCTTAGTCTGCTTGTCTTCAACAAACTGTTTGTGGACTTTCTTGTGCATCACCTCACATTTTTGTAAATATTTTATGATATCTTTTCATGTGACAACACTGAAGAAATTACATTTTGCTACAATGTAAAGTCGTGAGTGTACAGCTTCTATAACAGTGGACATTTGCTGTCCCCTCAAAATAACTCAACACACAGCCATTAATGTCTAAACCGCTGGCAACAAAAGTGAGTGCACCCCTAGGTGAAAATGTCTGAATTGGGCCCAATTATCCATTTTGCCTTCCCGGTGTCATGTGACTCGTTAGTGTTAAAAGGTCTCAGGTGTGAATGTGGAGCAGGTGTGTTAAATTTGGTGTTATCACTCTCACTCTCTCATACTGGTCACTGGAAGTTCAACATGGCACCTCATGGCAAAGAACTCTGAGGATCTGAAAAAAAATAATTGTTGCTGTACAATTAAGATAGCCTAGATAAGAAAATTGCCAAGACTCTGAAACTAAGCTGCAGCACAAGGGTCACAGCATACAGCTGTTTAACAGGACAGGTTCCACTCAGAACAGGCCTCGCCATGGTCGACCAAAGAAGTTGAGTGCACATGCTCAGGGTCATATCCAGAGGTTGTCTTTGGGAACTAGACGTATGAGTGCTGCCAGCATTGCTGCAGAGGTTGAAGGGGTGGGGGTCAGCCTATCAGTGCTCAGACCATATGCCGCACACTGCATCAAATTGGTCTGCATGGCTGACATCCCAGAAGGAAGCCTCTTCTCAAGATGATGCATAAGAAAGCCCACAAACAGTTTTCTGAAGATAAGCAGACTAAGGGCATGGATTACTGACTGAAACCATGTTCTACTGACTGAAACCATGTCCAAGATGAACTTATTTGGTTCAGATGGTGTCAAGCATGTGTGGGGTGGCAACCAGGTGAGGAGTACAAAGACAAGTGTGTCTTGCCTACAGTCAAGCATGGTGGTAGGAGAGTCATGGTCTGGGCCTGCATGAGTGCTGCCTACATTGGGGAGCTACAGTTCATTGAGGGAACCATGAATGCCAACATGTTGTCAGGGAAATGGCCGTGAAGATGCAATCCTGCCAGGAATCGTAATGGATGCCATGGGCGCATTCCGGTGTGAATCTGCGATTGCATCGGCGCGAGTGCCCGCGCACAACGTGACAAAAGGAACGTCACCTGGGCTATAAAAGGACTATGGCTGCCTGCCTCAAGTGCTGGATTATCTTCAGCTCTCCTGATTTCTGAACCCTGTAACCATGCTTGATTCCCGTTGTGATCTGGCTTGATCTTTGACCTGCTACCTATTCTCCTGATCTTCGACCTGGCTTGTTTCTCTGACCATCCATCTGCCTGCTTAACAGTGTTTGACCCTCAGCTTGCTGATAGGACTTTGCCTCTACTTGATCTACTGTGTATGACCCTGGCTAGCCACATGAACTCTATTTTTGCCTGAACTACTGTGTTTTATCCCTTGCCTGCACACAGACTTTCCTCTGCCAGATTCACAGCATTAGATCCCAGCTAACCTCCTTGGACTTGCTCTTGTGTTATTTACTGTGTTTGAACCTGGCTTATTGCATGGACTGTGCACTCATCTGTCACTTCAGTGTTTGACCCCCAGCCTGCCCAGTGGTCTCTTCCAGGCTGGATTACCTGTGCTGGACATTCAGCTTACTTTCAAAGACTTGCCATCGGTCCCTGCTGGTCTATTACACCTGTTCCAGTGGCCCCACAGACTCTGAGCTACCTGCTGTACCTCCCTGCTAAGGTACCCTTCAGCCAGGCCTTTACTGCTGCTGCCATACACCAGCCTTGCTGTATCTAGCTTGAGTTCCTGTGCACCGGCTCCTGGTCTCAGCCTTCACCTCCTGCACCTGCCGGGCTATCCAGTTACTTCCAGCGACCTGTGCTTCTTTGTGCGGCATACCCTCTGTCTCACTGTCAGGGCTATAGCGCACTCAGCCACATGGGGAGCCCCTCTCTGCATTTGGCTTCAGATCAGGTACATGACACATGTACTTTGACATACTGAAGCAGAGCATGATCCCCTCCCTTCAGAGACTGGGCTGCAGGGCAGTATTCCAACATAACGACCCCAAACACACCTACAAGATGACCACTGCCTTGCTAAAGAAGCTGAGGGCAAAGGTGATGGACTGGCCAAGCATGCCTCCAAACCTAAACCCTATTATGCATCTGTGAGGTTTCCTCAAATGGAAGGTGGAGGAGCACAAGGTCTCTAACATCCACCAGCTCTGTGATGTCGTCATGGAGGAGTGGAAGAGGACTCCAGTGGCAACCTGTGAAGCTCTGGTGAACTCCATGCCCAGGAGGGTTAAGGCAGTGCTGGAAAATAATGTTGGCCACACAAAATATTGACACTTTGGGCCCAATTTAGACATTTTCACTTAGGGGTTTACTCACTTTTGTTGCCAGCGGTTTAGACATTAATGGCTGTGTGTTGAGTTATTTTGAGGGGACAGCAAATTTACACTGTTATACAAGCTGTATACTCACTACTGTACATTGTAGCAAGGTGTCATTTCTTCAGTGTTGTCACATGAAAAGCGATAATAAAATAGTTACAAAAATGTCAGGGGTGTACTTACTTTTGTAAGATACTGTGTATATATATATATATATATATATATATATATACATATATATACACACACACACATATATATATATATATATTATTATAGAGCTTTGATTGTTATTATTTGAAAAAGTGTAACCTAATATGAACTTACTTGCTAAGGTTGATATCTAGAGACGCAAGATTGAGAATGAGAAATGTTTAATTGTTCAGACTAATGAAAATGCAAAGAATTTTATATTGCCATTTCATCTCTGCTTCTAAGTTTCTCTCCAGCTAATTTAATGAGACCCCCTTCATCCCATATTTAATGGTTGTATAGGGTTGGCAGACTTTAAAAATAATGGTAACCCCAGTCATCTTTAAAAAATACAGTGTGCAACTGAATAATTCATGAAATATCAATTAAAAATGAGCAACCTGCAGAGGTTGGACAATACAGTGTGAGGAAGCAAAAGAATAGAAAACTTGATCAGTCAAATAAGGTCTTTTAAAGACCTTTCACCTTTTTGTGAATGTACTATGTTGTTACATTCTGTAAAAATGGATTTCAAAATTGTGTACCTAGTATAAAAGTATTTCAATTACTGTTAATCTCACATACATTTTCCTATTATGTGCACTAAACTTAAGTCAGTAGTCAGTTATCAATTGAACTGAACCTCTAAAAAAATATTATTAGAAAGATTTAATCAGTTTGTGGATTGGCAACTGGAAAACAGTGGCCACACTCTAGCTGGAAGCTTATTTGTGGTCAGGTTTTCTCCTTCATTTTAATTCGTAATATGTTTTGAACTGGAGTACCGTATTTGCCGGAGTATAAGGCGACTGGGCATATAAGACGACCCCCAAATTTTGTGTGGCTTCAGCTTAAGCTTCCCCTTCATCTTGCCACAAGTAGTCATCCTCCACACTGTCCAATGAACTTGATATGCCACACGTCTTGAAAGACTTGAGTACTGTTTCTGCATCAATATCATTCCAGGTTTTTAAGTTACACAAAACATCCAACTGTAGAGCACGCATGTTTCCTCCTTTTGTGAATGACTTTTCACCGCTAACCATCCACTCATTCTACTGTTCTTGAATGCAATCTTTTTTTTTTAATTTTTTTTTTATTTCAAATATTTTTATTGGTTATTAAGCATAGTTAAACAGTAAACGTTGCTTATATCAGATTGTGAGAACACATCTCTGCATCTCTAACAGGCATAGTGTAGAATTTAATTACACATTAACAGTAAGATGTATATCTAGAAAAATAAAGAAAAGATAGGAAATGATTATGAGATGAGGAGCTGTAGTTTGGCTCTTTGTTTCAGAGACAGGTACTCACTTAGGGTTGAATGTAGAATTTGGGTGGAGGGGGGGATATTAATGTGTTACTTTAAGTGAATGTAAAGATTAAGTTACAGTGATAGCATTCATTGATGATAGGGGATATATCCTCAGGGAATTATACATTTGGGACTTTGAATCCATAGGACCCATTTTTGTAGGAACTTTTTGTAAGTGAGGTTATTTTGTGCAAATCTTCTTTCCATGTCATATTTATGGTTGATTTCTGCAATGGTTTCTGCTATACTAGGTGTGGAGGTAGTCTTCCATTTCCTGGTTATATTTAATTTTGCTGCATACAAGATATGTATAATGATGTGTCTGGAAGGGGGGGGGGATCTAATCCAATGTGCAAGAGAGCTATTTTTGGTTCTGGAATAATGATATGGCCTGATATTTCCACTATTAGTTTAAAGATCTCATTCCAGTATGAGGTAACGGCTTTTCAGGTCCACATTATGTATATTATTATATATTATAAGGGAGCCTTGGTCGCCACATTTGTGCCAGCAATGTGGTGGGGTGTTGGGGTAGATCTTTGAAACTTTTAATGGTGTGAGATACCACATGTGAAGTACTTTTAAGTAGGATTCCCAATGGTTCGAGCAACGGGATGTTTTGGCAGAGAGCGTTAGTATTTTTTGCCAAGTATCGTCTGGTAGTCGATGGTTTAATAATGTTTCCCACTTTTCTATCGATGGGGATCTAATTGGGAATAGTTTTTCACAGAGGAGTGCATAGAAGAATGAGATTCCATGGCCTTTATATTGTGGGGACTTATAGAAATGGAGTATTCTAGTCGGGATAGGGACTTCAACTGGGACTGTACAGGAGCGTAAGTAATGAGATATTCTTATGCATGTGAAAAATTCAGATGGTGGTAAATTGTACTCTTTTTGCAGAGTGCGGAAAGGGATTAGGCTTCCCTTTCCACATATCTGTTGGAGAAAGTAGATCTTACAGTTTATCCATGGAGTAATATTTAGATCGGGTATAATCCCCTTCTATTGGGAGTTTTACGCGTTCTGATGGTTCCGTGCTTTGGGAGAGTATGTATGACCATGCTGCTTGAGAAACTTTAATGCATGGGTGGTTGGAGCTGGTATGCCCGGGGAGGCTGGGGGATAGTAGTAGATGGAGATATGAGGTTAAGGGGTGAAGAGCTAACGATTCCATTGTGGACCAAGTTTTCTCTTTGGAGGGGTGCCACCAATAATAGAGTTGGTCTAGTAGCGATGCTATGTAGTATGTGTTTACGTGTGGTGAGGCAGCGCCTCCTTTGGTTATCAGTCCGTGTAGCAAGTTGGAGGCACATCTATGGTGTTTCGACTCCCATATGAATTGATTTATATGTTTTTGGGTGATCTGGAAGAATTTTTTTGGAAGAGAGATGGGGAGGGTTTGAAACAAGTAAAGTAGTTTGGGGAGTATGAACATTTTTAGGGCGGCTATTCGACCTAATTTCGAGTTACCAATTGTGCGTAATGAATTTAGTTCTTTGGGGAAGGATTGCATGAATAGTTTGTGGTTAAGTTCATAAAGTTGCGCAGTATTCGGAGTGAGTTTAATTCCTAAGTAAGGACGTGCTTTTTGGGACCATGTGAAGGCGTACTTTTGTTTTAAGGTTGATTGGGTATGGGAGGGTATGCGCAGGTTGAGGATTAAGGATTTAGTGACATTTAATTTGTAATAAGATATTTGAGTATATTGGTCTAGTATTTGCTGGATATGTTGGAGAAACTGAATTGGATCAGTGACTAGAAGGATTATGTCGTCTGCAAAGAGACTGATTTTTTGCTCTGTGTGTTGGTATGGGATGCCAGAGATTATTGGTTCCGATCTTATTTTGGATGCTAGGTAGAGTTGAGCGAACACCTGGACGTTCGGGTTCTGCTGGTCCGTCCGAACTTCGGGACAAAGTCCGGGTCCGGGTCCGGACGGAACCCGAACGATCGCACGGACAACGCCTGGGCCTGAAACAGGGCTTCAAGCCTGCCTGGTCGTCTTGGGCTTGCAGGTCCACAAGCGAGTTGAGATGGATCGTAGGTTTTATTCTAGCCTTGGTTATTAGAGACCGTAGGGTATGGTTGTGTGTCTCGTTTTTTAGTCAGAGAAACGTCTGCTGTATTAGGAAGATCAGTGACTAGGTTAAGTCAAAGAGGTTGTATAGGTCGTTTATGATCTGGTTATATGAGTTTATAGAATAATGTTTAATTTACAGTGATTTAGGAATTAGGAGTTGGACGCGTATGGGAGGGTATGGGTTA
>BLSH010259961.1:445120-461482 GCA_018402905.1 Glandirana rugosa | reverse complement strand
AAAGCAGCGGTATTTGAAATCTCTAATTTCTGCTATCTGTCCTCAGAGCAACAGCACAGACAGCAGTAGTAAAGTAATCTATCTCAGGATGCAGGATCAGGTCTTAAAATGTCTCAAATCTGTCCCTCACACAGTCAGCTACCTTTCCCTACACTAACCCAAGGAGCATGTGACTGCAGCACTGTGACTCCAGCTTATAAAGAGGCTGGGTCACATGATGCACTGGCCAATCACAGCAATGCCATTAGTAGGCATGGCTGTGATGGCTTCTAAGGGCAAACCAGTGAAACACTTGTTGATTGGCTGCCCTGCAGCTTCTCAACACGTGGAGTAAAATAGCAGAACCCCGGACCGAACCCGAACGATTTTTGAAATGTCCGGGTCCGGGTCCGTGCCACGGACACCCGAAAGTTCGGTACGGACCCGAACGTTACAGTCCGGGTTCGCTCAACACTAATGCTAGGGGTTCTATTAAAAGAGCGAATATTATGGGGGATAGGGGGCAGCCCTGTCGTGTGCCATTTGATATGTTGAGGGGTTTTGATAACAGGCCGTCCGTCAGAACCCTTGCTGAGGGGGATGAGTAAAGGGCCATGATAGCATCTTTTATCCAGCCTGTAAAGCCAAACTTCTGTAATGTCTCCCGTAAGAATCCCCAGTGTATTCTATCAAACACCTTCTCTGCATCTAAGGAAAGAAACAGAGAAGGCATTTTTTTATGTTCTAGATCAAATAGAAGAGAGATTAGCTTTCTTGTGGCGTCTGGAGCTTGACATCCAGGTACAAAACCCACTTGGTCCGGATGTATCAGAGTAGGTATTAGTGGGATATGTCTTCTAGCTAAAGTTTTGGCATATATTTTAATATCTGTATTAATGAGGGAAATAGGCCTATAACTTTGTACTTCCTGGGGATTCTTACCGGGTTTAGGTATTGTTGTAATGATCGATTGTAACATTTCTGTGGGAAAGGAGCCAGAGGATGCGGCGAAATTGAAGAGGTCGGCAAGATGCGGTGCTATATTAGTTGCAAATTCTTTGTAAAATTTGTTGGTGTAACTGTCACCTCCTGGGGATTTATGGAGTGGGAGAGTTTTTATGGTTTCTTCTATTTCTTGGGTGGTGAAGGGTTTGGATATACTGTAGATTGGGCTTGGGTCTCAGTGAGAGATGGTAAGCTGACATTTCTCAAAAATTCTTGTATTGCTAATGGAGAGGGTTGAGGGGTAGTTTTATCATCTTTGAGGTTGTAAAGGGTTTTGTAGAAGTCTCCAAATGCATCAGCAATATCTGCAGGGTTAGCATAAAGATCTTTGGAGGTGGGGTGGTAAACTGCATTTATTTTCGTTTTTTGGCGTTGTTGTTCGACTGATTTGGCTTGTAGAGAGTTAGCCTTGTTTCCTAAAGAGTAATAGATGGATTTATTTTTTTTTAGGTTACATTCAATCTGATATGTTAGGAGGGTGCGAAGTTTGTGCCTATCCTGCTGCAAGGATTCGGCTTGTGCTTGAGAGGGGTTTTGTTTGTTTTGGATTTCTTTTTGTTTAATTGAGTCTAAGACCTCTTCAATTTGCCTTCTTCTCTGGCTTTTCAGTTTGGATTGTAACTGTATAAATATTCGCCTCATGTAGGCTTTATAAGTGGCCCACAGGGTGGGGATAGAAATGTCCGGGGAGGAGTTTGTTTGGAAGAATAATGAGTGGGCTTGGGATATGATCTGGCGGTGCTCGGGTTTGGATAATAGGGACGAGTTTAGTCTCCAAAGTCTGGCAAAGGTGGGTCAATTTGTATTGAGACTGAGGCATAGTCCAACCATGTTATTATCCCAATTTGTGATGAATTTATCATTTGCAGGGTCCATTTATCCATAATAAAAAAGGCAATTCGGGAGTATGAGAGATGAGGTGGGGAAAAAAAGGAGTAATCTCTTTCGGTGCTGTGCTGGCAAATCCAGATGTCATAGAGATCAATGGAGTGAAGTAGATGGTTTAGAGTTTGGTGGGGTGCTCTTTTGGTGTTCGAGGAATCCAGTGCACTGTTATTGACAATATTGAAGTCTCCGCCAATAATAAGTTTGCCTCTTTTGAGATCAAGAATTTTTTTAAAAAGTTTTCTACAGAATTTCAGTTGTTTGGTGTTCGGGGCATACACATTTACAATGGTATATGTGATCCTGTTGATGTCGCAGATGAGGATGTGGTATCTGCTCAGAGGATCAGCTATTTCCGAGTGGAGATGAAAGGTGATTGAGTTTTTTATTGCTGTCATTACACCCTTTTTCTTCCGGGGGTTGAATGCGTAGAAATTATTTGGATAATGTTTCATGTGAAGAGTATGTGATTTTTCCACAGCAAAATGGGTTTCCTGAATTAGAAAGATGTCCGGTTTGAGTATGTTCGCTTCTTTGATCAAGGACGCACGTTTGAATGGTGAGTTCAAACCTTGTACGTTGAGGGTTGTGATCTTAAGTGCCACCTGGATACCGTAGGAGAAGCTTTGACAGTAGATTTGGAGGTTTAAAAAGGGCTGGTGGGTTAGTTATGCTGTTGAGATGGGCAAGCTTTATCATTTGAGGAGTTGAATGTGGCCAAATGTAACAGCTGTGTGGTGTGTTCGGGATTAATTGATCTTGAATGAGTAGAGTCTTCCAATGGATGCTATCTCGTGGATCGTTGAGTACACATAAAGAGTAAGTTAGGTTACGCGGGGAAGGGGAGAACTGGGGAAGAAGTAAGAAAGGCTTGCTGAAAAAGCAAGGAACATGGGTAGCATCTCTTGCTACTTCCATAAACATGGGGGGTAAGAGCACCCGAGTCATTAACATAATGACCGGGAATAGGGTAGAACTGAACATGGTGAGTCGAGGAGGCTGTAAAAAGACCCAGCTTCTGGTAGCTTGGGCTGAGGCATCCTTATGTCGATCTCTGTTTTAAGACCATTCTGTTTCCATGCGTTGTGGACGTTTTGGTGAAGCGGAAGGCTCTAGTATTGGTATAATTCCCCATTCTTTGAGTAGGGCTATACCCGACTCCAGGCTCCTGACTGTGTGGGACTTGCCTTGTCATTTGATCGTGATTTTTGTAGGAAATCCCCATTGAGAGGCTATGTTGTGATTTCAAAGCGCCTTTGTTATGGTAGAAAGGTTCTTCCTGTTTTGGAGTGTTGCTTTCCATAGGTCAGCATATATTTTAGTCCTGGTGTATGGTTCGGGTAGTGAGGGGTGGTTTCTCGTGGCTAACATGACTTTTTCCTTGGCATGGTAGAAGTGAACCCGTGCGAGGACGTCCCTTGGTACGGAGGCTGGAAGGAAGTCCGGTTTAGGTATTCTGTGAGCCCTGTCAATTGCTAATTCCAGATCTGAGAGGGACGGGCTTAAGACCTTCATTATTTGCTGTACATATGGAACTAGTGCATCAGGTGTTATCGCTTCCGGTATACCACGGAGTATGAGGTTGTTCCGTCTGGAACGGTCCTCTAGGTCAGCTATTTTAAGACGCAGTTGTTGCAGTTCAGCTTCATGATGGGTGTGGGCATCTGCAATGTTGTTGTGGGCTGTGCACATTTCACTAATTTTAGATTACATGTGAGTGATTCTCGTGTCATGCTCCTTTATAGTTTTCTTTATAGGGACAAGGGCTGTGGACATATCCAACTGAAGAGAGTGTCGTAGTGATATTAGCATGTTTTTCATTGTCACCTCTGTGATAGGTTTGTCTGTGGCTGGTATGTTCTCTATGGAGGAGGAAACGAGCGGTGCCAGCACTACGATCGGATATGCGGACGGATTTGTACCTTGATGTGCGATCGGATCCGTGATCGTATCCGCGATCGTGTCCGCGAATGTGTCCACGTTCGGGTCGTGTTCCGCGGGTTCCATGCGGGGCTTGGATTTCATCGGACTGTGCGCTGTGGGTGACAGGGGAGGAGAGGAGTCACCCTGGTCTCCCTCGTACAGGGGGAAGGCCAGCCTGTGGTCTTGACTCGCCCCACACTCTGCTTGTGAGGGCTGTGATGTGCTCCGTGCTGGTCCGATGCCATCTTGATGGGGAACAGAGCCATGTGCTGGGAAGAAGTCCGTCAGTTTTTGCAGTCGATCAGGGTTTTTCCTGCGGCGAGACATCCTCCCTGTGTGGAGAATGTGGTCAAGGTAATTCTGATTGTGGATGCCTATAGCAAAGTCGCTTAAAAAGTCGGTATTTTAGCTGGGGTGTTCAGTAGCCTACTAATGGCATGGCTGTGGTTGAAGAGTGCATCATGTGACTCAGCCTCGATATGAGCTGGAGTCACGTAGCGCTGCATTACATATGCTCTCAGGCTAGTGTAGGGAGAGGATGCTGCCGCCGATGTGAGGGACAAATTACCGTTATAAAATCATCTCATACTGGTATAGGGAGAGGTTCCTGCCGCTGGTGTGAGGGACAAATTACCTTTATAAAATGATCTCATACTGGTATAGGGAGAGGTTCCTGCCGCTGGTGTGAGGGATAGATTAGCGTTATAAAATCATCTCATACTAGTATAGGGAGAGGTTCCTGCCGCTGGTGTTAAGGATAGATTAGCGTTATAAAATCATCTCATACTAGTATAGGGAGAGGTTCCTGCCACTGGTATGAGGGATAGATTAGCGTTATAAAATCATCTCATACTAGTATAGGGAGAGGTTCCTGCCGCTGGTGTGAGGGATAGATTAGCGTTATAAAATCATCTCATACTGGTATAGGGAGAGGTTCCTGCTGCTGGTGTGAGGGACAGATTACCGTTATAAAATCATCTCATATCTGTATAGGAAGAGGTTCCTGCTGCTGGTGTGAGGGACAGATTACTGTTATAAAATAATCTCATACTGGTATAGGGAGAGGTTCCTGCTGCTGGTGTGAGGGACAGATTACCATTATAAAATCATCTCATACTGGAGTAGAGAGAGGTTCCTGGTGGTGCTGTGAGGGAAAAATTTGTGTTCTAAAATCATCTCATACAGGAGTAGGGAGAGGTTCCTGGCGGTGCTGTGAGGAACAGATTAGCATTCTAAAATCATCTCATACTGGAGTAGGGAGAGGTTCCTGGCGGTGCTGTGAGGGACAGATTCGTGTTCTAAAATCATCTCATACTGGAGTAGGGAGAGATTCCTGGCGGTGCTGTGAGGGACAGAATATCATTCTAAAATCATCTAATAATGGAGTAGGGAGAGGTTCCTGGCGGTGCTGTGAGGGACAACCTATCATTCTAAAATCATCTCATACTGGTGTAGGGAGAGGTTCCTGGTGCTGCTGTGAGGGACAGATTAGCGCTCTAAAATCATCTCATACTGGAGTAGGGAGAGGTTCCTGGCGTTGCTGTGAGGGACAGATTATAATTCTAAAATCATCTCATACTGGAGTAGGGAGAGGTTCCTGGCTGTGCTGTGAGGGACAGATTAGCATTCTAAAATCATGTCATACTGGAGTAGGGAGAGGTTCCTGGCGGTGCTGTGAGGGATAGATTAGCGTTATAAAATCATCTCATACTGGAGTAGGGAGAGGTTCCTGGCAGTGCTGTGAGGGACAGATTATCGTTCTAAAATCATCTCATATTGGTGTAGGGAGAGGTTCCTGCTGCTGCTGTGAGGGACAGAATAGCGTTCTAAAATCATCTCATACTAGTTAGGGAGAGGTTCCTTCTGCTGCTGTGAGGGACAGGTTAGTGTTCTAAAATCATCTCATACTGGTTTAGGGAGAGATTCCTGCTGCTGGTGTGAGCGGTCCATTTCTTGCACAAAAATAAAAAGTGGGTCTACGTTGCTGGTTTAAAAAAAAAAGAATAATAATTTATTATTTTTTTTATTATTAATAAATAGTGATACATAGTACTTTTGCACCTTGCTGTGCATTTCTTGCACACAATTAAAAAGTGTGTCTACACTGCTGGTTTAACAGATTATCGTTCTAAAATTATCTTATACTGGAGTAGGGAGAGGTTCCTGGCGGTGCTGTGAGGGACAGATTAGCGTTATAAAATCATGTCATACTGGAGTAGGGAGAGGTTCCTGGCGGTGCTGTGAAGGACAGATTATCGTTCTAAAATCATCTCATACTGGAGTAAGGAGAGGTTCCTGGTGGTGCTGTGAGGGACAGATTAGCGTTCTAAAATCATCTCATACTGGAGTAGGGAGAGGTTCCTGGCGGTGCTGTGAGGGACAGATTATCGTTCTAAAATCATCTCATACTAGTGTAGGGAGAGGTTCCTGCTGATGCTGTGAGGGACAGATTAGTGCTCTAAAATCATCTCATACTGGTGTAGGGAGAGGTTCCTGCTGGTGCTGTGAGGGACTGATTAGTGTTCTAAAATCATCTCATACTGGTGTAGGGAGAGGTTCCTGCTGCTGGTGTTGCATTTTTTGCACAAAAATAAAAAGTGCGTCTACATTGCTGGTTTAAAAAAAAAATAATTTATTATTGCTTTTTTTATTATTAATAAATAGTGATACATAGTACATTTGCACCTTGCTGTGCATTTCTTGCACAAAATTAAAACGTGCGTCTACATTGCTGGTTTAACAAATAATTGAAATCTGTGCTAAATAGTACATTTGCGTCCAGAATGAAGAGAGCGTCAAACAAGGGACGTGGTCATGGTCGTGGTGCTGTTGTTGCTGCTGGTGTTGGTGGTGTTGGTGAAGCTCCTGTTTCAAGGAGAGGACGTGGTCGATCTGTACCAGCTACACGCACAAGTGAAACACCTTCCTCAGATGAGAGTAGCCGACAGAACCTTCAACGTTATATGGTAGGCCCGAATGCTGCTCAACGAATGGTGAGGCCAGAACAAGTACAGGCGATAGTAGATTGGGTGGCTGACAATGCCTCCAGTTCCTTCACATTGTCTTTCACCCGGTCCCTTGTTTAAAGCTCAGAGTTGGCACCTGAACCCCATGGCCATTAGTCTTTCACCTCAGCCCCTTGTAAATCAGCCAAGCAGTCTGAGCCCCAAGTCATGCAGCAGTCTCTTCTGCTTTTTGATGACTCTGCTGGTGTGCTTTCTGTGGGCCATCCACATAGCCCTGCCCCAGAAGTGGAAGACATTGAGTGCACCGATGCCCAACCACTTCTGGTTCAGGATGAGGACATGGAAACACCACCGTAAGCATGTCTCTGAGGACGATGACGAAACACAGGTGCCAACTGCTGCGGCTTTCCACAGTGTGCAGACTGACAAGGAGGGCAATGGTGAAGAGTGGGTAGAAGATGATGTGGAGGATGATGAGGTCCTAGACCCCACATGGAATGAAGGTCATGCTAGTGAGGTGTGCAGTTTGGAGGAAGAGGTGGTGGTCGCACAAAGGCACCAGCACAGCAAAAGAGGAAGCAGGTTTCAAAAGCGGAGAAACCGCCCCCTAGACAGTAGGCCTGCTACTACCCACCACACTCAGGGACCTAGCAAACCAAAAGCAGCTCAAAGGAGTTCCCCCACGTGGCAGTTCTTCAGACAATGTGCTGATTACAAGACACGAGTGGTTTGCACGATGTACAATCAGAGCCTGAAGCGAGGCATAAATGTTCTAAACCTGAGCACAACCTGCATGGCCAGGCATCTATATGCAAAGCACAAGCTGCAGTGGAATAAGCACCTCAAAAGGTCTCGGCCTCTTCCCGCTTCCTCTTCTGCTGCTGCCTCGGCCTCTTCCTCCACCTCTACAGTGCCAGTGTCCCCTGCCACCCAGCAAACAGATGATGTGACAGCAACGCCACCATGTCCGCCATCGTCCCCAAGCATTTCCACACCACGGTCCCATGGAAGCTTACAGCTGTCCATCTCCCAAACACTGGAGAGAAAGAGGAAGTACCCCCCTACCCACTCGCGATCACTGGCCCTGAATCCCAGCATTTCAAAATTCCTGGTCTTTGAAATGCTGTCATTCCGTCTGGTGGACACGGACAGTTTTAAAAACCTGATGGTGGTGGCTGTCCCACAGTAGGTGGTTCCCAGCCGTCACTACTTTTCCAGACGAGCCATCCCTTCCCTGCACAAACAAGTTGGGGACAAGATCAAGTGTGCACTGTGCAAAGCTATCTGTGGCAAGGTCCACATAACCACTGATACGTGGACCAGTAAGCACGGGCAGGGATGCTATATCTCGCTAACTGCATACTGGGCAAATGTAGTGGCGGGTGAGGTAGATAGCAGTTTGGCGCATGTCCTTCCACCACCGAGTATTGCTGGGCATTTCTCTTTGCCTCCTGTTGCCACCTCCTAATACTCTGCTTCCTCCTCCTCTACCACCTCCTCATCCGGACAGCCTAACACCTTCACCACCAACTTCAGCACATCCAGGGGGAAATGACAGCAGGCTGTTTTAAAACTGATATGTTTGGGGGATAAACCCCACACTGTGCAGGAGCTGTGGACGGGCATTGAACAACAGACCGATGAGTGGTTGTTGCCACTGAGCCTCAAGCCTGGCCTGGTGGTGTGCGATAATGGGCAAAATCTCGTAGCAGCTCTGGACCTAGCCGGTTTGACGCACATCCCTTGCCTGGCGCATGTGCTGAATTTGGTGGTGCAGAAATTTCTAAAAAAACGACCTGGATATGTCAGAGCTGCTGCAGAAAGTGTGGGCCGTCTGTGCACGCTTTCGGCGTTCTCACCCTGCTGCTGCTCACCTGTCTGCGCTGCAGCGGAACTTCGGCCTTCCTGCTCACCGCCTTCTATGCGACGTGCCCACAAGGTGGAACTCCACCTTGCACATGCTGGAGAGACTGTGCGAGCAGCAGCAGGCAATAGTGGAGTTTCAGCTGCAGCAAGCACGGTCAGTCGCTCTGCAGAACAGCACCACTTCACCATCAACGAGTGGGCCTCCATGCGAGACCTGTGTACCATATTGCAGTGTTTCGAGTACTCCACCAACATGGCCAGTGCCTATGACGCTGTTCTCAGTGTTACTATCCCACTTCTATGTCTCCTTGAAAAATCACTTTGGGCGATGATGGAAGAGGATGTGGCACAGGAGGAGGAGGAAGAGGGTTCATTTCCATGGTTATCAGGCCAGTCATTCACAAGTGGCTCGGAGGGGGGTTCCTGCACTAGCATAGGCCAGGTAAAAAATTTTCAAGCCGGGGCACAGTTCTGGAGGATGAGGAGGAGGAGGAGGAACCGTGTTCACAGCAGGGTGGCACCCAACGCAGCTTGTGGGCATCACTGGAGTGTGGCTGGGGGGATACGGAGGACACAGATGATACACCTCCAACAGAGGACAGCTTGTCTTTGCCTCTGGGCAGCCTGGCACACATGAACGACTACATGCTACAGTGCCTGCTCAACGACAGCCGAGTTGCCCACATTGTAACTTGTGCTGATTACTGGATGGCCACCTTGCTGGATCCCCGTTACAAGGATAACGTGCCATCCTTAATTCCCTCACTGGAGCATGATCAGAAGATGCGTGACTACAAGCGCACGCTGGTAGACGCGCTGCTGAGGGCATTTCCAAATGACACCGGGGGCTCAGCGGAAGCACAAGGCGAAGGCAGAGGAGGAAAAGGTCGCCAACGCAGCTGTGGCATTGCCAACACCTCAGAAGGCAGGGTTAGCATGGCCAAAATGTGGAAAAGCTTTGTCAGCAGCACGCCACAACAAACAGCACCACCAGCTGATAGGCAATGTCTTAGCAGGAGGCAGCATTTCAGCAACATGGTGGAACAGTATGTGTGCACACGCCTACACGTACTGACTGATGGGTCTGCCCCATTCAACTTCTGGGTCTCCAAATTGGGCACATGGCCTGAGCTTGCCCTTTATCCCTTGGAGGTGCTGGCCTGTCCTGCAGCCAGTGTATTGTCTGAATGTGTGTTTAGCATGGCAGGGGGCGTTATCACAGACAAGCGCAGCCGCCTGTCCACAGCCAACGTGGACAAGCTAACGTTTATTAAAATTAACCAGGCATGGATCCCACAAGATCAGCTATATCCATGATAGTGAAAGCAGCGCTAAAACTGAATATATATTGTGCAAAACAATTTAGTGCAAAAAATACAAACAAAGTGCTAGTGCAAAAAGTCTCAACAGTGCAATCCGCAATGAAGTGCAAAGGTATGTCCTCCTTGAATCAAACAGCCAACTTGCTTCAAAGCTGAGTCCTTCACCTTCAATCACTTAAATGCAAAAACCAAGGTGGTAGTGCAAAAAAAATCAATTGTGCAACATTGAATAAAGTGCAGGGATAAATACTCCTTAAATCATGCAGCTATGCTGTTTTTGATAGCGTATCCTTCACCATCGGTCACCACATGCGTGTGCACACATTGGGGGCTCACCAGAGGTCAAAGATAGATAGGCTCATCTTTCCAAGAATAGAGGAGGCTCATCACACAATGACCTTCCCAAGAAACGCATCCACAGGCACTCGTTCCTCTCCATCATGTATAATCATGGGGAACAAGCAAGAAAGACCCTCATAGTGTATCACTTAAGGTATAGACATTTATTCAAACAGCACCGATTGCGCTTACATTAAAAACACTTTAAAACAGCAAGTTTCATTTAGCCAGATAGTCCTACCGCTCGGCCCTCCAACGCTCCTCTCCTCCACATCCAGAGCGTCACAGCCGTCGGTATAGACGTTCGCCTCGGGTCGCCGTGTGGCCACGCCCTGACGTTTCGTCACTTCCGACTTGATCACAGGGCTCCACAATCCCACAAGCCTTGTCTGTACCTTGTGCAGAATAGACATTTAGACTGGCCTCAGAGCCATTGGTATACTTTTTTTTAATATGTCTCAATATATTGGGGGCTACCCCAATTAGAAAAAAAAAACAAACAAACAAAAAACTGTGTTGGCTACCTCCTCCTCCCCCTCCGCCACTTCCACCTACACCGCCACGGTCACCACCTCCTCAACCTCTAGGCTCCTACTCCACATCCACTTCCTCCTCCATTTTTTATTTTTTTATGTGATTTTAAATTATTTCCCTATCCACATTTGTTTGCAGTGCACTTGTCTTACTCTTACCCCCATTTTTCTTCCTTTTGCAGCCCTCTAGCCCTTTCCAGGACTTTTTTAGACCCATTTTTGTGCCCAAAAGTTCGGGTTACCTTTGACTTCAATGGGGTTCGGGGTCCGGGGTAAAGTACAGGGCCTAACTCAAACTTTTTCATGAAGTTCCACCGAACCCGCCGAACCCGAACATCCTGGTGTCCGCTCAACTCTACTGCCAACTATTCTCTGTTACCAATATCTTGGTTCCTTTCAGATGAGCTCATCTTATGCAAGAAGAAGGCAACAATTCTTTGGGGTTGAGTGTTAGCATAGAATTCCATTAACATCCACAAAATGCAGGGTTAGATCCAGCTGTCTCAGGATAAGTGAACAAGGTATTTCAACTGTCAAAAGCAAACTGGGCTTCAGGCAGCCATTAGAAGGAGACAAACTAGTTGGTGAGTTGGGTAAGTGGTAAAAGTTGACAAACCCCAGAAACTGTTGAACACACTTTTTGGTGAGGACTGGCAATTCAGAACTGCACAAATCTTCTTCAGGTCCATGGCGATGATTACATCAAGAAAGGGAATGGTGCCCAACTCACACTCCTCTGGCTTGGCATACAAGTCTGCAAATGCAAAGGCAAATCTGGACCCTCTTAAAGTTAACGTCTCAAGTGAGAAGAAAAAAATTAGGATATTGTCCAAGTACACAACTAAAAACACATTGATGAAATCTCTGAATATCTGATTCACAAGTGTTGGAAATGTGCATGGGCATTACGGAAACCAAAGGGAATCACAATATATCTGAAGTGAACAAATGGGTCTAGTTTGGTAAAAAAAATCTTAGCAGACCCTAATCTCTGGAAAGCTCAGATACAAGCAGGGACAGGTAGCATTTCTTTATCTTTGTTTTGTTGAGAACTTGGTAGTTAATACAAGGGTGACGAATTTGATCCTTCTTTTCCTCAAAGTATATTCCTGCACCCACAGGAGTGGTAGAAGAATGCTTAAATCCTCTCTGAAAGTTTTCATCAATGTATTCCTTGGGGTGGCAATCTCAAATTCAGAAAAAGATAAGATAGAGCCAAGGAATCTCTGCACCAGGTAAAAGTTCAATGATGCTATCAGAATAAGATACTTAAGAAGAGTGTCTACCCCCTGCTTGTCAAAAACATGTAACTATTTGTGATACTTGAGTGTAATGATCTCCTCCAAGTTATGAGGAGATTCCTAGGAATTGACCAGACAGAACTGCTGAGAATAATGCAAGAAAAAGGATATCTCTTTGGTGGACCGATTTATATTTAAACTCAGAGACTGTTAGCAGGGCATACCTGGCATGATGGGAAATAATGGCAAAAGTATCATGGCGAAGCTCAGTAATTCATGGTAACCTGGAGAAGTTCATAAGAAGTGTGATGGTCTCTTGTTTGGCTGGCCTCAATTTGATGGCTAGTTGCTATGCTAGAATAACATCCAAAAAGCACATATATGCTCCCAAGTCAGTGATGTAATTAACCACTTAACAACCGCCTCATAGCCAATGGATGGCTACAAGGCGGCTTGTTAATTCCGGGAGGACATACAGTGACGTCCTCCCATAATTGCGTGTCCCACGTGCCCCACGGGACACGCACCCGGGCACATCTGTGACCGATGGGTCCGGAGGACTCGACACTTCACAGATCGCGGTAAACGGCCACTCGTAGCAGGCCTTTACCACGTGTTTGCTCTGTCAAATGATGGAGTGATCACATGTAAACAAGCCGGCGGATGTCTGGCTTGTCTCTCCCCTCTCCGCCCTGATTGGTGCAGTGTGAGAGGAGAGGGCAGAGATCAGATGCAGCAGTGCTGTGGGCAGGGTCTGAAGTGCCCACAGTGCTGCTATGTGTCAGTCTGCACCCCCATCCATCCATCCATGCTTAGACATCCATCCTCATCCATGCTCACCTATCCAGCCATGCTCAGTTAGCCATCCATCCGTTATCCCCATCTGTTCAGCCAGCCATCCATCATCCCCATCCATTCAGCCATCCTTCCATCATCCCCATCCATGCTCAGACATCCCCATCCATGCTCAGCCTGCCCCATCCATGCTCAGTCATCCCCATCCATGCTCAGTCATCCCCATCCATGCACAGTCATCCCCATCCATGCTCAGTCACCCCCATCCATGCTCAGCTATCCTATCTGTGCTCAGCCATCCCCATCCGTGCTCAGTCATACCCATCCATGCTCTGCCATACCCATCCATGCTCAGTCATCCCCATCCATGCTCAGTCATCCCCATCCATGCTCAGTCATCCCCATTTGTATTAATTCATCCCCATTCATGCTCAGCCATCCCATCAGTGCTCAGTCATCCCCATCTGTGCTCAATCATCCCCATACATGCTCAGCCATCCCCATCCATGCTCAATCATCCCCATCTGTGCTCAGTCATCCCCATCCATGCTCAGCCACCCCATCTGTGCTCAGTCATCCCTATCCATGCTCAGCCATCCCCATCCATGATCAGTCATCCCCTTCCATGCTCTGTCATCCCCATCCGTGCTCATTCATGCCCATTCATGCTCAGTCATCCCTATCCATGCTCAGCCATCCCATACATGCTCAGTCATCCCCATCCATGCTCAATCATTCCCATACATGATCAATCCTCCCCATACATGCTCAGTCATCCCCATACATGCTGAGCCTTCCCCATCCATGCTCAGTCATTCCCATCCATGCTTAGTCATCCCCATTCATGCTCAGTCACCCCCATTCATGCTCAGTCACCCCCATTCATGCTCAGCCACCCCATCCATACTCAGCCATCCCCATCCATGCTCAGCCACCCCCATCCATGGCTCATTTATGCCTCATTCATGCTCATCCATGCCACATCAGTTCTCATCCGAGTCACATTTATGCCACAATGCCCATAAGTGCCACTACAGTGCCCATCAGTACCACTACAGTGCCCATCCATGCCACTACAGTGCCTCACACTAGTGTAATAGGTAGTCAAATTAGATTTGAAATTTATGCCCCTAGAACACCTGACGGTGTTCGGATCGGGGGTCGGGTGCAGCCGCGCCCATTGTGGGTAAGGGAACCTGGCAGTGTAGCATTACAGCTTCATGCTGGGCACCATACTTCGCATGCGTGAGGCTCCGCTGTGCTCTGCTATTGGCCTGGCGGCCAGTAGCAGAGCGTGGAGGGAGGAGGGAGCCGGGCTGCTGATGTCAGTGACCGCAGCCACCAGCCCGAGCTCCCGGATGTGGGGTAAAGGACTCCGACCAATGGACGTTCCACTTTTGGGTGGAACTCCGCTTTAAGGACCGAGCCTCTTTTTGAGAGTCGGTGTTTACAAGATAAAATCATTTTTCTTGCTATAAAATTACTTAGAACCCCCAAACATTATATATTTTTTATAACACCCTAGAGAATAAAATGGCGGTCGTTGCAATACTTCATGTCACACCGTATTTGCGCAGCGGCCTTACAAGCGCAATTTTTTTGGGAAAAAAATCACTTTTTTGTGTTAAAATATAAGACAACAGTAAAGTTAGCCCATTATTTTCCATATTGTGAAAGATAATGTTATGCCGAGTAAATAGCCGACATATAATGCTTCAAAATTGCGCCCGCTCGTGGAATGGCGACAAACTTTGGCACTTAAAAATCTCCATCGGCGACGTTTAAAAATTCCTACAGGTTACCAGTTTTGAGTTACAGAGTAGGTCTAGAGCTAAAATTATTGCTCTCACTCTAACAATCGTGGCGATACCTCACATTAGACTTGTGCATGGCTAAAAAATGTTTTTTTTTTTTGTTTTTCGGAAATTCAAAAAATTCGGAATTCCGAAAGTCGGAAATTAAAAAATCCGGAAATCCGAAATTCGGAAATCTGCGGTAATTCGGTAATTGTGGTAATTCAGAAATTCACGGTAATCCGGCAATTGCGGTAATTCGGAAATTCAGAAAATCGCGGTAATTCGGCAATTGCGGTAATTCGGAAATTCGGCAATCGGAACAGCCGAAAATCCGAAATTCGAAAATCCAGAAATTTGGAAATCCGAAAATTCGTAATAACTAAGAACATTTGAAATAATAACTAACTAATAACTATTAAATTATAGGTATTGGAATTTCCTTGAAAGTTTGGCTGTTAGTGAACTTACATATGAAATTTATCACTAATAGCCATATTTTCTTGTTCAAAAGTTTTATTAAAGAATGAAACAACAACATTACAGAGTATGCTATACGTTTCCAGGAACAGAACAAGGTCAAACATGTGATATATAGACAGGTTGGTTGAAATGGGAGACACTCGGTTATCACTAACCAAACAGGTACAGATAAAAAGGGAGGGGAAGGGGATACGGTAGTGTGGGCAGATGAGTAGGATGAGTTCCCGAGAGCTAAAGTACCCAGCTTTTGAGGCCAGGGGTTGAGGGCAGGTCAGGTAAGTCCGTGTCCAGGGGTTGTTGGTGTCCTGGTGTAGAGGAGTCAGCGTTATCGTTATCATTCCAATAGGAAAGGAAGGAAGGAGGGGGGAAAAGAGAATAGATGTTAGGGGGTAGAGCGTGCCCAGAGGGCGAGGAAGGAGGGGAGGGGGATGAGATAGGCCCCGGGTACAGGGGGGAGAAGGGATAGGAGGAAGAGAAAGGAGAGACAGGGGGGAGGTGGTAGGGTTGGGGAGGACCGGTCGCGGGAGTTCAAGTGGCCTACATGGGGGATTGTAGCAGGTAGGTAAGTCCGAAAGAGGGATGCTCAGGGTTGAAAGCGGGTGATGTCAAAGCCCGGGGGGGCGAAGTGGGTTAGCCATGAAGTCCATATGCGTTCATGCTTGGGGAGCTTATCAGTGACTATGGCTTCGATTCTGGCATGAATCATGGCTTTCGTGACTCTATTTTTGGTTTCGGCAACGGGAAGCTGCAGGGATTTCCATGCGCGTGCAATGGTTTGTTTTGTCGCTGTGGTGACCTCCAGGAGAAGTTTAAATTGCGATTTAAAGATATCTGGGGGTTTTAGGTTCAGAAGAGCCGTTCTAGGGTCAAGGGCTACAGGGCAGCCCATGAGTTTAGTGATGATTTCAAACAAGAGTACTCCACCATGGAACAGGGTCGGGCTTAATTATTCAAGTACGGAAGTATGAGGGGCGAGACGAAGTCTCCTACAAGGCTGTGGCCATGGGTGTATGTGTAAACCACCCTTACAAGCTAACGGGTTTCTAAGACCCAGGTTTATAAACTTTAGTAGTGATTTGAGTACCCGACGGGACATCGGGAACTGGGATCTTGCCGAGAAGACTTGGATTTTGGGGGTCTATAGAAATTTAGCGTTAAATTTGAAGAGGACCTCCAGTGGTGTCGCTGTTTTGTTTGGTAACGTGCGCGTACCTTTAGGGACGTCGAAGGGC